>VXBU01006356.1:56268-77922 GCA_013400315.1 Bombycilla garrulus
GACACACGGGTGTGACCCTGCAGACACACGGGTGTGACTGTGTGGACACACGTGTGTGACTGTGTGGACACACGTGTGTGACCGTGCTGACACACGGGTGTGACCCTGCAGAGACATGGGTGTGACTGTGCAGACACACGGGTGTGACCGTGTGGACACACGTGTGCGACCCTGCGGACACACATGCATGACTGTGTGGACACACGTGTGTGACTGTGCGGACACACGGGTGTGACCGTGCGGACATATGGGTGTGACCCTGTAGACACACGTGCGTGTGAACCCAGAGCTGCGTGCCAGCAGGGACGCTGCTGCGACCGCCCCGAGCCAGGTATGTGGGCACAGGCACACGAGTGTGAATACAGGGACAGGTGTCTGTGAACAACCTGCATACGACCGCCAGGCACACACGCGTGCGCTCCGCACAGATGTGCACACAGATGTGCGCACACAGATGCACACAGAGGTGCACACGGATGTGCACACGCGTTCATGTGTACACGCAAACGTGCGCATAACACGCACACAACACAGAACACGCAGACACACGCATGTGCGCACACAACCTACGTATGCACACGCACACGCACTTCTCCCTCCCCTCCTCCGCTGGAATCCACGTTCCCTGTGGGAACGCGTCCATTCTCACCCACCATGGCCTCTCCATTGGCTGTGTCCCCCTCCCTCCCTCCCTCCCGCCTTCTGTCGCGGAGCAGCCCGCGGGGAGTGGGCTTCAGGTGATTCCAGTGCTACTTCCAGGCCCCAGCTGGAGTGTCCCTTCCCCATCCCGCCCCCGCGGCCACCGTGGGGCGGATGGAGGAGAGCCAGGGCGGGCGCGTGGTGTCTCCTCTGCCCCACCGTGGGGACACCTGCACGCCACCCATGAGGCTGCTTGACCCCATCCTTGGGGAAACCTGCGCCCCACCTTTGGGGATCATTCGGGACAAAAGGACACAAAGCAGTGACGGGCCGAGGGTGCGGTGAGGGTCTGGAGGGAAGGCTGTGATACCCTGACGCATGCAGGAAGGGATGTCACCCAAGGGCAGAAGTGGGGCAGCCCTTGGCTGGGGACCATAAGCCCTGCTCTGGGACTAGTTAAAGGATTAAAGGATTTAATCCCAGGATTTGAACCAGCTCTTGAAGCGGGGGGGGCATTTGGTAGTTTAGGCAGTTTTTCACCCTGATTTTGGCAGCTCGTGGAGCGCCAGAGCATGCCAGCAGCAAAGCCTCTGGGGAGTTTTCCTCTGCGTATCAAATGACCAGGATAAAGTTGTCAGATTGGGCTGGGATGAAAGTGCTGCATTGATCTTGGGTAATAAATTGCTCCTTAGCTGGATGGCGGGAATGAAAACCACAGGCCTCATGCACGGATGATGGGCAGACCAGGGGGTCCCCTCTGGGGCCGTGCGAGGATGGCTGCGGGAGCCGGAGGAGCAGCTGGATTCTGCCCAGTCCCAGCCCAGGCCTCAGCCTGCATCCCAGCCTGGGATCCCACTGCAGCCTCAGCCCAAGCTGGATCCCTCGGGCCCAGCTGCCCCCTGCTGCCGGGCTGGATGGGTCCCAACATGGCTCCTGTCCAGGTGCGGGGGGGTCCCAGCCTGGCACGTGGGGATGGAAAGAGCATCCCAGGGGACTGGAACATCCTGGGGTGGGGTTCTGGAACATTTCAGGAGGGAACAGGGCATAGGGAAGGGATGAGAGCAGCTGGAACACTCAGGGGATCAGTGAATCCTGGGGCATTGGAGCATTCCACGAGAGTGGAACATCCAGGGAGGAGCTGGAGCTTCCTGGGGGTTCACAGCTACATGGCCGCCCACGCTGGATTCTCCCCCTGAGGGTGATTTTGGGGGTTCATAAATCTTAACTGGAGCTCCCCAGACCCCAACAAGGCCACCCGCCAACCTGTCACGGGGAAGTTGACATATGAAATTTATTTAGGAAAACCAAAACCCACCAAAAAAAGAGAAATAATAATAAAGGAGGAGGAGGAGGAGAAAGAGTGGGGTGGGGGGGAGGAGGAAGAGGAGAAGAAGGAGGAGGAAGACAAGAAGGAGAATAAGAAAAGGAGGAGGAGAGGAAGAAAGAGAAGTCATCTCTTCCTCAGGCTCCATTGGAGTCCAGAACAACCAGTGCCGCAAGACAGAAGGACAGAAAAGCTGGAGGAGGTTTGCACGCCCACACGCGCCTTTGCACACTCGTGGGTGAGCCGGGCTGGGTGCGAGCTGCACTCTGCAGTATCCAGAGGGGTATATACAGGGGGCAGGAGCTGGGAAAGCATTGACTACCTACACACACCGGCAGCAGGGGCTGGAAAAGTGGGATACAGCTGGGGAACCAGCATCCCTGTGTGCCCCCGCCACGGTGTGGTGCCCGGGAGGCAGAACCCAAGTGCAGGACACCCCCACATCTATTGGACGGAGAGATCCTTGCATCCTCAGGCATCCCTGGATCAGCCCTGGGATGCAGGGACTGTCTTTGAACAGTTGTACCTACTGGCACGTTGGTACCAGAGCTGTGCCAGCGTCACCACGGGGAGGGAGCTGCTGCCCTCCTCTTGCAGCTTGGGGGTTTGCTGCCTTTGGGACCATCCCCACCCCTGTGGCAGTGTGGGGAGGGGGAGAAGGGCTTAAGGGGGTTTTGGAGGCAAAGCCACGGGCCAGCAGACAGACTCAGTCACCACCTGGGTCCCACCAGGGTTTGGGCAAAGCATCTCACTAAAGGCATCTCCGAGTAGGTAAGGCAAAAGGAATTCAGGTCACTTCATCCACGTGGAGCAGCTCAGCACTGGGGTCTCCCATTGCTCCTGCAGACAGGCGCTCCAGCTATCCCGAGAACGCATTGCTTACAGACAAGCCGAGGAGAGAAGCAGCCACTGTGTCGCCCAAATCCAGGAGGGACCTGGTGTGGCAGCACTTGGGATGGTGCCATGGGATACTGCAGAGGAGCGGGGAGGGGTGGCAAATGGATGGGTGGCCCCATGTCCGCTCTAGATCCCAACACAACCAACACCAATGCCAGCAGTGCCAGAATTTTACCGTGCTGCTCCCATCGCCTTTCCCTGGGGTGGTGGTAGACTCATCCCGCTCCCACATGCTGGATGATGCAGCCTGGGCACTCAGGGCACCCTAATCCCTCAAGGCTGAGCACACCCCCTCAGCCCCAGCCCCCTCTTCAACTCTGCTCCAGCAGGGCAAGCTGCAGCTCCGTGCTCCTGGGTGTTTCAGGTGGCTTTGGATGGGGTGACAGAGCCCTGGGTCACATAGAGCGGGTCAGACCCTGGAGGCTGGTGGAGCCCCTGGGACCAAGAGGGTCCATATGGGTTGGGTTGTGGGACTGGAGAGATCATAGGAGGGCCAGCAGGGTCCATGCACAGTGGTCTGTAGGACGGGAGGAACCAGGGGAGAGCATTGGGGTCCATGCATGGTGGTCTGCAGGACCAGAAAAACCACAGGAGGTTGGTGAGGTGCATGCATGGCAGTCAGGACGGGACAGGAATCATGGGAAAACACCAGAGTCCATGCATGACCAAATCAACCAGGGCAGACCATGCATGGAATCGAGCGGGACCAGAAGGATCACAGGGAAATGGCAGGGTCCATGCATGGTGGTCTGCCAGGACCAGAAAGACCACAGGAAACCATCGAGGCTCATGTCCAGTGGTCTGCAGGACCAGAGGGATCCCAAAAATGTCAGCACGATCCATGCACAGAGATTGGTATGGCAGGAGTTGTGAAGCCACTGTGAGCCAGGGATGCTCACAGCAAGGTCACCAGAGCAGCTGCTGACAGTGAGGAGGATCTCAGGAGGACACCTCAGAGCTGTGAGGACACGGCAAGGACATGTATGGGACCAGATGGACCCCCTGTGGAGCACAGCCTGCCTGTGCACGCAAACCAGCAGCAGGACCCCCCCAGCCTCCTTAGCAAGTGTGTAGCCCTTGTAGGGGACGTGGTTGTGTGGCTGCATGGGACTGGGCTGTGTGAGAGATAGGAGCCCTTCCATGGGGGAGTGGGCACTGGGGTCCCAGAGGGGTGGGGCTTTTAGCCAAGGGATGCTCAGCAGCTGCTAGAAGGAGGCTGGAGCTGGTTCTCCAGAGTGGAAGCCAGCAGGGGATGCAGGCACATGCCCATGCCCATGCCCATGTCCAGCCCACGCTGGTGTCTCTTCCCTCCCCTAGCTGGAGCCAACCTTCTTCCCTGGACCTGATGGACGGTCCGTGACAACCCCCAATACGCTCTACAGCCACCCCACAGCTCTCCCGCCGCCCCTCGCCATGCTGCCCCACACCTTCCCCCTCTGTCCTGCTAACCCATGCACACCCATATCACGGTGACCGACCCCTCCGTGGGTGCTTGCACCAAGGACACCATTCCTGTTGTCACCCCACGGGGACAGGACCTGCAGTCGTAAGGCAGCTTAAAGCACATCCATCCCCCAAGCCCCACTGTGTCCCTTGGTGCTCCCAGCCACCAAGGCAGCGTCCCAGGGACCACTGGGTGGACGGGACACCTGAACACCTGCCCCAGAGGGAGGAGATAGTCGCCCAGTGGTGGGGAAGGACCGGTGGTGGGTGCTGGCAGCACACAGCCCTTGCCGTGGTAGTCCAGAGTCGCCGATATCCCCCCAAACCTCCTCCCCATAGGCTGGGGGATGAGGCTTGGGGATGCTCCCGGCCCAGCCGTGGCTGTGGCCCCCCCATCGCCTCCCTCACTCGGCCCCAGCCTCGGGGGGCTGCCCCGCCTCAGGTTCCAGGCAGCCATTGAGCTGGGGGTCAGGGGCCTGTGGGTCGTATTCCTCATCCAGAAAGTCCAGGGAGTTGTTACTGGGCAACCCCCGGATGGTGAATTTGTGGGAGACCTTGGTCCACTGCTCCCGGTTGCTGGCCACCCGCTCGTAGAGCTCCGCTGCCTTGGGGAAGAGATCCTGCAGCAATCTGGGGAGTGGGGGATGCACTCCATCAGCACAGGGCTGCACCTCCTTACCTCAGTGCAACCCCCTTAACTGAGTGCAACTCCATCGCCCCTGCTTGGAACTCCCCCGACATCTGCAAGACTCCCCACACAGCACCCCATCCCACCCGAAGGGAGGTGGGGGTGGCAAGGAGTCTTCCCCATGCCAGCGCCAGGGCTCACTTGTAGATGGGCATGGCAATGTGCTCCATGAAGCTGATCTGCAGCTCGGGGATGTAGGCTTTCTCCCGGTCCATCATCTCCAGCGGGCTGTTCCCCATGGCTTTCTCCTGCACGGGTGGAAAGGGGGGTTCAGTGCCAGTGGCACTTTCCCCCCATTCCCAGGCAAGGCCTGTCTGCTCTCTGCTCACGCCCCCCATCACACGGATGCTTGCTTGGAGCACTGGCCAAGCCCAACCCTGCCAGGCTGCACCTACCAGGTCACCCTGGGAGAAGAACTCCTTGTAGATCAGCTCCTGCAAGAGACAGGTGTCAGCACAGGGCATGCAGCCTGAGATGATCCCCATGCCCCCCGCCCTCCAGAGCCCTCCCCACAGCTCTGAATCACGCAGGGACACGGTCCTGGCTTGGAGGGACTGCTGCATGGTCCAGGGAAGCACTCCATGAGAGGGGCAGGTGTGTGCCCGGAGACATGCAGGTGGCCTAGGTGGGTTGTGAGGTGTCATTCAGGGGGTTTAGCTCCGTGGTGTGGCACTCACTGCAATCTTTCTGGTGGTCTTCCAGCCCTTGGTCTGGTCAGAGAGGTCGCAGGAGGTCATGAGCAGGCAGAGCAGCAGGCTGCGGTGCTGCTTGTTCTTGGGGTCATATCCCACTGTGGGCAGAGTGTGGGGCAGGGGTTGGGATGGGGGCTCAGGACAGAGCTCCATAGCCCCCATCACACCACACATGAGGACTTTAGGACCAGCCAGAACCTTCTGTGTCACATCCCAGCCCTTATCACCCCTGACATAAGAACCTCCTGTGCCACCTCCCAGCCTTGGTGATATGAGTTCCTACCACCCCTTAAATCCCAGTCTCAATCTCCATCCCAAGAGCTTCACCTTCTGCCATTTTCTGGAGATCCTTGAAGATGCGAAGGTGGTGGGCCAGGTCAGTGGCCAAGATGATGTCCCGCATCAAGTCCAGCATGCGCTGGTAGTCCTGTGGGCGAGGCAGCTGCCACGACCAGCTCTGTGCCCCTGCCAGCTCCCACATCCCCTGGGATCCAGGGATGGGGAGCAGGAGGGCTGGAGAGGATGCAGGGGCTCAGCAGGGGTGAGAGGTGGCCTGAGAGAGCTGCTAAGGCGGGGGGCTCACCTTTCGGGAGAAGTGGTCGAAGATGTTGCAGCCTTGGCTATTGAGGATAGCAATGGCTTGGGCAAAGTGATGCCTCTGTGGAGAAGCCAGCACCGTGACAGCAGGCAGGGAGCGGGCAAGGATGCTGCCGTGCAGCCAGAACCCAGGAGAGATGGGCAATGAGACATCTGGGGGACCTTACCTCCATGACAGAGCCCTCTGAACTGTAGAGTGCGGCCAGGACCGATTTCTGCAAGGTAGAGCAGCTGGAATGATGGAACTATGGGGGTGAAGACCCCAAAGCTCTCCCCATACCCCCCTGCCCCCTTGCCCATCCCAGCTCTGGGCTCGGCTCACCGAGGCCACCTGGAAGGAGTTATTTGTGCCTCTGTGGTCCAGGTCGTGGCACATGCAGGAGATGAAGAGGGCAAAGATCTCGATGTCTCTGGGGAGGGGGAGGAGGGAAACTGAGGCAGGCAGGAGAGCAGGGAGCACCCCAGCCAGGCCAAGGGATGGAGAACAGGGGCAGGGATAGCACCTGGCCTTACTCCAGGTAGTTAACGAGCTCCAGGTTCTTGTAGAGCAGGTAGCAGAAGTGGGAGACGGAGAAGGCGTGCATCCAGTTGTGGTAGGGAGGGTCACGGTACCCCTTCTTCACCATCAGGCAGAACCTGGACAGGGGCAAAGCCATGCGGGCGGGGTCTCACCCCACAGCCACCTCCACCTGGCCAGGTGTCCACCAGGCAGACATGGGCATGGGGAAGGTAGACAGTTACCTGGATGGGGATGAGGATACAGGCAGGGGACAGAGAAGGTGGGCATTGATGAGGATATGGATAGGGATGGGGAAAAGGAAGGGAATGGGGAAGGTGGATGGTGATGCGGATGGGGATGGAAAGGAGGATGCAGACAGGGAAACTGGACAGGGAGGAGGACTCACCTGGTGAGTGTCTGACGGTCCATCTTGTAGTTGTTGATGAAATTCATGTCCTGCAGCATGCTCAGGATGGCCTGCAGAGGGGATGGGGGGGTGGCAGGGAATGACAACGCCCAGCAAGGTCCCCTGTGAGCCACCCCTGCCCTGCTCAGCAAGAAGATGCTCAGGGGTGGAGCCACATCCCTTCACTCCAACATCCCAGCACCCCAGGGCTGGGATATATGACCTGACCAAGGCCACGCAGGGGATGGGGGCAGTTGAGAGTTGTCCCCGCGGTTCTCACCATGGAGGTGTCATCCTCAGGCAGTGAGCGTGGCGTGTAGGTGAAGCTGGCAAAGTTGGGGTCGATGGTGGACACAGGCTGGATGCCCTCGCTCAGCAGTTTGGTGTACTCATCGTCAGACACCTGCAGGAGCCGTAGCCAGTGGCCCACACTGTGACCAGGTCGCCAAGGGCCCCAAAGGCCACATGAACCACAGTGAGAGCAGAGAGCCCTGGGCTATCACCACCACCCAGCTGTGTGACCACCTCGGGGTAGAGGGTGGGGGCATCATGCTGGCAGCAGGGGTCCCATCCCTATCCCCATGCTACCTCACCTTCATGTGGTACATCATCATCTCATTGGCCAGGTGGCTTCGGTACTGGGCCTCATTCACCTTCTTGTACAGCAGGGACTGTGGGGCAGGACCAGGGCATGGGAGTGCTGGGGGTAGCCAGACACCCTCCAGCACCCCCGAGCCCCACCTGGCACCACAGCACATCTTTGTGCCCGTGAATTCCCTTCCCATCCCGTGGCCACCACCACTTGTCCCCAGGGAATGGAGACCACACACACACACACACACATCCCTCATCCCCATCCCTCTGTGCCCATGTGTCCCCATCCCTTGTGTGCGACCCCCCGGCACGTACATGGGCGATGCTGATGCCGCAGTAGATGGAGAAGGCAGTGGCCAGGTCCTCGTCAAACTTGCTGAACCAAGGGCCGTTGATCTTGTTGACCAGCTCTGCCACCCCAATGACCTCTGGAGCAGAGGGGGGACAGCAGGGATATCAGGCCCTTGTGCTGGGGACAGGGTCGTGTCCGTGTGCTGGGGACAGCGCTGTGTCCATGGGCTTAGGGCAGGGTTGTGCCCGAGCAGCAGGGACAGCGCTGTGCCTGTGGGTTGGGCACAGCACGACACCCACATTCTGGGGACAGAGCAGCGCCAGGGGCTGGCACAGGCTCATGCCCAGGGACAGTACCGTTCTCATGCGCTGGCGGACAGGATGGTGCCCATGTGCTCAAGTACAGTGCTGTGCTCATGGGCTGGGACAGAATCATGGCCATGGGCTGGGGGACAGTGCTGAGTGGGGGCAGGATCATGCCCAGGGACCATGCTGAGCCCATGGACTAGGACAAGATGATGTCTGTGTGCTGGGGTCAGTACAGAGTTCACATGCTGGGGACAGCAGGATTATTGTGCCCCTGTGCTTGAACAGGATTCACGCCGACAGGCTAGGGATGATGCTGTGCCTGTGCCTGCTTGTGGGGACACTGTCATATCCACACGATGGGTGACCAAAGCACCACGTGCCAACTAAGGCACCTGCTGGGGCAGGCGTGTGCCCCCCTCTTCCCAGTGGGCCCCCCTCACTCCCTCACCCTGGCTCTCATTCTTGATGGGGAAGCAAAGGATGTTGCGGGTGCGGAAGCCGGTGCTGTCATCCACCCCGCGGTAGAAGAGCGGGTGCGAGTAGGCATCCTTGATGTTGAGGATCTTGCCAGTGGTGGCCACGTGCCCAGCAATGCCCTGGTCTGCTGGGATGCGGATCTCGTAGCTCTGTGGGCAGGGGAAGAGGATCACCAGCAAGGCCTGGAGCGAGGGACAAAACCCCAGGCCGCCCGACTCCATGCTGTGCTCACCTCATCATCCACCACTCCACCATCGAACACCTTGGCCACCAGCTCGTGGCTGAGCCGGTCCAGCAGGAACACAGAGCATCTGCAAGACACGCCGCTGCCATTCGCACCCACAGGGGAGCCCAGTGTCCCCCCGCCGTGTCCCCTCACCCGCGCGCCCCGCCACCACCACTCACATCTCCGCATTGCTGAGGTTCCGGGCCTCCGTAATGATCTCCTGCAGCAGGACAGAGACATCATCTGCAGGGGGAGCAGTGAAGGGTCAGGGACCCCCAGCCAGGCAGCACTGCCCCCCATTCCCCACTCATGCAGCGAAAGCGGGGGGAGAGTTTAGCTCAGGGCCCTGCAGGAAGTCTGGGGGGCACAGAGGATGGGGGCACGTGCACGTGTGAGCAGCACATCCGTGTGAGCAGCACATCCGTGTGTGCAGCACATCCGTGTGTGCAGCAGTGCGCACACGCAGCTGCACGTGTGCACGTGTGCTTCTGAGAGCTCTGTGGTCACGCCACACTCATGCATGCAGCTGTGCAGCGCCAGTGCATGCCAGGTTCTGTGCCGGCTCATATCACCGTCTGTAACCATTCCCCAAAAAGGGACAAGGTTCTCCCCTGGCTGGGGACAGACACCTCAGTGCCACCATCCTCCGCAGGGCTGAGGCGGGGTGGTCGTCCGTTCCCCATTCCACTCCCTCACCGTGGGTGCTCTCTGATGCACCTACCCAAGTGGGTGAAGAGGTTCTTGGCCACCTGCAGCAGGGCCTGAGGGGACAGAGAGGACACCCTCAGTGACCAGTGCACAATGGGGCACACATACACACGGGCCACAGCCCTGCATGTGCTCACCTGGCACTCGCACTTGAGCTTCTGCTCCTTCTGGAAGGCCAGGGTGCTCGTGAGCACCGTGGAGGTGTAGCAGAAGCAGTGCTGGATCTTGTGCTCATCCGTGTCTGTGTAGCTGGCGGGGGCACACCTCAGTTCTCCGTCCCCATTTGTCCCCCCCCTTCTCCACGGCGACAGCGCTCCAGCACCCCGAAAGTGAGGGGGTGCAGACCCACGGAGTGTCCCAGCCAAATGCTGCTCACCTCTCCCCGCCCAGTTTGTTGAAGGCGCAGGCCAGTGCCACCACCTGGGAGGTGGCCCGGCTAATGACAGGGACACAGAGCATGGAGGTGACCTCGCAGCCCAACATGCTGCTCAGCTGCTTGTGCTCCTCCTGCGGGGAGAGGCGATATGGGGCTGGAACCAGCACCCTCCAGGAAGCCATGTGGGACACTGGGGTGACACCCATGTCCCCAGGTGTGGGAGGGACACAGCTGGCACCCACCTCACTGATGTCCTTCAGGGTGATGGGCTTCTTATCATCCACCACCTGCCCCAGGCGCCCAAAGGTGAGCTGTGGGGAGAGGGGACACATTAGTGCACGGCACCCGCTGCCCACCCCCCTGACCTCCCAACCCCTCGCCACCTCCCCCTGCTCACTGAAAAGCTGATTTCCTCATCCAGGACACGATCCCCCACCACCTGGAAGAGATGGGAAGAAGGGGGTGCCCATGAGGATGACACCATGTCAGGGGGTGCCACGTAACCCTCTGTGGGGGTCAGGGTTAGGGGACTGGCCCAGTGACACCCACCTGGCAGAAGAGCTGGTGGTTGTCCTCAGAGACAAGCAGGAGGCAGCAGCACAGAGACTGGGTCTCCTGCTTCAGCTGGGGAGTAAGGGGAAGGTCAGCACCTCAGCCTGCCCCGAGCACGCTCCAGGCAGGATCCAGCCCCTCCTCTGCCTCCCTGTGCCCGGGGCACCCGCACATGCCACAGAGAGCCAAGTGCTCCTCCCAGAATCTCCTCCCCGCGACCAAGCAGGTTCGCTCTGGAGACTACGGGTGGCAAGGGGAAGGCTGTTCACTCTGGACACTACTGAAGGCCATAATGAGGTACAGAATGATAGAGAGCAGGAGAGGAACCTGTAAGCTCTCTCAAGGAGTTTTTGGGGTGAGGGTAGCACTGTTAACTCCAGAGACTATTGATGATTGTTACAAGGCTGCTCACTCTGGTCACTACTGACGACTGCACAGCTGATGCTTGAGGCTTTTCTTGGCTTTGGGGAATTTTCTTGTTTTGAAATAAAGCAGGGCTCCCTGGTGTGTCCTGGGGCTGGGGACAGATGGGGACAGGGGGCTGGTGGAGCAACTACTCACGTAGTTGATGACCTTGAGCTGCAGCGAGGCGGCATCCAGGTCATATAGCTCACCTGTATGAGGGTCACAGCGCCGTGAGGGCCTGAGCATGGCTTCACCCTGCCCACACGCGCCACCCTTCCCTGTGTCCCCCCACTCACCACAGAGCTGCAGGATCTTGCAGTCCAGGTCATTATAGCTGCTCTCAGCTGCCTTCTCGGGCTTGGCCAGAGAGGTCTGCGAGGAACTGGTGGAGAGGCTGACCTGGGGCCAGGGCTGCAACTTCTGCAGGGCTTGCAGGCGCCGGAATGCCACCAGGGCCTGCGAGATTGGGCAGAAGGGACAAGGAACGGCGGGGCTGGGGGAAAGTGGGGGATGTCCCCAGGTGGCAGGTCCCACAGTTCAGGAGGAGTCACTCACATGCCTCTCTAACGCACACAGGTTCTGCTCGTCTGAGTCACTCAGCTGGCCACAGTGCACCTAGAACAGGAGTGATGTCAGGACCCTCACGTCCAGGCCCCGTCCCCAGAGCCCCGCCCGTGTTCCTGCACTCACCAGGATGACGCACACCACGACCCCGCTGTTCTTGTCCACCAGTGGGATGATGAGCACTGCAAGCAAGAGAGCGTGGGTCCCAGGTGGGCCCCAGGGGCAGCCCAGAGCTGTGGAACTCAGCCCTTGGGGTGCATGTCCCCATTACGTCCTGATGTGCCATGACCCAGCCAGCCATCTGTCCATCTCCCCATCCATACAGGATCTCTCTGCCCACCTCCATGTTCTCTCGTCCCTGAGAGCACCCCTCAGTTCCAGTGCCCACCTGTCCCTCAAGCCTCCATCCTGTTTCTACCCACCTGGCTGTGCATCCATCACTCACCCACACGCTGCCGTCTCAGCCACTGCCTCTGACAACCCATAGACCAACCGACCATCCATCCATCCATCCATCCATCCATCCATCCATCCATCCATCCATCCATCCATCCATCCGTGCCCACCAAGACCACCCTTCCCACAGCTCCCACCTTGTGTGCCAGGGGCCAGGGGCGCTGCCAAGGGTCCCAGGTGCCGGCCAGGGAGCTCGGCAGGGAGCAGCCCCCCACATTCCACCCGCTTCTGCTTCTGCACGGCATCCCTGTGGGGACAGGGACACTTTGAGCACCCTCTGGGAAGGGCACCTGGGAAGGCAAAGCCCCAGGAAGGGACAACGAGCTCACCTGAGCTTCCCATTGGGCGGCAGCTCGTGGGGGGGGTCATCGCAGAGCAGCCGTGTGTCCCCATCCAGCAGGTAGATATAGACGTGCTCCTGGGGGACAGGGGCAGCACCACGTGTGCGCACAAGCACACGTACACGCCCGCAGCCCCGCGTGTGCGCACGTTCACAAACGCACCCCTGCACTCACCACAGCAGGCAGCAGGGCGACGAGCGCGTGGCGGAGGGCGTCACGCAGGCTGGCGGCATCAAGCGCGGCGCCCAGGCTCAGCAGAGCATCCTGCAGAGACACAGGAGCAGAGGAAGGGGTGACTGGGGCTCGGCACCACGGGGAAGGGCACCGCAGCACCCAGCCTCTCTCACCCCCGCCATGGCACCCATCCTCCTGCCCCCAGACCCCTTGCAGCGGCCTCCACTCTGCCTGGTGCCTTTTTTGGAGCCAAACCCTCCTGTGCTGGGCAATGTTCATCATGTGGGGAGGTGGCAGGTCTCCAGAAAGGGGAGAGGAGGCTTTGACACTGAGCCACACTGCCCTCAGTGCTAGTCATGCCATAAAGCACCAGCGGGAAGAGAAATGGGACAAGGAGATGGATTAAAGCTCATCTGGGGCTTACAGCCCCATGGAGGCAGGTGTCAGGATAGACACATGGAAAAGCTGAGGGGCACAGAGGGGCTCTGTGGTGTGAACCTCCCAGCTCTGCTCCTGCCTCCAGCCCTTGTCTGGGAGACTGGGACAGGGATGATGTTACGGTGGAAATAGTAGATGCTCCGAACCAGATACTGGATAACGGTGTTGGGATTTGCTCTTCCTCTGGTCTCAGCTTTGCCAGGTGGCTCCAGGCTCCATTCCTGATAATCCCAACCTGGGCACCATCATGCACCCCGCGAACCCATCCAGGACGGCAGCCCCTCGCAGAACCACGCCACCCACCCACCCCGGGAGCATATCCACGTGGCACTGGGAGCGTGGCTGGTGGCAAGGGTGCTTCTGGCTGAAGACATCGGCACTGGATGTTATTCCAACAGGGCCGCATCTCCAGTCGCTTACTCACACTGGAGACACATGCACTGTAGAATACAGCCAGGCCTCAGCCAGGTGGCTGTCCTGCCATCCCTCTGTCCCACCGGATCCTCCACTGTGGCCCCCCTGGGGCAGGGGAAGATGGGGCAGAGCCTGCGTGGGTCCCTTGGGTGTCCCCGCCTGGGATATCAAATGCTGGTGGCATTCTTGGCGTGGGGATGGACAGGTGGCAGCTGGACATGGGTGTGGCTTTATTAGGGCTGGGAATATGGGTCCATCCCTGAAACAGTGAAGGGAAAACTGAAGGAGGAGCTAAAAGAAGATATTCCCAGACAAGGAGAGAGCAGCAGAGGCTGGCAGGAGGGTTTGCAGCCTAACAAGAAGGTAGGGAGAGTGAGAGCGGGCTGGGAAGGACATCGCACTCATTCCACTGTTTCTCCCACTCATCCACTCAGCCTATTCACTATATTAATCCAGTTCATCCAACTCATCCCGTTTGATGGCTCATCCCACTCTAGTGCTTGTCCCACTCGTCCTGTCCATCCCACTCATCCCACTCACCCTGCTTGTTCCATTCATCCAGCTCAGCCCACTCATCCCACTCCCAGGCTCATCCCGTTCCATGGCTCATCCCACTCCTCCCACTTGTCCCACTCATCCCGCTCCCAGTCCACATCCTCCAGCCCAGGGCAGAGGTTTATTTACCCCAACAGGCTCACCCCCTGTCACCCTGTGTCCCTCAGCCCTGAGGATGCTGCAGACCCACTCTGGGGACTCTGCTAGGACACAGCCTGGGCCCAGAGCCAGCACAGCCAGAGCCACGCCCTGCAGCCAGTCCCAGCTACTGCCATGAACAGCCTTTCCCTTTGCCGTGGAGTCCCCTGCGTGGTGCTCCCAGCAATCCACATCACTGCTCCACCTTGGGTGGGGGCTCCCCCACATCCATCCCTGCTCCACAGATGCCAGGGTGTTTGGATGAGGCTGCATTGGCACATGCATCCCCAGCGCCAGGGGAGGGATGAAACCATCAGCCACCCCATTCCTGTCACCAGGAATGCCACTGGGAGCCACTGAGCCAGGCTCACACAGCACCCAGTGGGGCAGGACACCAAAGCTCTCCCAGAGACAGCTCCCAGCATCTGCTCTGCATCCCAGCTTCCATAGAGGTCAGAGCTACGGTAACGCTTCCCAAGTGGGCACAGGGGGTTAATTAACTTCACTAGAACAGGAGAAAGCACAGAGGGATTGCCATTCCTAGCTGCTGGAGCAGAGTCCAACACCCTCATCCCAGGTGCTGCACACCCGGCAGCTCCGGAGGGAAGTGCTGTCTGGAAATGGGCATGGAGAGAGGGCTTTGGGGACAGATCCAAGGACAGGGTGTGGGGACACAGCATGGCACCACTGACAGCCCCAGGAGCTGAGGATGCTGCTCCTGCAGAGCAGGTGAACCAGCACCCTGTCCCTGTCCTGTCCCCGTGGTGCACGCACGTGGCCCCATGAGGCCCCCACCCTGGGACTGTTGTCACCTTTTCTCTGGCCTGAGAGGACAAGGACACTGGTCTCACCCTGCCAGACTCCTGAGCTGCCAGGGTGACCCACAGGAGCTCAGTGCTGGCAGGAATTTTGCCAGCTCTCCTTGGCCAGCATCCCAGAGCCGTATTGGCCTCAGCATTCCCACTGGAGCTGGTGGGAGACCAGTGACACCATTCATCTCCTTAGAGGAAGGATTCTGCTCCACCATGGACCCCCTCCACTCTAGGAAAGCCACATCCTGCCACAGGCCAGCCTCCAGAGCACTACCTGCCCTCTCCCGCATGGAAAATGGCCCCTTTTCTCCCCTGCTATTTTTTCAAGCCAAGAGGATCAGCTACATCTGTCCTCTGCGCCCTGCAGCCAGCTGGGGAAGCTTGGTTTGTCCCCCCCTGACACCCCCAGCTTCTCTGTATGTTTATGAAACAGAGAAACCCCATCCCGGCCAGAAAGGTTCATTTCACACCTGCCATGTGGAGGTGTGAAATGGGGGGGAGTGTGAAATGGGGTTCTGCAGGAGGCGGACGCTGACCTCACAGGGTCGCGGTTCTCTGAGCCCCTTCTCCCGGGAGATGAATGGAGGCCCCCCAGGGGCGAGGAGGAGCCCCCGGCAGCAGGCAGGGCCTGGATCCAGGGCAGTGAGGCACTCACTGGGATGTTCAGCCCTGCTGAGGGCACCTGGAACCTGGGGTCTCTCTCTGAGGGGGGACACACCTGGGCACCCGGTGAGTGGACTCTGCATGAGGCAGAGCTCAAAAGCGGCACCTGCCACCCGCCACACTCCTCTTTAGCCACGGGAAAACAGGCACAGAGAGCCAGCCAGCAACATCAGGTGCCTGGGAGCATCCTGCTCCCAGAGGAGTGCCGAGCAGGGCTGCAGGATCCCACCCTGCCTCGCAAGGGAATGCTGGGCCGGGGAGGCCCCAGATGGATGCCAGAGCACCCATGGGTGCTGATTCTACAGGGGGATGGTGGCAGCAGCCCAGGCTTCTGTGGCAGACTCCTGCCACAACCCTCCCCAAGGAACCTCGAGGAAATGAATCATCTCCCTGACGAGCTTCCAGCCCAGCTTTGCTGTAAGAATTCCAAGGAAATGATCTGCCAGAGGTGACCGCTTGAGCTTGAGGCATCCATGACACAGTGAGCCCTCAGAGCTCACTGGGCTCCTGCCCTCCAATGGGACTTTATCCATCTGCGAACGCAAGGAAAACGAGCCCAATTAATTTCGGCAGCAGATTAGCCTATTAGCCCCTGCCTGAGCAATCACCTTTGGGATGGAGCTGGACATCGCTCTGTCTGGACAACTTCACCCCCAGTTGTGGGCCACAAATCGAATTAGAGCATCCAAGATGCTGAGTGCGCAGCTCCCGGCGCCTGTGGGCAGCACATCCCAGCACCCACATCCCATGCAGGTGCTTCCCAATGGATTTTACAGGCTCAGGCTGCAAAGGGATTGGGATGCTTGGGAGTGCAGAATACAGCAAGGGAGGGTCTGGGGCAGAGCAAAGGACCCCCCTGCAGCCTGTCCCACCAGCCCCAAGGTCTCTCACAGGGGGGTTGCAGACTTCAAGGACAGAGGAGCTGCTCCCCAGGGAATTCCCTGCTGAGCAGAGCCCTGGATGAGGAGGGTGACCATGTGGTCACCTCATTGCAAGGCTGAGAGCCAGAGCTGGGGGCTTAGGGCTCCCCCCCTCTTCAGATAGGATGCATTTTTTAGCCACCAGCCTCTGGATCTTGTTACATTTGACACGTGAAAAGCAAAATCCTGTTCGGATTCCTGGAAGGCAGCCTACCTCCACCCGCAGAGCCCCTCACCACTCCCCGTGTCCCACCCACGGGGTGCCTGGGTACCTGTCCGTGTCCAGGGGTTCCCTGCCCACCCCAACCCTGCAAGCAGAGGCACTCACCCTCTCTCCCACGCCCCAGCTCCGCCTTTTCCCAGCCCTTTCCCCTTTCCAGGGAAAGTGATGGGGAAACTTTCTCCCCTCCTGCCTCCCCTTCAAGGAGAAAGATGCTGCTCCAGGACCCCATTTTGCCCCCACCCATCACGTCCAGAGTTGTTTCCAAGCGCATGGAGTCAGATGTCCCTGCCTTTGTCACCTCTCCAATGCATGGCTGCAGGGTGACAGCACCACGGGGAGCAGCTGATCCCCCCTAGGCCCCCCAGGCTGAGCCACAGCTGCCAGCAAACACCCAGCCTGCGCCCGTGCCGCCCTGCCCAAGCATTTGCCGAGCAATCTGGCGGCATTAAAAACATCCCAAAATATCCCTGAGCCGTGATTCATCCTCCTCTCCCACCTCCAGCAATGCTGAGCCGCCCCAGCCCCACTCCAGTCCTGGGGGGCTGCTTTCCCCTGGCTGCTCAGCCTCGGTGGTTAAATATAGCCAAGCTCTGCCTGTGCTTTGGCAACGCCGGGCTGACAACAGGCGGGCAGGGCCGGGCAGGAGATCACCAGCTTCTGACACTGCCTTACGAGCAGGGAAGCTGAGCTAAGGAGCAGGGAAGAGACTCCTGAAGGCAGCAGGTCACAGCTTCGCTGTCCCCGGCCGCAGTGTGGGCAGAGTGACACTGCTGACACACCGTCACCCTGTCCCTGTCACCCCCCACACCACCCCAGGCTCCTTCCTTCTGCGCCACAGCCACAATTCCCTGGGAAATCCTCTCCATAAGGGTGAGAAAACAGAGGAAGTATCCCTAGTCCCCCATCGTAGCAAAGGATGGAGGGATGGATGGAAGGAAGAGCTGGCAGCTCTGCCCAACTCCATCTGGGAAGCCATCCATCCATTTCCTCCCAGCACCGCTCTTAGTCCCAAATTACATTGCTTTAATCTAATCAGGCAGCAACAACCTGTAACACGGTAGCTCCTTAATTACCTCATCTTTTCCAGGGGGATAATGAGGGCAAACAGGAAGGAAACACTTCTGGGATATCTCTTGTCTCCTCATGGCCGTTTGCCTGGGGTCCTGTTGCAACGTATGGATGGGAAGCAAAGGGCTGAGGTGCAGGACCCTGTCATGGAGCCACCCTAGCACCCAGTGATCCAGGCTGAGGCTTCCAAGGGCTGGAAGATGTAAATCTGTGGAATCATCCATCCCAAAAAAGCGCACAAGCAACCCTGCATGCCTGTGCCTTCCTCAGTTTCCCTTTCTGTGGAGGTTTCCTGCCTCAGCTCCCCTACCTGCGAAGGGTCACAGCTGTGCAAGGCCTGCTTAGGATGGCACTGGAGTTTGGTCCAGCTGGAATGAGCCGTGCTGAGCCCAGCGTCTCCCCAGAGCTCAGCGCATCCCTCAGCCCATCCTCCTCCTCCTCACCCACACATCAGCCTCGCTGGAACGCTCACGCTGCGCAGGACATTCGCACAGACCACTTGCACACGGAGTTTCTACAGCCTGGAACCAGGCAGATGCCACTCCCTGAGGACCCCGCACGTTCTGAGTGGGATGTTTTGCTGAACCAAGCAAATTTCCTAAACTCTGGCCACTCACAAACCCTCGGGGTGCTCCTAGTCTGTCCCCCCACATCCTGGCCTGGCCTCCCGGGGCCGAGAGAACAGGGCCGGAGTCAAGGTTGCTTCCTGTTGATGTCCCTTTGTCAGGCAGGACAAATCGGGACAGCAGCCACACTCCTCAAGGATTTCCGTCCCCAGAACATCGTGGCCTTCTTGGAACAGCCAGCTCGGCCGCTAGCCTAATGATCTGTCACTAGTTTGTCACTAATTAGCTCAGTGCTCTAAGCAAGGAGGCGGTGAGGGCTGGGGGTTTCACTGCCACTTGTCTCTGAGCCACGCCAGAGAGGGGGAAAGGGACCCCTCAGCCCGTGTCACTCGTCCCTAACCCATGCCAGGGAGGGGCATATGGACTCTCCTACAGCAGCTGCAAGGAAAGTTCTCCACGGTCGGGAGCAGCTGGGAGAATCCCTGGCGTGTGGGTGCCTTCACCCCAAAAGACAGGGACAGCCTGGCACCCAGCTGGCACCAAGCTTTGGGTGCTGGCAGTGGCAGTGCTGGGAGGGAGCCGGCATGATGTGCATTCCTGGGACATGGCTGGAAACATTTCCCTGCCACCCTGGCCACCCGGCTGGGCTCCCAGGACTTTTCTAGATCTTTCCTGGTGGATTCAACATGCAGGGGTCCCCGTGCCTGGCTCTGTTGGGACCATCACGGCAAAGCTCTGGGGATGCAGCCCCAGGGGGCTCAGGGGACATGTAGGTCCCTTGGGGAGATAGGAATCAGTGGGATGGGAAGGGGGATGCAGCATTCCCACATCCATCCGTGCATCCCCTCCTGGTATGGCTGGCGCTAATGGGATCTGCACGGTGATTAGGGACCTCATTTATCAGCCTCTGATGGGATCTGGGAAAATTGAATTCCTGGCCATCTGCAGCTGGGGAGGAATTCGATTTGGGCAGTGCTCCGGAGCAGGGATGGGGGGGCTGGGGGCTGGCAAAGCTGCCCCCCAGGGGGTTCCACTCTGTCTGTACAGGGACTGCTCCCGTTTCCCATGCCTGAGAGGGCTCGGCGGTGGGATGCAGCTGCTAATTGCCATGAAGGGGTCCAGGAACTGGGAGGGTCTTGCTACTCAGATGAGGAAATCGAGGCACGGCCAGGAGAAGCCCAAAGCATGGCAGAAAGGATCACAGTGCTGGTGTTTAATGGGTCAGCACCCAGCCAGAGGTCTGGCCTCCAGCCCTCCCTTGTCCTTGGGGGGTTCCAAAACTGGGGCCAGGGTATCCAAAGGTGCCAGACACCCTGCATCTGCCAGAGCCGTGCCAGGAGCAGCGATCTCTCCTGCAGCAAGAGGAGGGAGACTCAGGAGCTAGCTCTGCTCCCTGGCATTTTCCACCCCATGGCTCCCTCGGGCAGGTCCCCACCATCCTCTCCCCCACATCCACGGAGTGGCCAGGGTGGGTATGCAAAGGGATTCAGCTGCAAACGTCCCAGGCCAGTCCCCAAATCCATGGACTCGGCTCCCAGAGGGCCACCCCCCAGAGCCAGGCTTGCAGGGATCCCAGCCCATCACCTCCCTGCCAAATGTCACAGCTCGACTGCAAAAAGCCAAGGTCACCCATGGGGCCTATCCCGTTCGGGGGGCAGACACCACCACCCTGTCATCATCCTGCCACAGGAGCATCCTGATCCCAGCTGCTCACTGCCCAGCGTGCAGCAGGGCTAATCCCCGCCACTCCTTCTGCTGGGGCACAGCGGGAACACCCCCATCCCAGCTCCCCTACCTCCCAAACCCCACTGCCCCTCAAAAATCAGCACCAGGGCACTGCAGAGCCAGCACAGGCTGATTCCACACCTGCAAGCAGCCGCTCTGTGAGACCCCCCGCCGCACCTTTGGCCTGTGGGGACCACCTGGCTGGGGAGCACTGGATGCACGCCCCCGTCCCAGTTTGGGGATCCAGCTCTGCCCCCCGGCCCCGCTGAGTGCGGGAGGAAGCCGGCCCTGCCGCATGTAATGGAAAGAAGCCGCCACAGCCCTTTCCTCCCCTTTATTGCCCTGCTGATGTGTTTGTGTCTGCCGGAGGAAACGCAAGGACAAACGCCCGCATACGCATGTCCCCTCACTGCCCTCAACAGGTCATCAACCCACTGAACGAGGCTGCTCCCACACAGGGGGAAACTGAGGCAGGAGCAGCCCCTCGATGCTGGCCGAGCCCCTCCTAGTCCCTGGCAGGTCAGTCAAGGTGCCCGAGTGTAGCCCCCCACAGCCCCCTCCCGGTTCCTGGGGACGGCGGCCCCCCCAACTCCTCCTGCTTCTCCAGGCTGTGAACATGTATCAATTAGGGTTTGATTCATGATCCAGTCTGCAGGTAATTGCATTGGAGCTGGTGGCGGGGAGGGAGAGGAGGAACAGACATTCTCAGCCTCACCCCAGTGCAGGGTGTTGGGGTAATAACGCCCCAAGCCCCATATAGCCCCTATGTGCCCCTACACACCCCTACACAGCCCCCAGGCTCGGGGAGCTCCAGATGCAATCAGGACCCAGGACGCCAATGGGGTCCTGTGGTGATTTGTGTGGGATGAGCTGCTCTTCACCCGGGCACCACCTGCGCTGGGATGGGCTGGAGAAGGGGCAGGATCCATCCCTACCACTCACTCCTCGTACATCCTGGGTCAGTCACATCCCCTTGCCACTGCGGCCCCACCATGTATGTGTGCCGTCACGGGCCAGCCCAGCACTGCTGGTCTGGGTGAAAACCAGTCACCCAGCACCACCCCATCTGGGTGGGTTTTGTACCCCCCAGGCTGGGAGTTGTGGCTCCCTGGGGGGCTGTGTCGGGGGTTCAGAGCCTGCCCCGCTCTGTCAGCGCCCTCCTAGGTCAGGCCCGCTTGGGTTCTGGGGGGCTGGCACGGAGCGGGATCGCAGGGACCCCCATACCAGTGCGCTGGGCGGTGAGGAGTGTCACACCCCACCCCGTGCTGAGTGACAGTTCAGATGTCCCCAGCCGCCACCTTCCCATCCGGAGGGGGAGGGGGGGCTCATTTCCCCCCGCACGGGGCACACTGGCCCTGCTCAGCTTCTTTCTCTCCGTCAGCAGCTTTCGGCAATCTCCCAGAGAGCGTTTCCTTCCCTTCGTTTCCCAGCTTGAATCTCCGGGTCCTCGCTCCTCTCTTTAGCCCGCAGCCAC
>VXBU01006356.1:78913-95335 GCA_013400315.1 Bombycilla garrulus
GACCCCACCGCCCCCGGGACCGAGTGGGAAGGGAGGCCGTGGGAATGGGGGTCCCGGGCGGGAGAGGAGGTGGGGCGCGTGTCGCGTGGTTTGGGAGGGGAGGGCCGCGGGTGGGAGAAGAGGTGATTGGGGTGGGGGTCCCCAGCAGCAGGGCAGGTGAATCGGGTGTCCCAGGTGCCGGGGGACGTGGGTCGGGGTCCCGGGTAGGAGCGGAGGCGAGTCTGAGTTCCCGGGTGGGAGCGGGGGTGGGGTGGGGTGAGGGTCCCAGGTGGAACGGGAGATAGTTGGGATCAGGTCCCGAATGGGAGGGGACGCGGCTGGGGATGGAAATCCGGTCTGAGGAGAGTCCCGAGCGGGAGGGAGGTGCGGGGGACCCCTCGGGGCGGAGGTCCCGACGTCCCTACCTGTAGCGCCTCGGGGCCGGGAGCGGCGTCCCCCGCCCGCAGGAACCCGCGGCTGAAAAAGCGAAGGAGCGCGATGAGGAGCCGTGACACCATCCCGGCACCATCCCGGCACCATCCCGGTCCCGCACCCCCGCACCGCCCGCGGGCTGCGGGCACGCCCCCGCCGCGACACGCCCCGTCGAGATACGCGCGATCGCGACACGCCCCGCACCTGCTGCGCGGGGCAGCGGCTCCGCGGGCTTCTGAGAAGCGAGGACGGGCAGGGGGTGTGGGGTGGCGAGGGGGTCGGACATCACCCTCCAACGTGAGGCGGGGATCCCCGGTGTGGGGCGGGGGTCGAGAGGGTGGTCCCGGTGTGGGGAGTGGGTCGGGATGTCACTCCCCGGTTTTGGGAGGGAGCCAGGGGTGGGAGTCCCAGTGTGGGGTGGTGAAGGGGGTACCCGGGGTGGGCAGGGCCCCCCCCGTGGGGAGAGGATCAGGACATCGCTCCCCAGTTTGGGTGGCTCCGCTCTGGAGTGCTTGCCTTGTGTGCCAGGCACCATGTGTGCCGTCACGGGTCTGGTATCCGGGAGGGCAACAATCCCCCTCCTTGTTAAACCCTCCCCTCGTGGGGACCGGGCCAGGAGTTTCCCCCTTGCCCCTTCTCCGTTCTGGAGAATGTTTCACCTCCCAATAAAGCGAAATGAAGCGACCCTTGCCCCCCTTCGAGGCTGCGCCTCACATTTGGGTTAGGGGGGGCTTCCCCCCATCCGCCCTGATGGAGGGGCCGAAACCCCATCCCATCCCATCCGTTGCCTGGGGTAACTCTGATGCAGGGCTCGGTACAGATTCACAGTCTTCCCTGCCTCCCATGCCATAGGATACGGAGGGGGTCCTGCCCAGCACCGTTGTCTCGGATAGGGAGGGACCCCCATCTTGGGGACCCCTCACGGGGTCTGCTCGCCCCCACCCTCCTATATTCGCCCCCGTTGCCTTCAGCGAGGAGTGACACCTCCTCCCCTTCCTCCCCCCGAGACAGGTACCAGGATTTCGGGATGCTGCCCCTTACCCCAATGGCCCCAGGGAATCTGCATGGAGGGTCGACGACGGCCACATGCCACATGGTGAGAGGGACACCGGCAGCACGACAATCTCCATCCCTCCCCCTCCTCCTCTTCCTCCTCTGGGCAGTTCTGGTCTGGGGGAGGATGGCCTGCTCTTCCTCCGCATCCCAGGAACTCCTGTGTCCCTGCACCCCCGTATCCCTGCTTCTCCGTGTCCCCATGTTCCTGCAGTCCTGTGTCCCACTCTCTACCGTGTTCCTGCTCCTCTGTGTCTCTGTCCCCAGGGTGCTCTTCAGGGACAGGATGATCTGGGATTGGGCTGGTGGCTCGTAAAGGACTCGACCTTCTCGCATGGTCTCTCATCCTTCGTCAGGACAGGTGGTGACAAGGAAACGCTACCCCGAGGCAGGGGCCGAGCAGGGCCGGGTGTAGGGACACTGTGCGTGCTGCACCCTCCGCCTCGCTCCCTGCTCCCCGAGCCCCGGGATGCCGGGCCGGGGGTCCCGCAGCAGGGTCAGGGTGGCCGGTGGAGCCGCGGGGCCATCTAGTGGCCAGAGCCACCGGGAGCTGCCGGGCGCCTGGTCCCGGACACCCTGCCGCAGCCACCCCGGGCTCCGCGTGGTCTTGGCCCTGGGGGTGACACAGAGGGACGGACGTCTCTCCCCGGGGCTGGCACAGGATCATGAATACCTCAACCTGACGCCGCCACCCCAGGCCCATCTTTCTGACTAGGACACCGCCAGAGCTGCCAGATCCCCAAGACCAAGATGTGGAATCCCCCACTGTGGGCTCACCCTGCTGCAGGCACCAAAAGTGTCACCCCAGTCTGCGCTGGTCCTGGGGATCCATGGACAAAGCAGATGCCCGGTGGGAATAGCAGATTCCCCGTGGGGCCAGCAAGGAGCCAGATGCTGGCAGGATCCACAACCGTGTCACCAGAGCTGCCCACGGAGCGGCTCACAGCCAGCACAGCCGCCCAGGGAACACAAAGCCATGGCAGGGCACAAGGACACGGCACGGAGCTGTCCCCACAGAGGTGTCTGGGGGCAGGGGACTGCAGGAGCTGCAGGGATGTGGGGGGAGCTGGGGACAGAGGGTAGGACACAGGGATATAGGCACAAAGGCCTGGGGACAGAGACACGGGTACAGGGACACAAGGAAATGGGACACAGGGGCGCAGGGACGTGGGGGTGGAGGGACACAGGAGCAGGGACACAGGGACACGGCAGTGCAGGGACACAGGGGCACCTGTGGGGAATGGAACACGGGTGCAGGGACTTGTGCTGCAGTACCGCTGTTGCATCCATACATCTCCTAGTCAGTCCTGGGGTAATTATGAGCTGCTCCCTGGCTCTTCTGTGTGCCCCAGGAATGGCATCCCTTGGATGGGAATATCACAGCAGTCAGATGGACACACACAGCCTCAGAACCCGGCCCTGGAACTGCTGGGGAATAATTGTAGGCGCTGAGGAGAGTTCCCACGTTTCCATCCATCCTGTAGTTTTCCCTTGTTCCTAACCTGGAGCGGATCAATCAGCGTTGTGCCTCCTGTCTCTTGCTGGGAACTCGGGGAGAAGCCACCCCGCATCCCATCTGGAGGGTGTCTGATGGCATCAGTGGGAATAAAGTTCATGCAGGTGAGTAAATATTAACCTTTATTCCATGGTAATGGAATATTCCACACCAAAGACACCGAGATAAACCCCACTGCAGCTTCTCCCTGGGAGGTGCTGGCAGCAAATGTTATCAGACTCCCGAAGTTGAAGATTCTGGGGGGCTAAGACACCAAGAGGAGCCTGCACACCCTGTGTAACCCTGAAATCCCAGTTCTCCCCATGCCTAGCAGCTGCAGCAGCCTGCCCTCAGAGCAGCATCCGTGGGCATACTGGATACACTGGGAGCACTGGGATGGGAGGAGAGCAGGGCAGGAGGGCAGCATGGCTGGCTGTTCCCAGCTGGGCCAGGACTGCTGTGAGTCATGTAGGATCAGCAACGCTCCAATAAACTGTGGCACTGGTACAAACCCAGGGCCAGATGCCGGCTCTGGGGAGGCACAGCACTGTGTGGAGCATCCCTGTCCTCCGGGGAAGGAGGGGACGCAGTTGCCAATGCAGGTGGCACGTGGGGCTGGGGTCCTGCCCACAGAACAGAGATGTCTGAGACTCAGCTGAGCCTGGGGGACGTGGCCACTAAAGGAGCTGCTGGATCCGTGGATGAATTGGGGTGTTGTGACTCTGGAGCTGCTAATCCAAGGTACATGACAGCTCTAAATCCCATCAGAAATCAATCCAGCTGCTCTTCTGCTCTGCACTAATCCCCACAATGACACCCGATCGATATCCCATTTACTGCTCTGTGGTTTCCCCATGGATAAATCCCACCCAGCGGCCAGGATGAGCTGCAGTGCCTGAGTGGGGCAGGGAATGCCGTGGGGCAGGGAATGCTGTGGGGCAGGGAATGCCATGGCAATGCCGGGCACAGTGCTGGGGATGCTAGGAGGCTCCATGGCACCAGGTGGGTTGACAGTACAGGCCTGCTGGGAGCAGCGGGCGAGTTGGGAATGTGTGGAAGCAAGGAAGAGCTGTGCTCTTCAACATCTTTATAAATGACTCGGACACAGGACTGGAAGTTCGGACTGGACAAGTTCACCGAATAAAAAACTGGGAGGAGCTGCTGACAAATTGGAGCGTTGGACAATCAACAAGTGTGTGAAGTTCAACGCCTGCACCTGGGATGGGGCCGCCCCGAGGTAGGTGCAGAGTGGGAAATGATCTGCTGGAAAGGTGGAAAGGGACCTGGGGGTGCTGGTCAGCAGCAAGCTGAACATGAGTTGAACATGAGTCACACCCATGTCCTGTGGGGCGTCAGGCCCAGCATCACCAGCTGAGCGAGGGAGGGGATTGTCCCCCCCTGCTCTGCACTGGGGCAGCCGCCCCTCGAGTCCCAGGGGCAGTTTCGGGCATCATGGAATGAAAAAGACATCAAGCCACTGGAGAGAGTCCGAAGGAGGGCAGCGAGGGTGGTGAAGGGCCTTGAGGGGAAGCCACAGGAGGAACAGTTGAGGTCACTTTGTCTGCTCAGCCTGGAGCAGAGGAGACTGAGGGGAGACCTCACTGCAGACACACTGACGAGGAAGTGATGGAGCCCTCAGAGGGTCTCCATGGAGACGATCCAGAGCGTGGCGGGGGCTGGGGGCCACCAGCAGCCCGCACACACGACAGGGCTCATTAGGGGGACAAAGGGGGCGGCAGAGCCCTGCCGGTCTCACTGTGGCGGTCAGGTCCCCGTGGAGCTGAGATGGCTCTCGGCTCTGTTTCCACACCTCTCTCCCCACTCCTTGGCAGCATTCCCAGCCGGCTCAGACAGTTCTCGTGGACAATCTCCAGGCATGGTGGCCACCAGCATCTTCAGCCTGGCTATTGGGATTTCATCTCCTGAGCCGCACACAGCCCAGGAGATTATCCCGTGTGGACAGGGACAGAGCACAACCCCTCTGTACCCTCAGAGGGGTGTGTATCCATGGGGACAGCGTGTGTCCACGGGGACAAACCGAATCCAGGGGGACAGCGTGTATCCATGGGGACAGCATGCATCCACAGGGACAAGTGTGTCCATGGAAACAGCCTGAATCCCGGAGGACAGCGTGTGTCCGTGGGTGACAGCCTGAACCCAGAAGCACAGCGTGTGTCCAGAGGGACAACCTGCATCCAGGGTGACAGCGTGTACCCACAGGGACAGCCTGTATTCATGGCACCAGCACGTGTCCAGAGGCGCAGGGGACATCCATGAGGACACCCTGTGTCTGGAAGGACGCTGCACACCGGGGGACAGCACGTGTCTGGAGGGAGAGCAGGTGCCTGAAAGGACAGCACGTTTGCAGAGGGACAGCATGTTTGACAAGGGCCAGCACGTGCCCATGAGGACAGAGGTTGCCTGGAGGGATAGGATGTCTCCGGAGGGACACATGGATTTTGGGGAAAGCACATGCCGGGGTGAGAGCATGCAGCAGGAGAAGGGACAGCAGGTGCCTGCGGGACGGCGTGTGCTGGGGGTACAGCAGCCCCTGGACATGCAGCGCCACGCCACTGTTCCAGGTGGTCCAGCAGCCGTGAGGAAGATCCCAGCCCAGCCCAAGCATATGGAGGACAGGAATTTACTGCCAGATTAAACAGAAGATGAAGAGATGACATCCGTTGGCACTGGCTGTGTCAGTCTGAGCTGACCCCGCTCCAGCTGCAGCACACGGGGACTTGGCCACCAGCTCTCACTCATCGCTGCCACTCTCCCTGGCCCCTTATTTAGGGGTGGGGCTGCTGCCGGGTGACAATGGAGTGCGGTGCCACCATGAGCACGCAGGGATCTGTTCAGAGACAGAGAAGCAAGCCTGGTTCCCAGCAGCTTGGAGACCCCAGAGAAATGTGGACACAAGGAATGGGGTCCCTGTCCCTGCACTGGTACTTGATCCCCCAGGCAGGAGCGACAGTGTCACTTAAGAGAGGGATGTTCCAAGCCCTGACTCCAGGGATGCTCTGAGCCCTGATCCCAGGAGTGCTCCCTGCCTCAACCCTAAGAATGTCCTGAGCCCTCTTCCTAAGGGCGCTCCAGGCTCTGGGCCCCCGAGGATGGTCTGAGTGGTGATCCTGGGACACTCTGAGCCCTGACTCCAGGATGCTCTGAGCCCCTCTTCCACATTCCTCTTCCAGCTTCCCACTGGTGTCCCCAGGATTTTCCTCCCCACTCAGCACAGCTCTCCACGGGCACCCCTTGCCATCTGGATGCTTGCTGCCATTGTCTCACCTGGCACCTGCCTGCTCCAATTCTCCCTCGTCATCTCTTCCGTTAGCGAAGCAATCACTCCCCAATTTAACCTGGATTAAAGCAGTATTGCTCACTTGCTCCCTCGCTAGTTCTCTTCCAATTAATTTGTTCCTCGCTTTTATTTCCTAATTAATTCTTCAGGCTCTTTGGCAAAGAAACAACAGCAGCGCCCAGGGTCTCAGGAAGGGATCAGGATTAATTATCCCAGTGGGAATGAGCAGTGGGGAAGAAAAGACAGGACTTAGACCAGGATGGGGACATGGATCTGGGGTAAGCACCTGGACCACCCAGCAGCATCCCATACAAAGGAGGGCCGTGGGATGCAGGACCCACAGCTGACATCATTTCCATCTTCCCTTGGGAATGTCACAGGGACAAAATCCTCACAGAAACCAATGTGGTGCCTCTGGGGGGGCGGTGGTCACCCTAGGGGCAGGTTGGAGTGCCAAGTCCTGCAAGGGTTAATGCACAGTGCACAGTACAGCACAGGGTGTTGGAGCTAAAAATACTGTGCCTTTCTTGGGATTTGCTCCAATGACTCATTCCTTTCTGTAATTTATTGCTCGTTACATAATCACTTTCATTTTCAGCTGGAGAAAAATGGAATATGTTTTTTCCCCTTTTCTTCTGTTTTGTTTTTTTTGTTGTTGTTGTATTTTTTTTTCAAATGAAAAGGGCCTTTTAGCACATGAGCACCAGCCATTTTCCCAGTTCTTCCTGGCATCTTCCTGGCAAGGGGCTGGCACGCTGCCGCCGGCTCCAGCCTTCATCCAAAGTCTCCTGAGAGCAGGGTGAGCCCTGGGGTCCGCTAAGGAGGGAATGGGGAGTGAGAGGCCTCTGGCTGCTGGGAGGGCAGAGCACCCTGGGGGCAGCTGGGCGGCAGGTTCAGGGATGGGATGGAGTGGACAGATCCACCCGTTGTGCCCTAGCCCAGGCAGGGTGAGCAGCCCCTGGCATGGCTGCAAGGGCACAGCTGGGCTCCAGCTGTGTCCAGCTGTGTCCCAGCAAAGCCAGGGCTGCATCCCAGCAAGCCCAGTGCGGTGCTCCAGCAATCTGAGCGCCACGGCCCAGCAAGGCCAGGGCTAGGTCCTAGCAATCCTGGGGCGGCATCCCAGCAAGTCCAGTTCTGTGTCCCAGCAAACAACAGGGATATAAATCCCACAAATCCCAGAGCTCCGTTCCACTGAGCCCAGTGCAGTGTTCCAGCGAGTCCAGCGGCATGGCCTAACAAGCCCAGTTCTGCCTGCCAGCAATCCCCTTGCTGTATCCCAGGAAGTCTGGTCTCATGCTCCAGCAATTCCAGTGCTGCTTCCCGACAAACCAAGCGCTGTGTTTAAGCCCAGAACGATGTCCCAGCAAGGCCAGTACAGTGCCCCAGCAAACCCGGTACAGTGTTCCAGCAATCCCAGGGCCATGTCCCAGCAATCCAAGTGTCTGCCAGCACAGCTGTCCCCACCAAACCGGGGCAGGACACTCCGGTGGGGAATGGGGGGGCTCTGGCTCAGGCCCTGGCTGGGACTGGGACAATCTCCTAGCAGGGAGGTGAGAGCCCCGCTCTCTGCCAGCCCCATTCCCACCTCCACAGGGGAGCCGGGAAGCCTTGTGTTTGGAGCTGCAGCCTTGGAATTAACTGTGCCAAATGTTTTATTTGTGTAGAAACGCAATTATGTTAATTAAAGCATATCTGTAATTACAGCGCTTAGTGGCCTATAAGTGCACAAGTGACTCTGGTGACTTTAGAGGAGCTGGAAGGCTGGAGGGTGGCTTGGCCTCGGTGCCAGAGAGCAGCAGTGTCCCCACGGGGTGACAGCGGTGATCCCGGTGCCTGTCCGCTCCGCCAGGGATGGTGCAGCGAGATGGGACACTCAGCACCCACAGCCTGATGAAGCCGCAGTCCTGCTGCCCTGGGAGCGAAGGTAAAAATAAGAATATGCCTCCAGCACCTCAGGGGTGAGGGAACAGGAAGAAAATGGGTTCCTGAGTTGGACAGCAGCGCCTGGGCAAAGGGGGTTTTTCCGGTTCTGCCAGTGGTAGGGGCTAAAGAGTGTGTCTGTGAGGGGAAAATAAACGGGAAGCAGAGAAAGATGACAGCTGGAGCAGCAGCCAGCCAGCCCATGAAATGGCTGGGATCACATCCCACAGTCTCCAGGCAAAGAGAAGCGGAGAGGTGGCGTCTGTCCCCACCTCAAAAGACCCCTCCTTGCGGGCAGTGCATTATCGGGATAAGGACCCCAGAGGGAACATGGGGCAGAGGAGGGCCCAGGAGAGCCTGGAGCAAGGGAAGCAGCAGTGGCAGGGCACAGTGCTCTGGCGTGGTGCTCCAGGATCCCCACACACGCAGACAGCTTTCCTCCATCACCAGAGCAGCCAGCCTCCCAGGCCAACACCTGCCAACGCAGCTTCCAGCTTCCCCAGCCTCCAGCAGCAACAAAAAAGTCCTGCAATTTCCCAGTCCGGAGCAAAAACATTTCACTGGATTTCAGCACAGAGCAGACCCCAGCGCGGGCACACACGGTTAAGCAACACCCCGGCACCGACAGGCAGGAAAGGCAGGGGCGGCTGCTGGGCTGCCATGTCTACTTTGAAGCCATCGTGGGCCCAATGCCAGGCGTGACAAGGGCAGGTGCTGCAGGAGGCTGGGCAGTGACAGAGCAGCTGGCAGGAACATGGCAGGAAGGGGGCCGGCGGCACCAAAGCTTTGCCGGGTGGGATTTATTTGCTGAGCAAACGCGTGGAGGCTGCTGATCCGGCTGCAGAAGGCTCAGCCCTGTTTGCTTGGCAAACACCCTGCTCCGGGTGCTGCTCCGCCCTGGAGCACCAGGTCCTGTGCAAGCAGCTGCCCCCACTGCCAGGCTGGGAGAGCAGCTCCAGGGCTGCCAGGAGCCACAGGAATGCAGCTGGCCCCGGTGATGGGGCTGGAAAGGCTGGCAGCCCTGCAAAGCTACACATCCTTGTCCACATTGAATGGCAGCCCTGCAAATCCCTGCTCTGTGGCATTCCTGCAAATCCCATTCCTGTTGTACAGCATCCCCCGCAAATTCCCATCACCACTCCACAGCACCCCTGCAAATCCCTGAGGCTGCCAGGAGCCACGGGAATGCTGCTGGTCCCAGTGATAGGGCTGGAAAGTCTGGCAGCCCTGCAAGGCTGTGAATCCCTGTCCCTACTGCATGGCAGCCCTGCGAATCCTCATCCCAGTCACGTGGCGTCTTTGCAAATCCCACCACCGTGGGCACCTCCAAGCAAAGCCACCAGCGCCGCAAGGGAGCCAAAGCAGGCAGGAGCACAGCAAGGTGAGAGGGAAAACACATGGTTACCCTGAATCCCTGGGGAATTATCCTTGGATAAATGCAACACTACGGATGCTGCCAACTCATCTTTCAATTAGTCCATTTAATTGATAACTAGAGGGGGCAAAAAAAGCTGCTGTTGATGGTGGTTCAGCATGTGTTCACCAGCTATCCTTTGTTTCTTTTTTTTTTCCTTTCCAGCATTTTTTCCCATAAAAATAGTGGGAATAGAGCAGGAGCCAGGATCCTGCCTGTGCTTTCCATGCCCTGTGCTTTCCACAAACCACGGTTCCCCAGGAGCAGGGATCGTCTCCCAAGCAACACCCCAGATTTCTAACTGGATCCTCCATCTGTGAACATGGCACAACTGGGAGCCACTCCTGGGGGCCAGGACTTCTTCCCAAATAATCCAGATATTCCAACGAGCCAGAGTTAGTGCAGGGAGTGGGGACTATCTGGAGGGACAAGAGAGGACGCAGCTCAAAGCCACTCCTGCCTTGGAGGCTCATCTGGGCGAGAGTGGCTCTGCCTGTCTGACACTTTCAACCCATTTCCCAGAGCTGAGCTGAGCTTTTAGCTTCCGAAGCCTCAGCTTTCCCTGAGAGGAGGGGAGGGAACAACTGGGGATGGGGATTGAACTGCCAGGGGTGGGGCTGGTGGGTACCGGGGGAGAAACGCACCTCAGCCCTGGGAGATGCCACGTGGAATATGGAAATAGAATTGTTGAGGTTGGAAGAGCTCCCTGAGACCATCAGATCCAACCGTTCCCCCAGCACTGCCAAGCCCACCACTAACCCTTGTCCCCAAGTGCCACATCCACAGGACTTTCCAATCCCTCCAGGAACGGGGACTCCTCCACTGCTCTGGGCAGCCTGTGCTGCACCCTTCCAGGAAAGGAATTTTCCCTGATATCCAGACTAAATCTGCCCTGGTGCGTCCTTCTGGGTTGGTCCCTGGCACAGCCAAGATCCCACTGGTACTGGGACCAGTGCCGGAGCATGTCAGGCTTTTAATCCTCTATCGTGCTTTCCATTAATTAATGGCTTTTCTGTGGTTGAACTGCTGGCTCCAGCTTCCCTGCCACGCTGTACCTGGACAGAGCACCGGCAGGACGGCTGGCAGCCGTGTGCTGCCTGAAAAGCGTCCCCATCCTTGTCCTCCTCCCTGTGTCACAGTCCCCATGACAAGGCTGGTTCAGGAGCCGGGATCCAACTGAGCTGCATGGGTACGGATGGAAACACGGTTCCCAGAGTGTCACCACGGTGCCTGTGCCCGCAGATTTGGGGCTGCAGGAGGGAGGGGACTGGGGGACATGACGGGGGTCTCCCTGCCCACAGCCCAGCTCTCTGCACTCTCAGCTGGCACACGGAGCTCCCTCCAGGCTCCACGCGTGGCAGCGCTCACCGTGCCTGACTCTGCGCTTCTCGCCAGCCCATGGACCGGCTGTCTCTGTCCCTGTCCCTGTCCCTGTCCCTGTCCCTGTCCCTGTCCCTGTCCCCGTCCCTGTCCCTGCCCGCGCGGCGGGGGAGAGGGGCTTCTCCAGCAGCACCAAGCCCCCGCCTTCGCAGAGCCCTCCATCTTCACCAAACCAGCACACCCACACACCCAGGAGCCGGCTCCCACGCTGCTCCTGCGGGAGCGAGACCTTCTTTCCACCACTGCATTCCCACAGGAGCAGCACAGTGGGACAGGCTGCTTTGTCTCCTGGAAGTGATGGGCACAACTGGATTTTGGGGGGTCCCAAGGACCTGACCCCGAACTCTGGCTTCCCAAACCACGGGGCACTGGTGGCCCCTCTGCAGCATGGCACAACACCGCACGAATCCCACCGCGAGCCGTTCCAGGTGTGTCCCTGTTGATGTGGCAGGTGCAGGATCAGCGCCAGGTGCCTGACAGGGACCCACGGCCGTTCCAAGGAGCATCATTTCCCTGGAGACAGCCAGTCCCAACACCAGGCCCCCTCAACCTCTTCCTGAGCCTTGTGGGGCTCATCATCCCCAGCTCCCACCGTGAACAGCTCGTTCCCTGTGGCATCCCCTGGAGCGAGAGCTCACCCAGCCCTGCTGCTGCATCCACCTGCATCGCCTCGGGTCTGAGCAAAGGAAACCAGCACCCAAAAAAACACCTCAGTGCCCTTGAGCTGATTTTGGGGAATGCCTGGCCCTCGGCAGTTCCACGTGGACGCTTCTCACGCCTCAGGACCAGCTCTGTCCACAGCCAGCGCCGTTTTTCCCACACTCCAGTTTTGGGGGTTTTGTCCAGCAGTGTTGCTGACTCAGCATTTGTCCCACTCCCCAGTGAGGCCAGGACGGGTGCGAGTCAAAACCAAACCACAGGACAGGCCCCAGAGAGCCTCTGGCTCAGCCAGATGGGGAAAAGCATGGATGGGAAGGCACCAGGGCTGTGCTGATGCGGAAAATGGAGCATATCCTGCTGAGGGAGAATGGAGCACTGCATGCCTTTGTCCTGGCAGACCCAACACTAAGCCTAGTCCAGCACTCAGCCCTGACATTAGTCATAGCCCTAACCATAAACCTACGCCTAGCCATAGCTCTAACCCCAAACTTAGACCCAGCCTAGCTCTAAATCTGAACCTAACTATAACCCTAACACTAAACTAAGACTTGTGGCCTTCCAGCCAGGCTTGAGCCAACTATTGGCTTGATGACGGGGCTGTGGAGACATCCTCACTGCGGGAGTAAGTGCACAGGGCAGCTCTGGTGTGAGGATAAACCCCAAACCACCAAGAAGCTGCACAGATGTCCCAGAGCGTCACCACCAAGCGGCAACATCCTCACCAGGGTGATCGATGCCACCGCTTGGCAGGGCTCCATGCCTCAGAGCCAGGCTTGGGACCATCACACCCTGTATTCCCAAATTCTGGCTGCCCTGCCTGCTTTTGCCCTCACAGGCAGTCGCACTGGGGCTCTGCTGCAGTGGGGTGAGATTGAGTGTGCCCGTCAACAACGAGGGGTTTGCGTGGAGGTTTTCACTGGAGCGTCGGCATCCTCATGGCATGGCAAGCAGACACTGAACCTCATGGGACACGGGCAGGTCACCCTCCAGACCCCACTCCACAGCCAAGCAAAGCACAGCTGGCACCAGCTCAAGGGAAGAGAAGGGGGGAGAAAACCCTCCACCAGTCTCTGCCTTTAGAACGCTCCTTATAAATATCTTCTCACTGTCTTCTGAGTCACCCAGCTGAAACGTGCACGTTACTAACAGCCTGGGAAGGGGCTGGGAAGCAACTGGGAGCCAGGGGAGGCTTCTGGCTAAGTCAGCACTTTGTCCCAGAGCTGCACCGGCAGGCAGCTGCTGTCTGCTTTTCCCTCCTTGGGCGGAGAGCAGAGGGCTTTGGGGACGCTGAAACACAGAGCGAGGCTGTCCTTGATGGCTGCATTGCTCAGGCTAAGCCCTAAGCCAGCCCCAGCCCCAGACAAAAAAGCCAGGGTCTAATATTCTCAGTGGGAAATGCACTCCATCCCACCTCCAAATCCCTCTCTTTGTTCTGTTTTGATTTATCACAGAAAACACAAACTGACAAAGGCTCAGAAGGCTTGAGCCCACCCAAGATTCTCCCACGTCCTTGCTCCCCTCTGGCTCCGCACACCAGTGGTGCAGGCAGGGCCAGAACACGGGTCCAGGAGCGGGGTTTGGTGCTGGGAGCAGGATTTGGGGACAGGACCTGACCAAGCTGCTGAACAACCAGCCTCAGGGACATTCCTGAGCCGACACTCAGCAAGTCCCACAGGCTGCCATGCTGGTCCACTCCCTGAGGATGCAGGCTGGATGACAAGGTTTGGGGACAGCTTCCTACAAGCTGTTTCCAAACACCTTCCTACACCTTGGCAGACCTTTCCACAAGGCCGGATTGGATGAGGACACCACCAAACAACTGGCTACTCTGAAGCTGAAGATGCTCAGGGAGGTGCCCCGGGGTGATGGAGGGGAAATTTCTCGCTCATCCTGGAGACCTCCCATGGACAGGTGCAGGGTGCTGGGATGCTCCTGACATATGCAGAACGCAGGAGGTTTGCAAGCAGGAGTTTCCCCTCTATTTTCCCTGCCAGGCACCTCCAGGCCCCAGGGCTGGGTGCTCAGGCAGGTGGGTGATCCTGAAGAGCCCCAGTTACAAGGGCAGGAAGAGCCTGAGGCTTTGAAAAACTCGGACAACATCACCTAAGAACCCCAACAACGGGGAACCAGGTTAACCTCACTCCACTGAGCCCCTTCCCCTGGCAAGCGAGTGCCTGGGAGGGAGCAGAGCCATCCTGGCCGAACTGAGAGGACAATGGAGTGACGGAGCGGGTGTTTCCAGGGCACTTTACACGTGCAGCCGAGGACTGGCAATAACCACGAGGGTCTGGGGGGTTCTCCAGGGGGTTGGACAGCCTGCCCTCACCTTTGCAGGTGCTCCAAGGCTTCCAAAGGGTAGCTGCGCCCAGCGCATGGCCCCTGCATCCCAGACAGCATTGTGCCCTGAGGGAAGCCCTGACCCCTCCCAGCCTCCGCCGAGCTGGATCCTTCCCGCAGGGATGCTCAGAGCTGCATCTCCTCCGCTGTGTTTTCCATCCCCAGAGCTCAGTAGCTTCTTCCCCAGCCCCGGCTGCTGTCAGATGCTGTGACAGCAGCAGCTCCAGGCACCCCGACACCCCACCCACCTCTAACCAGGTCAGCGTCCACCCACCCGGGAACACACTTCCTGGTGGCAGAAAAGAGGAAATGGGTTAAAACGTGACCTGGATAACGCTACACCTGCATCCCCTTGCCAAAAATGCAGCACGCACACGGGGGAGCCGGGCCACCTCTGGATCCCAGCCTCACGAAGCGCCGGCAGCCAGCACCGAGCACCGCAGGGCTGGAGCGGAGGCAGGGAGCAGGCAGCACCCTCCCCACAGCGCTGACCTCAGCACTGCAAACCCTTCAGGGAGCACTGCAGGGCCGAGGGCATCATCCTCTGACAGCTCTCGGGAAGCTTTTCCACCTCTGTTGTATATCCCTCGGGGTTAACAGGGACAAATGTCTGTGAAGGACACGTCCTGGGTAAAAGGGGAAAGCAGCTGGACTCACCATTCCTACCTCGCCTGCCGGGGCAGCTGGAGGGGCACAGCCAGCTTTTCTACACCAAGCTTTTCTGTCATCTACTTTTTTTCTAAAAGCCTTTAAACAGCAGCAGAGGCAGGAGGGAAGATGGGGATCGCGTGGCATTTCAAGACCTTTGTGTGTTTGGCTTAAAGAAAAGGCTGTGTGCACATGTTCAGGCAGCAGCGGGGAAGGAGCTCTGCAGGGAACAAAGCACACACAGCACCAGGGAGTGAGCCAGGAGAGCTGGGGGAAGGATGCTGCCTGCAGAGACAGACCCAGCACCCACGGAAGCGTAGGAGGATCAGCACCTATTGGGGCCTCGAGAAGACAGATCCAAGCCACACGCTGCACGTAGGCAAGAGAGATGCTGGAGGGTATTTTCTGCAGAGAGGGACAAAGTTCTCACCCGAAGATCAACTCGTGAGGGTGCGAAAACCTGGTCAGGGAAATGTGTAGCGCTGGGGCAGGAGTGGGTGGAAGCTTCCCTGCACCCCAATATCCTGTCATCACCTAAAGCACCTGCTCCAGGAGACCCGAGGCTGCTCCTGGGCACATCCCAGCGCAGCGATGTGACTCCTGGTCCTGGTGTGGGCTGAGCTGAGCCAAGCAGTTCAGCCAGAGCCCGAGCATGTGGAGCTGGCAGTGTCAGACAAAGGAATCCACATGCTGAGAAGCCTCCCTCCTTTCTGCCCTAGACCTGTATCTGTTTCCAGTGGTTCACATCACCCTCTGGCAACGGGGATCTGCTCCTGCCGAAAAGGGGGAGAAGGGATTGGGATCACCCCAGATCTGTTGGTACCCAGGAGCCAGAGCCCCCACGTACCGTGAACTGTGTGTGCACAGCCTGCTCCCCAGCAGCCGTGGAGCCTCGTGAGCACTGCACATGCGTGTGCACAGAGACAGGGGTCTCCGCCAGCCCCAGCCAAGCCCGTGGGCAACGGGAATTGAGACACTGCAAGCTTCCCGTTGGCCAGCTCAGCCCCTCTTCCCACGTGGGCTCTTAGAGCATCACCCTTCCCTGCTTCCAGGGAGCACTGTCATCCCTCAGCAAGGTCACCCACGCTCTCGCACAAAGCCCCTCGTGTCTGCTGCAGCATGAGACCACCACGACCCCTGGAGCCCCGTTCCCACGTCGCCATATACAGACTGTGACAGCAGGACCCCCAAATCTGTTCGGTGAGCGGGTGGGCACGCAGGGGGTGCCTTCTCTTGCCCTGTGTGAAGCTGCTGAAACCACAATTCAGAGGCCTGACCTGAATTTCACAAAGTCACCCGGGCCCCCCTGCAGCCCACCACCGGGCTGGGAGCCTTCCACCCTTGCAGGAAATCATCATGGGATGAGGGTGATGGGGAAACACGGAGATTCAGTTCACACCAACCCTCTGGCACAGAAACACCAGCGATGACCTGCCCCGGGGCTAACACAGGTCACACGTGGGGAACAGGGAGGGGTCGCCGCCTCTTGTCATTTCCCCGCCATCCCCTCCCTGACAGCTGTCAGGCAGGAGGAACTTTCTCCTGCGTCCCTGACGTCTCCTTCGCTCCTTCGCCCAGCATCACTCCCAGAGCATCCCTCCCTCTCGGCGTGGTCCCCCATCCCCGGTGCCGGCGGGAGGGAACTCACATGTCAGATGCGGCCGCCTGGTACGGCTGGCTCCGGCAGAGGATGGAGTGTCCGCAGCCCTGGCCCATGGCTCCGCATGCTTCGGCAGCCCTCCCAGCCCCGCCGCCGCCGCGCCCGATTCTCGGTGCCGGCTGGGAGCGGAGACTCCCGCCGCTCTC
>VXBU01006356.1:95343-137964 GCA_013400315.1 Bombycilla garrulus
CGGGAGGGGAGGACGGAGCGGGGGCGACGCTGATTGACGGCGCTGCTGCGGCTCCGCGGGGCTGGGCGGGGGCCGCGCCGCTCCGCCGAGGGGCCGAAGGGGCCGCACCTGCCGCCCGCCACCGCCCACCGCGGGCCGCGCCCGGCCTCGCCCGCACGCCGCACCGCGCCGGGGAGCGGCTGCCTTTGTCTGGAGAGCGCCCGCGGGCCCTGCCCTCCCCGTTCTCCCCGCGGGGACTGCCGTCCCGCCCGGCGCCTCTGGCCCTGCTGGGACCGCAAGCCCCGGGTACCGTGAGCTGGTACTGCCGCGGTGGATCGGCGGCACAGAGCATTGCCCAGCAGCGCTGGTCCCACCTGTCCCTGTCCCAGGGGTACCGAGCTGCACTGGTCCCACCTGTCCCTGTCCCAGGGGTACCGAGCAGCGCTGTTCCCACCTGTCCCTGTCCCAGGGGTACCGAGCAGCACTGGTCCCACCTGTCCCTGTCCCAGGGGTACCGAGCAGCGCTGTTCCCACCTGTCCCTGTCCCAGGGGTACCGAGCTGCACTGGTCCCACCTGTCCCTGTCCCAGGGGTACCGAGCAGCGCTGTTCCCACCTGTCCCTGTCCCAGGGGTACCGAGCAGCACTGGTCCCACCTGTCCCTGTCCCAGGGGTACCGAGCAGCGCTGTTCCCACCTGTCCCTGTCCCAGGGGTACCGAGCTGCACTGGTCCCACCTGTCCCTGTCCCAGGGGTACCGAGCAGCGCTGTTCCCACCTGTCCCTGTCCCAGGGGTACCGAGCAGCACTGGTCCCACCTGTCCCTGTCCCAGGGGTACCGAGCAGCGCTGTTCCCACCTGTCCCTGTCCCAGGGGTACCNTGCTGTCACCGAGCCCGATGCAGCCGCGCCGAGGCGTTCGGGAGGGGAGGACGGAGCGGGGGCGACGCTGATTGACGGCGCTGCTGCGGCTCCGCGGGGCTGGGCGGGGGCCGCGCCGCTCCGCCGAGGGGCCGAAGGGGCCGCACCTGCCGCCCGCCACCGCCCACCGCGGGCCGCGCCCGGCCTCGCCCGCACGCCGCACCGCGCCGGGGAGCGGCTGCCTTTGTCTGGAGAGCGCCCGCGGGCCCTGCCCTCCCCGTTCTCCCCGCGGGGACTGCCGTCCCGCCCGGCGCCTCTGGCCCTGCTGGGACCGCAAGCCCCGGGTACCGTGAGCTGGTACTGCCGCGGTGGATCGGCGGCACAGAGCATTGCCCAGCAGCGCTGGTCCCGCCTGTCCCTGTCCCAGGGGTACCGAGCTGCACTGGTCCCACCTGTCCCTGTCCCAGGGGTACCGAGCTGCACTGGTCCCACCTGTCCCTGTCCCAGGGGTACCGAGCAGCGCTGTTCCCACCTGTCCCTGTCCCAGGGGTACCGAGCAGCACTGGTCCCACCTGTCCCTGTCCCAGGGGTACCGAGCAGCGCTGTTCCCACCTGTCCCTGTCCCAGGGGTACCGAGCAGCACTAGGCAACACTCGATCCACAGACAGATTGCTTTCCTAAGGGCGTTGAGCAGCGCTGAGCAATATATTTCCTCTTCTGTAAGAGGAAATGGCCTCAAGTTTTTCAGGAAAGGTTTGGATTTGGTATATGGGACAATCTCTTCCCCATACGGTTGTCAAGCACTGCAGGCGCCATGCCTGGGGGGATTTAAAATCCACCTAAATGTGACGCCTGGGGACGCGGTTTAGTGGTGGGCTTAGCAGTGCTGGGAAATGGTTGGACTCAGCGACGGTCTGAGGGCTTTTCCAAATCATGGTCCTGTGATTCTGTACTATTGGACAGTATTGGCCCACAAACAGCATCGGCCCTGCCAGAGAGCGGACGCCCTGTAAACAGTCCCAGCCACATGGGTGGTCCCCAGCTTGAACCTGCTGGTCTCCTGTCCTGGGCCCCACGGGCCGGGGTCTGGCAGTGTGAGCTGTCAGCAGGGTGGGACGGTGTCCGAGGGCGGCTGGAGAAGTGTGAAAGTTGCTGCAGTGCCAGCACTGCCTGTGCTCTCCAGCCAAAGAGCCGATGCATGGGAGCTACACTCCCAAGAGGGATCCTGGGGAAGGACGCCCACCCTACACCGAATTTGGGTCAGAGGTGTCTGTGAAACCCCACACCCATTCGGTGTTTGTGTCTGGGAATACCCCGACCCAGGGGCAAGACCTTGCACTTAACCTTGTTGGATTTCATGAGGCTGGCATGAGGAATGTGCTTTGAAGTCTCCGTGGATGGGCTGCTGCTCCCCTGCTCCATTGTGAATCCACCAGCTGGGACGTTCCGAGCAGCAATAGATATTAAGGGATTAGCACTCAAATCACATCAGTTCCTGTCGAATTCACCAGGATTCATATTCCCGTGGTCCTTAGATATAGGCAGTGGATTGTATCAGTTACACAAGATCCTCTGCCTTTGTTACCTGCAAGGGGAAACTGAGGCCCAGACCTGCAATTTCTTGCCCAAATTTTCCCCCAGGAGCTGAGAGTAGAGCTAGGACTAATCTGAGATTATTTTAAGAACCATCACTTTAAACATATTTCTATTTCCACCCTGAGTCTCAGGTTTAATGACTTAGGTTTTCAACATCCGGCTGAGCGCATGTCCCGCATTCCTGTGGGGAGAGAGCCTGCTATGGGACACCAGGGGATGCCCTGAGGACTGGGAGTGACCATTCACGCTCTCCCACCGGAGTGGCTGGTGGCCAAGCTGGTCCCTCACTCTGCAGTGGCAGCGGTGGATGGTGGGAGTAGGGAGTAGGGTGGCTGCCACGGATGGGCCATCCCACACCCAGTGCGCTGCTAACCCTCGGCGTGAAGACATCTGCAAGGAGTCCCTTCCTTTCCAGAGAGGCTGGTTCCCATGCCTGTTTATCCCAGCCTCTCTTATTCCCAAGAGATGTTTTTTGTTCTTGCAGTGGTCCCCAGACAGAAGCAGCTGGGAAGATCTGAGCAGGTTTGGGTGCGAGGGCCACCAGAAAGAACCACCCATCTCCGGATGCCAGGCAAGGACCGTCATGTCTGCATATTGCCATGGAATCACGGAATTTGTGTGGGAAAAGCCCTCTGAGGCCATCAAGTCCTGCCATTCCCCCACCACTGCTAAGCCCTCCACTGCACTGTGGATACAAGTGCCACATCCACGTGTGTCCCCACCAAACCCCCTGCTCCAAACCCCCTGGGACGCCTTCCATGCGGCCAGTGCGACGTCGAGCTCTCTCCGTTCTTATCCCCCTCTCCAAATGTCATTCCTGGTATCTAAGAGACATGTTTTTCTCAGCTCCACATCTCTCTGTGCTGTTTCCTCCTCAAGAAAAAACCCTGCCCCGTGTCCAAGAAACTTCTTAGAGTCCTTCTGCAAACGGCAGCACTGTGTGTGAAGCCCTGGGGGTATCACAGTGGCTGAGAACTGGAAAAAGCCTGAATGCTTCTATTGCTCCTAGAATGTGTTGGTGTGTTTCGTTAAAAATGCTCAGTTTGAGGTTGATTTTTGGTTTTTTTTCAGATAAATGCCTGGTAATTCTCACTTAGACGTGCACGACACATTTCTGGGTGGGCTTTGCTGTGTGGGTATTGCTGGATGGGCGTCGCCGGGCGGGCATTTCTGGGTCGCCCCCTCCACCCTGTGGGGAGCAGAAGGAATGTGCCTGGTGGAGGGCGTGCTGGCTGCGGTGGCCTGTCCCCTCCCTGTCATGGTGTCTGGCTAGCAGGGCTGCTGTTGAGCATGGGCTTTCCTGGCCCAGTCTCCTGCTAAGTTTCTGCCAAGAAACTTCCTCCAGGTGCATCTGGTGGGGGCACCTGACCGCCTGGCTGCAGGGAGAGCTGCTCCCTCAATGACTCAAAGTTTCCTATAAATCTCTTTTGTTTCTCTTTGCTGGAGCTGCCGGGGATCCCGCTCTGGGCACCGACATGGGCTGCATGCCTATTTCCTGCTGGGAAAGCGAAGTGCTCCACAGGCAGCGTTCCATCCCCGTGGTCTCATACCGGTATTTGTGGCGTGAATACGAAACGAGCCTTGCTTTGCTTTCTGCTGATACTCCTCAGCAACAGGATTGAATTCTGCGAGCTCTGAATAGCCAGCCTTTGTCCTCGAGCACGCATTGTGCAGGATACCAATTCCAGCGCTAATGGAGATGTATTTGCTGATACAAAGCAATTTGCTCCTTGAATACTTTCCCTACAAATGGGTTCTGCATCACACTCAGAGCTGTGAGCCTTCTTGCCGTGCGCGCAGGGAGATGCTTTGCTTCCTCTGAAGACACCCAGTCCGGCTTCCTGGGGTGGTCTGAGCCACGGTACACTTTCCTGCTTTGAATCATGGAATCACGGAATCATTAAGGTTGGAAAAACCCCTAAAGACCACCAAGTCCAACAGTTCCCCACCACTTCCAAGCCCACCACTAAAATACATCCACAAGAGCCACATCTACATATCTGTTTAATCCCTCCTGGTCCTGCCACGTACATAGACATATCCATGAAAAACCTCAATTTCAGCAAATTTGGGGGATTTTTTTTTCCCTTTCTGATTTTTCCACCATTTTCCTTCACAAACTTTAGGAGGAGTCTTTCTGGGAGGGAAAAAACAGCAAAACAGAGAAAAGCTTTTCAAGTTCCATTGACATTTATCCTGAGAACAGATAAAGAACATAAAAAAACACACAGAGGAACCTGGAGGCTTGTTTTTATTGCAACGTCGGTACAAGATGTTCTCAATGAAAAAAAAAGAAAAAAGGAAATAAATTCACAGTGAACCAGAAAATTATTCCCTATGTCCACAGGTCCAACAGTTTTGAGGGGGGCAGAAGAGGGAGAAACACCTCATGTGCATTTGGGGATGGGGATGGGTGTCCCAGGGAGCTCTTTGGGACCTGTTGGGGTGCAACATTTCCACTGCATCCCACACCCACACCGCGGCAGTGCTGCCACCAGTGCCAGCCCATCCCATGCTGGAGGCATCCGGGGTCACTGCTGCTGGCCGGGAAGGTGCTGGGGATGGGATGGAGCTTCTGAACACCACAGGAAGGGGCCTGAGGAGGCAAGGGCTTTCCTTGGCTTTGGAAATGGGATTTGGAGAGGGAAGGGGAAAGAAGACAGAAAGGAAGGGTGGTGAAAGGAAAAGAAGGGAAGGGAGAAGGGGGGGAAAGGGCAAAGAAGGGGAAAGAGGGAGGGCGGCTGGTGCCAGCTCCTGCAGCCCCATGCAGCACTCGCCGCTGAGCCTGCCCTCCGGGCTCTGCCAGCGTCCCCTGCCTGGTCACGTCTGTCAGCTGCGTGAGGGAGGGGACAGGGACCCGCCCGCGCCATCGCACCCAGGACATCGCTCGGGTGACCTTCCCCTTCAGTGCCGAGCCAGGGGAATGAGGCGCTTGTGGACACCAAGGGGATGGGGGGACACTCTGCCCCCACTTTCCCACCAGGATGGAGCTCCGTGTTCCCGGGAAGAGGTGTCCCAGTGCTCTGCCTCCCAGCAGCTCTGGGGCAAATGAGAAGTTTTCCTGCATCTTCAGTAGGGGTCAGGGTCAATCGGTGTCCCCTTGTCACGGCCCGTGGTGCACCCAGGAGGGGGATGGGGGTCCCATGGAGAGAGGCTGCCTTTGAGATGGTCCTTCAGGGTCAGGGAAGGGATCCATGTGAGCGCTGACCTGGGAACTCTCTAGCTGATGCACATTATCCCTCCAAACCCAGCAGCAGCATCCCCAAGGGATAACACGAGGCTTCGAATGACTCTTCCCAAAGGTTTCCCAACCACCTCCCTCAAACCATGGCCGGTGAGTGGGAAGGAGAGGGCTCAGCTCCTCCAGGGTGCTGATGGCAGGTCCTCTGGATGACAGGTGCGCTCCCCACCATGCTCCAGGGCTTCTTGGGGTGGGGAGAAGCAGCAATGGGGTTTCCAGTGATAAAGGGGGAACTCAGTGCTCCTTTGGGCAGCAGAAGGACCTTGAGGCGTCTCTCCCCTCCAGAGGCTCAGCTCTGCTCCCGACCTGCACGGGGGGCTCTGCAAGGACACCCCCTTCCCACAGTGCCTCCAACGCCGGCACCCGGTCCCTCGGGCATCCCCCCGGGTGGGTGCCAGCCCTCAGGATCTGTCCGTCGGGGGCAGCACCTCCTGGCGGGGCTGAGAGCGCTGGTGCGGGCTCACCACCGGCAGCATCAGGCGCCGCCGCTGCAGCACAAAGGTTCGTGGCCGGGGGCACCGCGGGGGAACGCGGCGAGGCACATGGGGCTGGCACGCTGCCGCCCGGCTGCTGGCTGCCAGGTAGCCATGGAAACCTCCCGGCGGGATGCTGCACCGATAAATAGCCAATTTGAAGTCATTCTCCTCAAAGAGCTTTTTTTTTTTCCCCTGTATATTTTTTTTTATAAAGTCTCAGGGATTTGTTTAGGTTTACCTTTGCATATTTTATTGTTTCCTTTTTTTTTTTCCCTTTATTTTGTCATTTGTTTCTTATTTTTTTATTATTTTTGCTTTGATCCAAGGCCTGGCCTCCATAAACACTCAGGGCAGAGGTTTGCCATCTCCCTTGTCCTCAGCAGGCCAAAGCTCACTGCTGTTTCAGCAGCAGCCCACACGGCAGTGGGAGTGACATCGTTCAGGGGGTTCAGGGCCACACGTCCATGGAGCTGCTGCTCACCTGGGTTCGTGTTTAGGAGGGATAAATGCACGGGTGTGCACCTGAGCGTGCGTGTCGGGATGCTTGGTCATGCATGGAATTGCAGAGCCGGGCATGCCGTGCCAGTGAAAGCAGCCGGGTGCTCATACACACGTCTGGCAGTCACAGCCCAACAGGGGCTCCTTGGGAATCTCCCAGCAGGTGGAACGAGGGCACACGGAGATTTTTGAGTCCTGGTGAACCAGAGACGGATGCCATCTGCGAGTGGACGGGCAGAGCCGTGCCTGCTCCACTGCAGCTGCACCCACGTCCGGCGCATCCGGGTGCAGGGCTGGGAAGAGGATGGGCGCCCAGCCTGCAGGACATGTGGCACATCCATGCCACTGCTTGGAGCACGGTGGTCATAAAGCCATGGGGCTTCAAAAGATTAATTCCACTGGGATTTCACTGCCTTAACCTGCAGGACCTGCTGGGGTCTTGTCTGCAGCTCAGGGAGCAGCTCTGAGCCTCCACCTGGGCAAGGACGCTCCAGGGATGCTTCAGATCCCTTCTGTGACCCTTCTACAGCCCACGGGGACACTGAGTCCCCCCAACACCCCTGAAAAACTCATCCCTGTTTCTCCCCACGCCCAGAAGTCTGGGAGCACCGAGGGGAGCAGGGCTGTCCCCCAGGGCACGCGCAGCAGGCAGGGTGCTGACAGCTCAGCAGCTCTGTGTGTCTGCCTGTCCCACCTTGCACACCTCTCCCTGGGGATCCTGGCCCCGTGGGATCCCAGCTGGGCTCTGTGCCCAGCCCTGCACAGGCACGCACCAGAGACAGCTCTGGGCTGACAACCCAGAAGCGCTGCTGCTCCGATGTTAGCAAAGAGATTGAAAGCTCTGTTATTTTTAAATAAATGCAAATTAACCTCTACTTAATGGGGAAAGACAAACCCAGCTCCTCACCAGAGCCAGAGTGATGGATAAACAGCCATCAGCCAGAGCATCCTTTCTCAGTGCCAGACCCACATGCTCTGGGGCGCAGTGACACCGTTGGCCTCTGCTGGGAGGAGGGCTGGCAGCTGGCTGTGCCCACTGCTCCCTGTGCCCACTGGGAAGGTCCCCTTGGACAGGGAAAATCCCAGCCTGGCTCTCACCCCTGCCACCCATCACCATCGTGCTTTAATCATGTCCCCTTGACCAGCTCTGGCCATGCAAAGCCAGGGGCAAACATCCCTTCCTAAACACCTTCTCCATTCCCCTGAGACACCCAGCTCCCAACATCTAGCACCTGCAACGGGGCATCGAGTCCCTGGCACTGCCAGCACCCCACTGGAGCTGGGAGAGGCAGATCCCCCATCCCATGGGACCCTCCATTGCAGCCTTTCCTCCCCCCACACCAGCCCAGCATTTATCCAGCTATTTAAATTTCCTTAATTTCTCTTATTGAGCCTACTGGTGAGTGGGTGGCTGCCAGGGAGGAAGGTGGGAGTGGACAGAACACGGGGAAGAGGGAGAGCACTGCGAAGGATAAAAGGCTTCAAGCAGTTGCGCCTTTCCTCTGCTCCTACACTTTCTGCTTTGAAAACCTTCCCATGGGCTCTTCTCCCCCTTCCCCAAAATCCAGAGCCCCCTTCTGTTGCTGGGCCAGGCTGAAAGTGGAATGGAGCGGGGGAAGGGGCGTTCCTGTGTCAGTCTGGGGAGCGGTAGATTTCCTCAAATCCTTCCCCAGCCTGATCCCATTTTCTGGATGGGTAAACTGATAGCTGAGGGATGTGGTGAACCCCTCGGGAGCATCCTGAGTATGCTGGCAGCCACATGCTCTGATAAAAAAAAAGCATAGATGGAGAAAAGGCAGGAGGCTAGGAGAAGGGAAAAAATAGTGGGAAAAAGGCTGGAAAAATCCAGTGACAGTTTAATGGGGCTGTTGATGAAATAATGACTGGTTTAAAGTCTGCTGGAGTGCGGCTGCTCTCTAACAACCCAGGACCTGATAATCTGCTGAGTTCATTACTAAGGGGGGAAGGGGAGTGCAGGGGTAGGAGCCACTCAGCGGGACACAGAGCGGTGGGCTGAGCTGCTGGGGGTGCGGGCTGCAGGGGAGAACCCCTGGAGACAATGGCGCCATGGGACGGTTGTGGCACCGTGCTGCGCTGCCCAGCCAGCACCTGGCTCCTCCTCAGGGTACGCGGGCTGAGGACGGTGAATGCGGGGTGTCCCCACCACGGAACACAACCCCCAGGAATGGCAGCACTCGGGGCAGGCAGGATCGTCCTTGGTGGCAACGTGACCGTGACTGAAGCCTGGCATTCAGCTAATCTGCGTGTCTGGCACACGAGGTCACTGCCGCTCCCACCACCGCCAGACCACAGGCAAGGACAGGGACAGCGCCAAGGGCGCCGGCACTCCGGGAAGAGGCCGCGGGGCTCAGCCAGGCCCCAGCTCAGTCCCAGCCCGTGGCTGTGGAGAAGCCAGAAGACACCCTCACATGCCCAGCCCCCACCAGTGTCAGTTTATTAAGTTGTTTGTAAATGTCTCTGCAATTAATCACTTGCCGATGTGGGGTGTCACATGGCGCTCGCCTCCGCAGCACTATGAATAGTGGAGCTGGAGAGAGGCCCGATCCATCCCGCTCCGGAGTGACAGGCTCCTGGACGGATCCAGCTCTCCACAGGGCACTGCCGTACCAGCTCAGCACAGCAGCGGTGCTGCAGAGTGTCCTGGCCCCTCCTGGCTTCGCTGGGCTCCAGGACAGCAGGGCACGGGGTCCCCAGTATCATCACTGCAGCCTGTCATCCCTCGGACGGGCTCTCAGTGCCTGCCCTCTGTCTCCCTCGTGGTGGCTCCTCCACCCCTCCAGGGCTGCAGGTGACAGTGCCACCACCGCTGCCACCGTCCTGCGCCCCGGCAGCGCCTGCAGGTGATTGACAGCCCTCCTGCTCCCACGCGTGACTCACCGACAGCCCCTGCGGCGGCTCAGCACGGGGAGGGGGCGGTGGGACACCCCCACGCTGGGCTGCCACAGACAGCTCAGCAGGGAGGGATGCTCCCCACAGCCCTGCAGTTACACCCCTGCATCCCTCCATCCCTGGGGACCGGCAGCCCTGCCGCCCATCACCCCCGCACCCCCACATCTGTGGGGAGCGGGATCCCCACGCCCCTGGAAAACCAGGGGAAGCAGAGTTCCTTCTGCCCCTCCGGCTGAGCTCCAAGGATGTTCCCCACCACGATGGCTGTGAGATGGAGCTCAAAGGGTTTCCATGGCAAGTTCCAAGGTCACGGGCACTGGCAGGCAGCAGCGGGCACACAGCATCAGCCATGGGCTGTGGGGAGGAGTTCCCATGGCTACCACAATCCAAAGAGACAGCTCCCAACCTCTGGCTTTGAAATGCCCATTGTTCCTCACACTGCAGGGGCCCAGGCCCTCAAACACACCTGCACGCGTGTTTCCTGTTAGGTCCCCCCCAGTCCCGGTGACCTGCAGCGGCAGTCCAGCACAGTCAGACTCTGGCGCTGGCACGGCCCCCCGGCTGCACTGGCAAGGCTCAGCAATCCTGGCAGAGCACTGCTGGACTGGGGTGCCACTGCTCCGTCCCCAGAAGGGCAGCTCGCTGCCTTCTCCATGGCACCCTCCCAGCAGGTGGTCCCCACCCGGGACCGTCCCTCTGCATGCCCAGGTTGCCAGCTCCCGGTGCCCCCTGCCCTGTGCAGCTGGCAGAGACCCGGACACTCCCACTTCGTTTCTTAAGACCTTTAATATTGTCAGGAGGAGGCCGTGGGACTCAGGGGCTGCTCCTGCCCCCCCATCGTGACAGGGGATGGAGGACAGAGACCAGGGACACCCCCTTCCCAGTGCTGGGTGAACACTCAGGCTCTTGTCACCCTGCCCTACCTGGCATAGAGGGGACCCTTGCCCAGGAGTGATGGGAGTACGACGATGCCAGTGCCTGGGGCCAGGCACGCACCCCACGGCAAGGGCTAGTCCCGCATCCAACAAGAAGGGCAGCTCCCACCCGCCTTATCATTTTAGAGGAGAAAGACTTAAAAATAGGGGATGGAAGAGGAAACTTAAAAGCCCTTGACGGCAGCTCCCAGCCAGGCTCTGCTTTTCCTCCCAGAGCTGGGAAAAGAAGCGGTGGCCAAAGGCAGCTGGGGCACGGAGTCGGGGAGCTGACATCCTGCGGGCAGTCTGGCAGTGGCTCCCAAGCCCAGCTCTGCTGGGGGGGTGGTGGCCTCGCTGCCGTCTCTCCTGGCTGCCTGTGACCCCCACAGTGGAAGGTGAGAGGGCCCAGTGGAGGCTCTGGAGGCAACAGGACCCCTGGCAGGTGCCAGGGTGTGGGGCTGGCACAGGACCCCGAGGGCTGCCCCACTTGGAGACGAACCTGTGGCACAAGTGGAGAGCAAAGTGTCAGTGAAGGGGACAGAGCAGGCACTTCCAAGCCCTTTCCACCTTCGGGGACATGTGCCACGTCCCCAGGCCAGGACAGCCATAGGACAGGCAGAGCCATTGGCTCCCACCGTCACCAGGTCAGGACAGGGCGTGCAGGCAGGGGGGAAACTCACCAGCATGTCAGTTTTCTATCTCAGACATTCCGGAGAAGCTGGGGACAAAGGGCAGACAGGTCACTTTTCATCCTCAGCCTCCTCTGTGTCTGGGCATCACTGGCAGCATGGCACCCAGGGGGACACAGGGAAAACCCCCAGCCAGAGAAACCACGGTCGCCCCAGAGCCACTGCGGTCCCAGCACCCCTTCCCATGGCAAGGGACACTCACCCACTGTCCCCTGGGAGCCCTGGTGTGCTGGTCCCCTGTACCAGACCACATCCCCACAAGCACACCGTGAAGCACAGCCCACAGCAAAGCCCCTGGAGGCTTCCCCACTGCCCTCCGTTATAAACCTGAGCCTGTGCAGGGGCTCCAGGGCAGTAAAGATGCCGCTCTCTGCCCTTGGGACATCCCTCAGCACCCACTGGGCGATGCCCAGCTGATGCCAGTGGGGGATTCCCCTGGCACAGCCCTCTCTCCTGGTTTATAACAGCAACGAGGGCCCAAGTGATTGGCTTGGAGGTGGTGGGATCATCTCTGTCCCACCACCAGCCCCGTGGCTGGGCAAGAGTCCAGCACAGCACCCGCACGGCTGAGGGACACTCGATGGGTGACAGCCCTCGGGCGGGACAGCTGTTGCAGACAGACAGGACAGCAGTATGGGGAGCTGATCTGTGACCAGGACAGAAAACTCACCCCTGTTAGAGGAAAAATCAGGAGCATGGCAGCATCCCCTCTTTTTGCATCACATGGTTTGGGACCCTCCCTGGAGACCCAGGAGACCCGACCAGCCCCAGAGGATCAGCCAGCCCCCCAGATCCATCACTGGAGATGATGGAGCACGTAAGTAATGGGAGTAGGAACGGGAGCCAGGATATCCCCCACCCAGGTTTGGAGACCAGGACCCCCCCTATCATGTGATGCAGGAGGGATGCAGCCCCGCACAGAGGGCCATCCAGTGTCCCCAGGTCACTCACAGTTAGGGGGTCAGTAGCAAAAGCAGCCACACTGTTCCTCATCTCGCTCTCATTGCCCCGCAGCGGGATGAGGGAGATGTTACCCAACCTGGCATCCTGCTGTGGCCGTGCCACCCGCATCTTGGGACGCTCCGAGGGCCACAGGGCACCCCCATTCTGCAGACAGAGGGGACAGCGATGGAGACCGGAGGAGACTCATCCTCCCCAGGACCTCTCTTCCGCCCTGGGGTGCTGATGTTTAGGGATGCCTGGATACCCCAAAGGGTTTCTGCTGGCCAAGCATCCCTCTGGGACTGTCCCCCATGGGACAGGGAGGGATCATGCGGCCCACTCCCTACCTGCACCTGGAGGAAGGTGGCAAACCACTCCCGCAGATCGGCCTGGGTGTCACAGCACAGGTACCTGTGGAAACAGCGTCAGCAGCCAGGGGCCGTGGTGCAGGCGAGAAGGGTGTCCCCTCTGCCCACTCCAGGGACACCTGCCTGCTCCAGAGAGCTCAGCTGCTGCTCTGCATGGAGCCCCAGGGGACTGAAGGGCACAGCCACAGGCCCCAGGGGGAGCCTGTACGGGGCCGTGAGTGCTCAGCCAGGCTGTCTGCACACACAAAATGCCCCTGCCAATGTCAGGAGGGTGACACTGGAGGATCCCCAAGGTCACTTCCCATCCAAATCAATTCATGATCTCTATGATTCCCCATCTCCCCCTGCCATGGCAAAGGCTCTGGAGAGCTGCCACGTGTCCGTCTGTCCCAGGGATAAGTTTAGTATCCCGTGTCGCCTTCCCTCACCATTGCTGCTTCTCGTGCTTCTCGTTTTCGTAGAATACCGTAAAGCCCCAGCTGGAAGAGGGGAGAGCAAACATGAATCCCAACAGCCCACACTGCTGTCCTCTGCTGGCCAAGTACCCCAGCAAACCCCTCTCATTCCTGCCAACGCCCATCCCTGCAAACCCCTCACTGTCCCTGCAACTGCCCCCCTCCAGCGCCACAAACCCTCCCCCAGTTCTAGAAATCCCCCCAGCCCCACAAACACCCCCAGGGACAGTGCCAGGAACAGGGCTGGGGAGAAAGACGGGGCAGGGACAGTGCCGAATACAGGGGTGTGGACAGGGCTGGGGACAGTGCTGGGGACAGCCTGGTCCCTGCTGGTCGGACCGGGCTGCAGCAGCGTCCTACAGGGCTGCTCTGACACCTGGTGGCAGGAGGCCTGGCCAGCAGGGGACGGGCCAAAGCTGTCCCAGTCCTTAACCCTGTCCCCACCTCCACTCCTATCCCTGTTCTTCGGCCCCACAGGCCACCCCTTTTGCTGCTCACCACGTCGGGGGTCGAAGCTTCTTTTTAACGCCCAGGTAGACCTTCAGGTTTCGGACAGGCCACTCCTTCTCTGGCTTGTGACTCTAGGGGAACAGGGAACCAGCACTGGGTTGGTGGCTGCCAGACCTGTCCCCACCCACCACAGTCCCCACCGTCGCTGGGATAGGGTCTGCTCCCCAGCACGGAGGAAAAGCTGTAGCGATGTGGGGACAGGGAGGAAGATGAAGTCCAGCATGGAGCAGAGCACGCGTCTGTCACCCATGGCAAGGGCCACAGGTGGCCTGTCCCCCCTGGACAGTGGCAGTTGCCTTCAGAGCCAGGACCAGCGCTGGCACGTTGTGACAGGGCCTCGAGAGCCTGGCCCCAGACATTCCCCATGGGATCCCACCTCACAGCCCTCCTCAGCATCCTGGCCACAGCCACGGCAGTGGTGGACCCAGACCCACTCAGCCCAGAGCACATTCCTAAATGTCCCCCCGCCATCGTGGCACAGCACAAGGACCCTTCCAGTGCTGGCTGCGCCTTGCTGTGACCCAGAAGCAGGTGCCACACGTGTTCACATGCAAGCAGCGCTGACTTACAAGAGCCCGATCCAATGCCCGCGGGATGGGGGAGCAGCTCAGCCCATCCCCATCCTCTCCGGTCCCTTCCCCAGCCCCACTCTGGCTGCCTGGAGTGAAGGACAGCAGGAGCCCCGGCCAGAAGGGCCAGATGGGGAGAGACGGTAGCACCAGGGACAGTTCCAGTGATCGGCACACATACGCTGCGGGATTGGATTTGGGACTGACCCTGGATGGATCTGAGGTCAACCACGGGCAATCTTGTAAGGGCAGAGGGCATGGGAGCCCCTGCACCCCAGCTAAGCCCCCGTTCCCCTCCCTACTCACGCTCTCCAAGGGGGGGCTCCGCTGCCTCAGGCTCTGTTCAACAGAGGAGAGGGGTTAAAGCAGAGCTGGGGGAGCCCTCCCTCAGGCCCCCACGGGCAGGGCAAAGGGACGGAGCGGTAATGTGCTAGGGTGCAATGTCAGACCAGGGCAGCCAGGAGCTGGGGGGCAGGGAGTGCCTGTCCTTGCACAGCCAGTATGCCAGCATGTCCCCCCCAGCCTGGCACTGACCAGGAACTCCGGGATCTGCTCCAGGTCTGCGTGACAGCACTTCTGGGGCCAGCTCTGGCACTGCCCACAGTGCCCACGGCTGCCTGCACTGCCTGAGTGATACCAGCCCACATGGGTCCCGTGCCCTCAGGGAATTCCACAGAGTCACAGGGTGGCAGGGAAGGGCAGGGCCAGGGCCACGGCCAGGGCCAGGGCCAGGGAAGGGCCGGGAAAGGACCAGGGAAGGGCCAGGGAAGGGCCAGGGAAGAGAAGGGAAAGGGGAAGATGAAGGCAGGGCTCACCCGCACTTCCTTGTAGAGGCGCAGCCAGCAGTGGTTGAGGATGAAGTAGCGATCATGGAAGCCAGTGCTCAGCCCAAGCCCCAGCAGGTTCCTCTCCTCCCGGAATTTCATCATGCCATGCTTGCAGTCACCCACTCTGCTGGCTGGAGGCACACGCCTGAGCAGCTCCAGCCCCCTGGGGGGTCAGGCCCCCCAAGGAGGGCACAGCCAAACCCTCGCCCCCATAACAGCAGCCCTCCAGCTGCTGCAGAGCTCTGGCACTGCCCCTCAACTCCCAGGAGAGGCAGGACCAGCTTCCCTACTGCTCTGGGCACAGCATTTGGCCAAGACACCGCATCAGGGGGCTCCAAGTCACATGCTAATTGAGCCGGTGTCCACTTGCTAACTGAGCTGGTGCCTACTTGCAGGGATCCCATACCACCCTCTTCCCCATTCCCAACCCCTTCTCCATCCCCTCTCGTCCACTCTGCAGCCCAAGCATGTCCAATCCACATCCCCATCCCATCCCATCCCATGGCCCCTGCCTCTCACCAAGGTAGACGAGCATGCTCTCCATGGACATCTGCTTCTTCACCACCAGGTAACTCTCTGTGCCCAGGCAGTGCAGGATGGGCAGAACTTTCTCCGAGTAATGCAAGGGCCTCTCTGTCAGTCAGGGGACAGGCAGGTCTCAGGAACTGGACCCAGGGCCAGCTCCCATCCAGAGAGTCTCACACTTGTGTCCTGAGGGTCTGGCGTGGTCTTGCCACTAAACTGTGTCCCCAAGTGCCTCATCTACAGGTCTTGTCAATTTCCCCAGGGACGGTGACTGCGCCACTACCCTGGGCAACCTGTGCCAGGACTGGGCAACTCTTGAGTTGAAGGAATTTTCTCAAATATCCAGCCTAAACCTCCCCTGGCATAACTTGAGGCCATGTCCTCTTGTCCTGTCACTTGCTACCTAGAAGAGACTGACCCCCATCCACAGGCAGCAAGAGCTCAAGGCACCAGCAGGCAGGACCAGGGTCTCCTCCTGCTTCTGTTGACCTCTCCCCTGCTGCTGCCTACGGTCAACAGCTGCTCACTTTGGTGGCCAGAGAACCAGGACACCTTCCCCCATCAAGTTTCAAAGGCACTTGAACTCCTAAGGATACAGACAGACATCCTGGTCCAAAATTCAGCCCATCTGCAGTACTCAGCCATGTGCAAGCTGGATGAGGTAAACAACTGTCCTCCCCTGAGCACCTGGAGCCCATCCCAGATTGCTCCATGGTGCAATCACACGGGAGATTTTGCATAGCCATCCCTATATCCATTCCCATCTCCATCTGCATCTCTATCCCCATACCCATCCTGACTCTCTCTGCATCACCATGTCCACCATCTTTTCCATCCTCATCCCCACTTCATTCCTATCTCTAACTTCATCCTCATCTGCAGCCCCATCTCCACCTCCAACATCATCCCTGCCTCCATCTCCATCTCTCTCCCCCTCCTCACCACCCTCATGCCCCGGCACCAACCTGCCTCCTCCTTCTCATTCACTTCGAAGCAGCTCCAGTAGTCCTTCTCCTTCATGACAATTTTCCGCCGGTCCAGGATCTCAAAGGTGAGCTCCTCAGCTGTCATCGTGGCTGGGATCTGAGAGGGAGGAGGCAGGTGTCCATCAGTCAGTGCCCAGGGCCTTTCCATCCTCACACCACAGAGGTGCCAGCTCAGCGTGAGTCCCCATGCCACCACAGAGGCTCGGACATACAACAAGGACACTCCTGTCCCCTCTGCCCAACCGCTCACCTTGACATGCTGCTCTGTCTCTGTCTTCTTCTCCTCCAGGTAAACAGTGCAGATGAAGTCCCCAGCTTGCTGGAGGGCAACAGAAAAGTGCTTCAACCTGCAGCTTCCCATGATGTGTGGGCAAAATTCCCCCCACCAGTGTGGACATCCCTGCCCAGGGCACGTCCAGGAGATGCTACAGTAGACGCTGGGGGCCACAGGAGAAGACGTCCCCATGTCCAGGACCCACCTGTGTTCCGCTGGATGATGCCTCTCGCATCTTCAAGATGGCTGTGATTTCATCCTGCTGCTTCTTCATCTCTTGGTCATTGACCTGGCAGGGGAGAGAAGCCATCAGGGCTGCCCAGACCAACCTGGCTCTAGGCTTCAGGTTTGAAAAGACATGGTCCTCTCTCCCCTTGTCTCCAAAGCAAGATGTCTACAGACAGAGCAGACCTGACCTCCTCCTCATTCCACCTCTCCTTTCCCTGTGGATGTCCACACACTGGGAGCCAGGGGTGAACCTACATTAAAGATCTCCACATAGTGGCTGATGAGGTCCTCCACCACACGTCCTGCCTTGTAGTCCTTCCCGTCCGTCTGGAAGAGCGTGGGCCCAAAGACAATGGCCAGGTTGTGCGTGTTCATCTGGTTCTCCCCAGAGAAGCACTGGACCCTGTGGGGAACTCTGTCAAGATTCCTGCCCCAGAGCCCCACGCCGGCCCTCTCCCTTCCACCCCCCTGCGGGACACAGTGCCAGGCACATCTCGACCCCAGACTGCTCTCCTTTCCTTGCTGGGGACATGAGCCAAAGCACGAGGGCTCTCCAACACCCCAGAGCCACCAAGGACCCCACAGTGGAGAGGCTGATGCGCACGGGGTCGATGCCATACCGGAAGAGGTGATTGATGAGCGCCTTCAGTGTGGCCCGGTTCACAGGAGGGAGGGCAGCCAGGAGCTGCCGGTACTTGCCAACCCTTGCCCCCTCATCCTCCAGCGCTGCCAGAGGGAGAGAACGAACATGGAGGAGCACAAAATGGAGATTAAGGCTCAGGGCCACACCATCCCCTCTACAGACTCCACTTCTTCCCCTCTCCTGCCTCAGCATGGGGATGGAGCATCCCAAATCCAGGAGGCCAGAGAGCATCCCAGGTCTGCAGAGCCAGAGCACCCCAGAATCATGGGACCAGAGTAACCCAGCATCATGGGGCCAGAGCATCCCAGCTCCACAGAGCTAGAGCATCACAAGGCTGGAGCATCCCAGCTCCATGGGGCCGCAGCTTGTGTCTGTTTTTCTGTGGGTGCATCTATCCCCAGTGTCCAGGGAGCAGATCCAGAAGGGAAGGGGGATCTGGGTGTCTCCCCTGGCTCAGCCCCACCCTTGCCAGAGCACGTCTGCACAGGGGCAGCAGGAACACACTCCACTCCACTCCACTCCACCCATGACTTGAGACCGCAGCACAGGGGAACACGTGGAGCCCAGACATGTTTCTCCGACCCGTGAAGGGGACAAACAGGCTGCACAGCACTGGGTAGCCCACGCCCCTCCTCCTGCCACCCCCCAAGCGGCCCCCAGGGCTCACCCGTTGCCCACAGCCACTCCGGGGCCCACCGCCGAGTGAAGAGCCCGTCCCCAAGGTCACGGAAGAAGCGTTTGAGGGTGTTGGCCACGTCGTCCACCTGGTGCTCGCCCTCTTTCAGGCACACGCGGCGTGCATCCCGCTGCAGCGCCTCCAGAAGGCTGGTGGTCTTAGAGTTCTGCCCGCTTTTGCGGTAGATTCCCTCAGATGTCAGCCCTGTGATGGAGCCAGCGGGGATGAGACTCCCCCTGCAGGAGACAGACCCCTGGCCCGCCAAGCTCCCCACCCAACACAGCCAGGTGCCACTGAGCATCCACCCCGCAGGTGTTCCTGCGAATGGAGCCAAAGCCCTGCCAGAGGTGGAGCCCTCCCACACAGATGTTCAGGGAGGGAGGGAAACACGGATCACAAGCATGAGGGGCTCACAGCCTGCCACGCCACCCCAGCAGGATGAGCTGACTCCCTGCCAGCAGCCCAGGACTCGGCCCGTACCGCACTGGGTGATGTAGTCAATGCAGCGGTCCACCAGCAGCGGCACGTCCGACTCCGTCAGCTGCTGCTCCGACAAGGTGTCCCCCGAGCTGCCCGCAGCCTTCTGGATAGCATGGACCCAGCCCAGGAAATCCAGCTTCCGCTCCCCTTGGATGTACAGCGTCCTGCCGGCACGCGTGGGCTCAGTGGGGCGGGCTAGGTGTTCCCCCACGCCCCGCTGCATGTCTGCAACCCCCAGGAGGGCTGGATCCCAACTCAGTTTCGGGGGGATGGAGTAAGGGAGGGTAAAGACACTCCAGAACAAGGAGGGTATTTGGCTGGGGGGGCCCCCCTCTCCCCCACCCTCTTACCTCCGCCTCTCCACCAGCACCAGAACCTCGTGGTCCCCCTGGATGGCTGGAAAGGAAGGCAGGGAGCCCATCACCTACGGGAACATGGGTGCCACAGCTCCCCTAGAGCCACATGCTGTGGGAGGCTCTGCCAACAGGTCCAGCTCCAGTCCAAACAGGACAAGCAGGGATGAGGAAGAGGATGGAGAGGAGGAAGAGGATGGAGAGGAAAAAAGCAGCTGCATTCCCTTTCGTTCAAGGGACACTGAGCTCCACAGGAGCAATACCCACCAGACTCCTGCCAAAAGCAAGGTGCACCCTAGGGCAGGATTTGGGGCACACGCCCTCCCTCCCAGCCAGGGGCTCCTGCCAGCAGGGCAGGGGCACTCACAGAGCTCCTGCAGCTTGCGCAGCTGGAGAGGCTCCTGCCGACGGCCATCCTCAGAGCAGACATGGAGCGTGGAGCCGACCAGGGCAAACCAGCCCTCCTGGGCACGCTCCAGGGTGAGACCCCCTTTGTAATGCAGTCGGCCCAGCCGCTCAAAGTCTAGCGCCAGCAGCTCCTCGGCACGGGGGTGCACGAAGGACTGAACCGGGGAGGAGAGGAATCCATCAGCAACACTGCGTCCACTTGCCACAAGCAGCCAGGGCCACCCCAGCCCCTGCAACCCACCTTGGCAATAGACTTGAGCCACTCTCGGGCAGAGTCAGGGCTCTCCAGCCCGAAGAGGTAGAGTCGTTCTGCCTCGGTGTACACCTCAAACGTGCTCTCGATCCTTCGGGAGGGAGGAAAAGGGGAGCCTGGATGCCCACAGGGGTGGGATAGAGCTGGGTGGGCGACAGGGGTGTTCCAGGGGTGGGAGCATCCTGCTGCATGGCTGCTGATGGCTCAGACAACAGCTGATCTAATGTGGGATCCCCCCACCATGGCCCTGAGCACTTCAGCATCCCTGTGCTGCTAGACAAGTTTCAACAGGGGACATAGGGAGTGCACAGGGGCCACAAAATGGTTATAAAGGAGCTGGACTGGGGTTCCAGAGGGATTAGGAAGCAGCCGCAAAGAGGTTGGGAAGTTGTTACAAAAGTATCGGGAAGATGCTCCAAAGGGGCTGCAAATTATTTACACAGAATCCCTGCAAAGCCATGGGTTCAGGGGCCATTGGTGGGGCTGGGGACCACAGTCCCCTCGTGGGGAGCACTGCAGCTGTGTCAGGCCCTGCAGGAATGGAGGGGCTGTCAGGGTGCTCTAGGGGAGTGCAGCCTTACCCATGGGCATGGGCTGGGTTGTTCACCAGGCAGACGATCTCCTCCACCCTGATCTCACCATTGGGCGCAGTGTTACGGTCGTTCTCGTAGTAGCTGAGCACACCGTCCTGCAGCGTGCACCACCGCCGGCTGAACTCTGCACAGCACAGAGAGCACTGAGCAGCCTCCCCGAGCTCTGGCCTGCCCCACGGCACGCACCAAGCCAGCCTGAGCACTCCAGCAGCACCCACTGGGTGCCCATCTGATGGGACCACCCACCAAAGCAGGCTACCAGGTGATGCTGCACTTCCCCGCCACCTTTTCAGCGCCTGAGAGAACAGGGCAGGGTGCAACTTCCCCTCGCAGAGAATCTCCCAGCTCTCTTTTCCCAGTCTCACACGTGTACCTTCTGGGCCCTTCCGCTCACTGATGGGCTTGACCATGGAGGGGGTCTTGTAGAGGAAGCCACTGTGGGTGATGGAGGGCAGGTGCACGGAGTAGGGCTTCTCCTCACTGCACACCATCTCCAAGCGCGGTGGCTCTGCAACAATCCCTCTGTCACGGGGAGCTGCCCTCCTCCCCCAGCCCCACAAGGCAGCTGGGTTTCCCCATCTCAGCACAAGGAGCAGCTCACAGGCTGCACCCCGAGCTCCCACCACAGCACAGCTGGGGTGCAAGGAACAGTGCTGGTATCCCAAGCAAGGCTGCCTGGGAGTCATCCCGCATGCTGAGTGCTCCCCAAAGCCCCTCCCTAAGCACTGAGCACTGGATGGGAGCAATGTGGGGAGGTGGGGTCCAGGCTTCCCCACCACTGAGGTCCCTCCCAGGCTGTCCCAGGACCCTGCTGCTCTGCAGGACGTGCAGGGCAGAGCATCACAGCACTGCAGCTGAAATAACAGTCCAGGGCTCTGTCACTGCCGCCTCATCTGATCACAGTCATGTCCCCTGCCTCGATTTGCCAGCAAGACACAGCCCCCACCTCCTCCAGGATGAAGCAGAGAGAGGAACCCTAAATCACACCCAGATCAGAGCGTAGGGTGCCTGGAGTTCTAGAGATGGGGAATCCAGGATGAGGCAGAACCCTGCTCTCCCAGTCCAGCCCCGCTTCACACAGTGCTGGGCTCATCCACCCCAGCAATCCCAGGACACTGGAGATTGCTGGCTCCAGCAGTATGAGCCCAAGCTTTGGATTTCTCTGGCTCACTGGGGTGGCCTGGGAGGCCTCGCAGCTCTCCCAGACACCTTCAGTGCTGACATATCAGGAAGTGCTGGGCCAGCCCCAGACCTGGGCAAACTCCAACCTCCGCAGGACAGACTTGGCTGCCGAGGTGAGGAGGGAGGTGACAGCTCTGGCAGGTGCTGGCCAGCCCCCCTGTCTTCCCTCTCGTGGGGTACACAGACCCTTGACAGTGCCAGCAGATGGAGAGCCTCCAGCCAGGAAGCTGCTGGGCAGGACACAGAGCTGGGACCAGCTCAAAGCACAGCTGCGTCCCTCAGAAGACCCCAGCGGTAACTCCGGGAATGCTGTCAGCGTGTGTGAGCCCATGGCGGAGCTTCAAGGGGGTCAGCCCTTACCTGAGGTTTTGTTGTGGAGCAGGAACTCCATCTGTAGCCGCTGCCCACTTCTCTCAGCCAGGGCCAGGGGCGTTGGGCACTGGGGGTCCCCGGTGTCACAGGTCACCGACGCCCCACAGAAGAGCAGCGCCTGCGTCTCTGCCAGGTCACTGGTGGTGACGGCCGCACACAGAGCCTGCAGCAGAGCCAGGAGGCCAGCGGTGAAGCTGAGGGCTCCCACCGAGGAGGAGGAGGAGGAGCAGACCCCAGCAAAAGGAGCCGGGTGAGCGCAGCGAGCTGCCGGACCCCCGCTCGCCTCCCGGACACCTCCCAGCCGCCTGGTCAGAACAAAGGAGGCTCAAACTGGGAGAAAAAGTTTGGAGCCGGCAGCGAATCCCTCCCTTAAGGAGCCGGGGTGAAGTCATACGGCAGCGGGGCGGGCCGGCTGAGCCAGAGTAGGAAAACAAACAAGCCCACATGCGAATTCCCTCGGCTGCCTGGGCCCCCCCTCCGTACCCCCTCCGCTTGTGCAAACACTGGAGAAGCCACCGCAGGGGCGAAGCGCGGCACAGCAGGAGGTGAAGAGCGCCAGGATGGCATTCCCGGTGTGATATTCCCTGTGTGACACTCTCACCTGGCACCCTGCCAGCAGCCAGCACAGGGAATGGGTGCCATGGCTGGTGATTAGGAGTGCCGGCCGGATACTCCTGGGGAGGAATGTCAGGCTGCCTCAACCGGGGTGTGCCCCCAGCACTAGCTCCCCTAAGCCCCATCCAGCCCAGAGCTTGACCCTAAAACAATTTCCAAATGAGCGAGAGATAAACCAGGGGGCTGCCTTGCTGTGGCAGAGAGATCCCATCCTGCACAAGGCTCTCCAGCCTGGACATGAGGCTGGTTCCACCCCATGGCAGAGATGTTACCCTGTCCCCACAGCTGGCTCATCCCTCCTGGAGACCCCAGACTTTGGCTTGGGGTGCACAGTGAGGACACAGGATGTGCAGTGGGGGCAGGGATACAAGCAAGGAGGGATGGTGGGCAGTGTGCTTGGACCCAGACTTCACTCCCAAAAGAGCCTCAGGACCCCAGCTCAGCATCACTTTGCGCCCAGGCAGAACCCCCAAGCGGGTGCCCATCCCTGGGGGCCACTGACCCTGTCAAGCTCCTCCTGGTTGCCGAAGAGTGGGTGGTACTGGCGGTACTTGCCCTCTCGGTATTTGGCGATGAGGAAGCGCCTCCTCTCCTGGCTGCCGCTGGTGGGGCTGATGGCCTCGCTGGGAGGCACATTTGCAGCCCAAAACTGGTCGGCCATCGTGTTGCCAAACCGCTGGAAGAGCTGTGGGGACAAGGACAAGGACACACGAATGCGACAACACTGCTGGGGGATGGAGGGGGGGGAGGGGCAGGAAGGAACAGTGGGGTGCAGGAAGAGCACGGGTGGTGTAGGGGAGTGGGGAGTGTGGGTGGGCAGGGTGCAGGTGCACCCACCCACCGCAGGCACGCTGCATCTGACAGCCCCCAGAGCCGCCAACTCCCCTTCCTGCCCCGGAAAATCACATCTGGAAAGCAGCACCCAGCTGCGGGAGCTGGGGTGGTGCTCGGTATCCATGGGGACAGATTCAAAGCGCTTTTGTGGCCGCTCCTTGCCACCCCGCTACCCACAACCGAGCAATGCCATTAAGAGGCTTATCAGGGAGACCCACACCGCCCCACCACCCACGGGAGACCGCCAGCACCCCGCAGCCCTCGGGGGTGGAGCGGGGGCATGCGAGAGCCGAGGAGGGGCGGTGCGAGCTGGGGCCCTGGGGATGCTGGGGTGGTTTCAGGCAGCGTTCCCAGAGAGGGGAGGGGAACGGGAGCAGCCGCAGGCAGCAGCTGGAAGCGTTTGGGAGCTCGGGGAGCAGGCAGTGCTGGAGGCGGGGGCTGCGCGGGTGGGACGCCAAGCAGGAATGCAGGATCTGAGCAGGATGGATGGGAAGAACGGAGCCAGCCAGGCTCTGCCGGCGGGAAATGGCTGCCAGGTTAGGTCTTGAAACGAATCCCAGCTCCCCCCGCCCACCCGTTCCCGGCCCTGGCTGCGCCGGCACATTCCTCCGCGCCGGCGGCCGCACCGCTTCGGGGACTGCTCTGCCCTTGGCCCCACTCCAGTCCCGCAACCACGGCCCCGCAGCCACTCCAGCTGCTCCGCAGCCATGTCCCCACGGACAAAGAGACACCATCTGTCTGTGGCACATAAAGTGCCGCTTGTCCTCGCCGACATGCTTAAGTGGCTGCCACGGCTCCACAGGGACACAATGAAAGGCTGCTGGGGGTCCTCTCCCCAGCCAAGCCACACCACGGTGCCCCCCTCCAAGGGGCTGGAATCAGCCTGGAGGAGCCCTGCCAGACTCCAGCACCCCCCAGCACACAGCCAGCAACTCCATAGTGCAGAGGAACAGGGTGCCACTGCCTCCCAAAAGAGCTTTTTGGGGAATTGGTCTGTGCCACTACCTCGATCAGCTCCTCAGTCCACACCTTCCTGTCCATCTTCAGGCTCCGGACTTTGGTGATGCCAGGGCCCAATCCCCGATGTTCCCCTGCCAGTGAGATGAGCCATTAGGGAGCCATTTTGGGGTGGGAACAGTCTGGGGGTCCCCAGGGATCCCCATTTATGCCCCTGTGGATATGGGTACCTGCACATCTCTTGCAGATGACAACACAGAGGTTGATGGAGGCCCATTCGGGTTTGGGGGAGCCGCAGTCGGCACAGAAGCGGTTGGACTCCACGGCCCAGATCCTCTCGGCCACCTCCGAGTTGGAGAGTGCCTCCGTGATGGACTGCTGCATGGCCTCCACCCATTCCTCCTTCTCCTGCTCTGAGTCAGCAGAGAAGCTGCCAGGAGGGATGGGGGTGAGATATATACCATGGCTCGGGGTGGGCAGCACCCTCAGCACCCCCTCCCCGCCCAGGGCTCACCTGAATATCCTGTATGGTGTGGTGAGGTCAAAGCCCCGGCGATCCACCTCCTTGACGTTCCCCACATTCATCTCAATGGAGGTGATGCCGATCCCTAGCCGATAGTCCTGGTGGGGGAGGGTGGGCAAGGGATCAGGGGGGGATGGATGACGGGATCCAGTGCCTGGGAGCTGGGGGAGCTCTGTCCCTTCCCTGCCCAGCTCTCATCCCGGGGGTACACAGGGCACCACACACTCTGGAAACAGCTACAGTGGGTGTGATGCTCCTGGGAGATCCCAAGGCTCAGAGCCAGCGGAGAGGGAGGGCTCAGAGGGCAGCACCCTGTGGCTTCTGTGCTGTCCCCATGTGAGGGATGGCAGGCCTGGGTGCCCTGGCTGCTCTGCTCAGGCTGGGAGTGCAGAGGGGAAGCGATCCCCCTCGAAACGGCATCAGGGTCCCCCCTAGTGCCACAGGCCCCCAGCAACCCACCTCCGCATTCTTGTAGAGGAACACTTTGTCCCCGGCCACCACCACAAAGAGCTTGTGCTTAAAGCCCCGCAGCTCCAGGAAGCCACTCTTATCAGCTGGCTCAGTGGCACTGTCAGTGGCCAAGGACATCAGTGTCCTCTCTGGAGCTTTGCTCTTCCGCTCCTCTGCAATCTGCTGCAGGGTCCTTATCCACTCCTTGCGGTCTGCTGTGGGGCCAGAGGCGAGAAGGGTCAGGGTGAGCCTGGGCCCAGGAGCCCATGGGACTCAACCCTTGGGCTGGGGAGGGAGAGCAGCTGGGGAACAAGGACCCCTGTCACTCACCATCATTCTCGGCCCGGAACACGAAGTTGCGGTTGTTGGTGACAACCTCAAATTTCTGGTCCCCGATGCTGGAGACGCGGGAGATGGAGGAGACGGGAATGAGCCGCTTCGAGTAGGTATCCTGGGTCAGGGAGTGGGGAGACACGCTGCTCATGTCTGTGGCCTCAGGGAAACGGGGCAGTTTCCAACTCCAGTGTCCAGGAGGCTCTGAGCCTCCTACATCTCATCCCCAGCACCCAGCCATGGCTGCTCCTGGGGTACTGACCCTTGGCACAGCCACATCTCCGAGCTGGGATGCCCAGAGGGAGGTGGCCCTGCTGGGGCTCTGCCACCTTCTCATCCCAAACCCCCAGATCCATCTTCTCCACCCACCTTTTCACTGTCAAAATAGCGGAGGTAATCGGCGTCAAGCTTCACCCAGCGCTTCTGGTAGATGTAGGACCTGGGAGGGGACCGGAGGGACCCATTGGAGGGCATGCCCTTGAACTCCGGGTGATTCTGCTTGTGTGTTCACGCCCCAGTTGCCAAAAGCCCGGGGCCACCTCAGCATTGATCCCGCCCTGTGTCCCCAGCCCTCGATGTCCCTAGCCTTCCACTCTGCTCTGTGTCCCCAGTCCTTGATCTGGTGCTATATCCCCAGTCCTCTGTCCTGCACAAGGATAAGAGGCCTGTCCCGGCCAGCCCTTGAAGTCCCCAGCCCTTGATCCTGTGCCCTCATGTTGCTGGTGGGGATAGCAATGGGGACCTCATGCTTTCCTCCAGGCACCAATTAAAACATGGAGCTGAGAACAAGGGCTGCCCCTAAGAGCCAGGCAGGATTCAATCCAGGAGACACATTCCAGGAGGGGTCAGTGCCATTGGAGCAGAGCATCTCTATCAGGATGGGGATATGGATGAGAGGCAGGATCCTCTGGGGGCTGGAAGAGAGCCCACCAGAGACCCCTTTGCCCTCCCCAGCTGAGGATGCAGACCAACCACGCACCACAGGGAAAGGCAGGATGCTCTTCAGCGCATCCCTTCAGCATCAGGGCTACAGGAAGAGCCAAGTCCTTTCCAACACAGCTCCAGCAAGCGCTGCCATGCAGCCCCCTACCAGCATTGAACCCCCAGGTCCCCCCTCCTGGTGGGACTTGGGGCTAGTGTGGCAGCAGGGACACGGTTGCTCAAGGGCTTGTTTACTCAGGAAAAGTTTGCTGAAGCAGCTTCCCAGGGACCTTCCAATGCTCTCACTTCCCCAGCAGCACGGCTGCTCTGCTGCAAACAGCTGAGCTTCTTCTTCCTCCTCCTCCTCAGTGGAACTGCTGCCTCAGGGCTTCCTCGGAGCCCAGATTAAGAAGCCCCCGAACATCTATAACATCTCCTGCCTGATTGTTGCTCCCAGCCAGTGCAGGGGCTCTCTGAGTGGGCTCCCTGGGCACACTGTGCTGGTTGTGCTCACAGGCTTCACGAGACTCCCTGGGGGATCACTGGGCTCCCCATGACTCCCTGGCTCACTCACCCTGGAGCTTACAGATGCAAGCCTGGCACTTCCCCTGTTTTACTGTTGCACCACTCTGACTTTCCACCACGAGCCCAGGATTTGGGGCTGCCATCATCCCATGGGATAGGGGCTATCACCACCTCCCCCTGAGGCACACCCAGCAATCCCAAATGCATGGCTCAGCCCAGACACCCCTGACAGCTTCTCTTGTGGTCACTGCTATTCCAGGGCTCCCCCAGAGGAGAGTAAAAGAAGAGCATCACTGCTCTTTTCCCAGTGATGCAGGGTCTGAGAGGAAGCTTGAGCTGCAGCCTCCCCTTCTCAGCAAAGTCAGTACAACAACTGGTGGCACCTGCTCTAAGAAAGGCTCTTCCACAAAAAATGTGTGTTTCTAACCTAAATGACAGGTTAGAACCCCTAGCAATGGATTTTCACCAAAGCAAAAGTACACCCCCATGAGCAGGAATTACAGGTGAGAAAAGGAGGGGACAATCACCCTTGTATGTCACACAGGGACCCCCAGTGCATCACTCACCCCTGTGGTGGGTTCTTCTCCAGCCACCCTGCTCTGATGGTGGGTGACAGCGGGCTGGTGGCACCGGTGCCCTCCATGCTGTCACTGAGCGTGCCGGGGCTGCTGCCAGGGAAGGCGTTGGGTACAGGCGGGTGCAGGCTGGGGCCCCTGTCACTCCAGCTGCTGCCACCACTGGGGGTGAGGAGCCGAGGGAGGGGGTTAAGAGCTGGTGGGTCCTGGGAGGGGCTGAGGCTCCCCGGCACGCTTCAGCCTCCCCGTGACCTTCCCTGAGGCGCAGGCAATGCAGGCCAGCTGTGTGTAAGCAGGGACACTGGGGACAGTCCCCTCAGTGGCCTCCTGGCATGTCCCCCAGTCCCAGGGGACAGCCCAGGCCTGAGTCCCAGCTCTGGGAGGGGGGACAGGGGCACCCCAAGACCGCAGCCCCAAGCTAGTGAGGCGCAGAGCACGGGTGCTGCGTGTGCCCATGTGTGCGAGGCACGCTGCGGAGCTGTGCACACACAGGCAGCCCTGACCCGCGCACTCCTGCCCTGCCGTGCACAGGAGCTCTCTGCCTGCGCTCACACGCCCCACACAAACAAAAACACCCCCGGTACACGCACACCTATCCCGTGCCTGTGTGTGACACACACAGCATGTCCCCAGCCTCACACCCACGTCCCCGGCGCGCAGCAGGGCGGCCAGGCTCGTACTTGTCACTGGGCTGCTCCTCGCCGAACTCATCTTCGCTGAAGAGGCTGCTGAAACGCAGGGACCGTGGTCGCCCCACGCCAGGCTCGGCATCCTCCTGCAGAGACGCACACGGGTGACACATGGGGTCTCCTTGGTGCCCCCTGCACAGCTGTGGGTGCTCCAGAGACCCCAGGGGATGCAGTGAGTGCTTCCTGGGGACACTGGGGTGAGACCTCGTGGGTGCTCCCCGGGGCACCTCGAGCTCCAGCACCACTGGAAGACCTGACAGATACTTCCCAAGGACGCTGAAGAATCCAGTTCCAGCTTTGGGGCTCCAGCCCCCACGGGAGACCCAGTGAGGCAGAACCCCCTCTCTAGCCACTGCCAGCGTGCTCCTCCAGCCCTAACCAGTATCTCTGGAGCATCCCAAGGAGCATCCCATCTGTCCTTAGGGACAGTCACCCTGCTAGCTCCTGCCCACCTCCAGCCCCTGGTGGGACCAACCTTGGCCATCTCCCCCGTTGGTCTGGCTAATTCCTCCTCCCACGCCGAGTCCTCGTAGTCCGAGTCATCTGACAAAGGAGAGGGAAGATGCTGGGAATCAGCTGGGGTGCAGCCAGGGGTCCCAATTCCCCCTGCTACCCTGGAGCCTGTGGGCAGGATGGCTGGCTTCCCCTTGCTTTGCCCTGTGACAACAAGGTTTTATCAAGGAGTTTGGGGAAGAGCTGGGAAAGGGCAAAGTCCTGCTGGTGGCACCTCCCAGCACTGTCAGAACACTCCTGGCCTTGCCAGAAGGGGACTTGGTGACACCAGCCCCAGCGCCACAGCCCCATCCAGGCTCTCCTGCTGCTGGGGGTTCCCACGGGCTTTTTCCAGAGCTTGTTTTCCAGAGTGGATTCCCCTCCCTCCTCTCCCATTCCTTATCAGCTCCCGAGCTTGTGTACGTGGAAATGAGATCCCAGAGGAAGATGGGAGCGAGAGATTAGGAGAGATCCTCCCCCAGCACCCATATCAGCAGGAATCCTGGTAGGATTGTGACGCCACAGGGAACAAGTGGCCCCAGACAGCCTGGCCCTGGCAGACACCCAAATCCCACCGAGAAGCTGGAGGAGATTCCTCCCAAAACCCCAACCCAGGTGATGGTGTCTGCACCCTGGCAGCAGGTGAGGATGCTCCCAGGCTGCAGGGGGTTGAGGTGCAGGTAGATGCTCACCTTAGCACCACAGAAATGCCCTGAGACTCTGCGTCCCAAGCCCAGCTTTTCTCCCCGCACCCCCCTACAAACAGATAAGCTCCCTGTCCACGGCTTCTCCCAGCTTCTGAAACACACCCCAGCTCTGAGTTAAACCAGTGCTACTTCCTGCAGGGCTGCTGGCCTTGACAGGCACCCAGCACCCCACACAACTCTGCCCTTCCTCTTCTTTCCAGCTGAGCTATTCCAGCTGAAGCACAGTCCAAGCAGGGCTGCACCCTGAGACCAAGCCTTCATGCCTCCATGGGTGTGCCCAGCTCAGCACTGCTCCCTGCAGCTGGCTGAGCCCCCGGGACACCCTGAGGATATGGCTGGGGACGCAAAGGCACAGTCCTGGGACCCCAGAACCAGGGACATCTGCATTTCACCCCCCTGACAGGTTCACTTTTCCTCTGTGAGTGGGTGTGGGCGCTTCCAGCACCCACAAAAACCTTTGCTCTGCCCTAGGAGAGGCTGCACCCCAAACCCCCAGCCCACATCTTGCATCCCTTGAAACTCCCAACCCAGATCTTACACCACTTCCCTGAAGCCCCCAGCTCACATCTCACACACCCTAAACCCCCCAGCCCAGCTCTAGCACCCCTGACACCCCCAGCCCAGAAGGCAAGAAGGGGATAGAGAAGGAAGAGACCACAGCAAGGACAGAGGAACAGACTGACAAGGAGGAAGGCACAGCACCCGTGGGGTGGATGCTGATGGATTGGCAGCCAGATATCCCAAGGAAAGGTTGGTGGAGGGGTCCCCCTCGTACTCACCAAACTCTGGCACAAAGGGAGAGGTGGCCTTGGAGGGCAGTGCCGGTGGCGTCGGGGCTGGCGTCTTCGTGCGAGGCAGGGCACACTGGGGGGACAGGGTGACCCCGGCTGCTCTCTCAGGGAGGGGGCCCTCCTCTTTGGCAGGGATGCTGTGGGAGAGAGGAGCAAGCACTGCCTTATGCCAGCCCCTGCCTCACTTCCCAACCCTCATACACCTGCAGGGCGGTCACAGAGGGCCCCCAAAAGGGACCCAACCCCGGCAGACCCAAACCCACAAACCAATTCCTAAAACCCCATGGCAAAGCCTTTCCTGTGTTTGGGTTGTGTACTTTTCTAGCCTGGAAATGTTTTCCTGGTATCCAGCCTCACTCCCCGGTGTGTGCTCCACGGCTCAGGAGCGTTATCTGACTCTGGGACACCCCAAGCCGCCCACAGCCTTGAAGCCACATCCCAGAGCAGGTTGTTTTCTTTCCTCCAGACTAAACAATGGCAGAGCCGCTTCCTTAGCTGGCTTGCAGGTGGCCACAGGGTTCCTTGAGCAGGATGGGGGTCCCAGGGATGCTCTGTGCCACCAGCTTTCTTATGGTGGGGTGGACGCTGGAGATCCAGGGTGGCTGCTATGGCAGCCAGAAATCCTGGAAATGGAGCTTCTCCTGGCTCAGTGAGCCATGCCCCCAGCCCCGAAACCTTGACTAAAGGGGAGAGGGACCATGGGGTCTGTCCTCCTCCCCACAGAGCCCCTGAGCAGCTGGGCTCAGCCGCTCCTACCTCCTGCTCCTTGCTTCCTGCCTTCCTGAGACTCAGAGGTGACAGGCAGTCAAAAGAAACCTCTGGGGTAATGCTGTGTTCAAGGGCAGGAAATTAAGAAATTTCTCCAGGGTATAAAAATACAAGGTACCTTTGGAGAATCCCTGAATCCAGGGAGAGGGCAGAGGCAGTGGGCAGAATTTCCACCCCAAGCTGCGGGCAGGTGAGCCCCAGGGCACCTGCATGCTGGCACCCACGCCATCCTTGCCCCAGCTATCTCCCACTGCAGCCACAAGAAGGAACAGCTGGTGAGATTGGAGACTGGGAAGTAGTTCTTCCCTCTGAGGGTGGCGAGGCCCTGGCACAGGCTGCCCAGAGAAACTGTGACTGTCCCATGCCTGCAAACGTTCAAGGCCAAGTGGGATGGGGCTTGGAGCAACCTGATCTAGTGGGAAGTGTCCTTGTCCTTGGCAACGGGGGTGGAACTGAACGAGCTTTAAGGTCCCATCCAAACCAAACCATTCTGTGAGCCCAAGATTCCAAGGCCGAGGATGCCATCAGCACCCCATGTTTTCTGGGGATGTGCCTCCCAGCACCATGGCTTGTGCACAAGAGCTCTCCCTTAGCTTGGGGTGAGCCAGAGAAGAAACTTCTCCCTGGCTGGAGCAGGCAGCAGGGGAGGACTGGCTCTCCCCGGGTCAGCCTGACCTCATTTCTCAGCAGCTATTTCCATGGGAACCAGCCACAACCATCCATACATTAGGGAATGCTGGCAGGGAAGGAAGGAGGGGAGCAGGGGCAGGGCAGTGTGGGCAGTGGAGCACCACTGCTCCCACCACCAGCAGGGACAGTAAGATAGTCACCCACAGAGCTCAGGCACTCATAACAGTTCCCCAAAACAGCCTCTCCACTGGCCTGCCTGCTCTCCATGTCATCATCTGCTGCTGTAGCACCCCCGGCCTTCATGTCCCCCCATGGCCCCCTGGGGCAGCATGGGTGCCCCATCAGCCCCTGCACTCCCTGGACCCCCGTGCAGCCAAATCCAAAGGATGCCAGTCCTGCTTCAGGCTGGTGCCCCCTCTGCCATTAGGGAAGTGGCAAACCAGTGCTTTATGTGCTGTCCCTTATCTGAGCAGCACCTTATCTGCTGTCCCTTATCTAGCCCTCTTCTAAAGGGGGCAGAGAGGGCTGCTCTCCCACAGGCACCACCCCAAAGCCAAACCTCTGCCCAGGCCACCACCCCTGCCCTGCTCACCCAGCCCTCCAAAAAGGAGTCTTCTGTCCTCATTTCCTTGGACATCATTTCCTACAATCCCCCTCCCTCCACCAGCTGTTCAGGGGGCTGCTCTAATCCCTAGACCATCCCCTGGGCATGGAGACGGGGTATCCCCCTCACTGACAGCCTCATCCCACTATCAGGGTGCAGACATGAGCGTCCACTGCTCATGGGACCTTCTGTGCCGTGTCTAGGTCTGAGCCATCAGTAGCCAAAACTGGGGAGCTCACAGCCCCGCTGCTGGCATTGGGAGGTGGTGAGAGGGAGCTCCCTGTGTTGCTGCCATCAACCCGTGGGAGGCAGTACCTCAGGAATGCTTGGGGTGGCCCAGGGTTTGGGGGGGATGGCAAGAACCCGGAGGTGAACGTGGCCTGGAGGAAGCCACAATGTGGCTCTGCAAGCAGCTAGGAGGAAGCGTCAGGGACCACGGCAGCACAGCAGGAAGTGGGGGGAGATGGGGGTGTGGTGTCACCCCAGCAATGCCCAGGGCACTCGCTCTGCTCCCAGGCTGTCTGCACATGCAGGGGTGCTCCAGCTCCTCCTCAGCCCTCATTCTTGGAAGTCCCTCCCACCGCCGCAAGGGGTTATGGTGGTGTCTCCTTCCCACCCGGAGACAGGGCCAGAGCAATGCAGCTGCCTCCCAGCTGCTGGCAAGGAGACCCGGCCCCAGCCTGGATGTGGCGAACGTCACCCCGACGTGGGCAAGTACCATCCAGACCTGGGCAAACATCACCCTGATGTGGGCATCAACTCAGCATGGGCGAGGGTCAGCCAGACATGAGCAACCATCAGCATGGGCAAGCTCTCCCACTGTTGTTGGTCCTTGGCAGCCCAGCAGGATCCCCCCCAGCCCCAGGCCTCTCATGTTCACTGGCTGCAGGCACCCAGGCCAGGTCCCCCCAGGGGGCAGGAGATGGGTTTGGGGCCAGCAGCAGCACTCTAGGGCTGTGGAGCTCCTTCTGACCCAGCTCAGGACACTGTAGCCAGTCACCCACCCATCAATTCAGGGAGCCCCAGTGTGGACAGCTCCCCAAGCTCCCAGCAGATGCTGCCCCACACACAGAGCCGGGACCCAACACCCGGCATTTGAGTGCACCCCTTGTCCGTGCCAGCTGTCCTGCACCATGGCATCTCCTCTACCCACACACATGGCCAGGCACCAGCACTGGCCAAAGAGTCATAGAACCATGGAATAGTTTGGTTGGGAAAGGACTTTAAAGCTTATCTCACGCCATGGGCAGAGACACCTGCAACCCCAGGTTACTCCAAGCCCCATCCAACCTGGCTTTGAACGCTTCCAGGGACGGGGCAGTCACAGCCTCTCTGGGCAGCCTGTGCCAGGGCCTCACCACCTCCAGAGGGAAGAATTTCTTAGGAAGTGATAGCTCTTAATTTTTAAAATGTTCTCAAAACAAGAAGCCACCTACAGCCAATATATTCCTGGTCATGCAATTAAAGTGACTTTTGAAATCGGAGTTTTGGGGTTCAGCTGGTTAGTTCTGAGCTCCCCAACATATCTATGTAATACACACATAATATATACATGGATGCACAGACATACTCCTGTATATATACACCACAGCATCAAGATCTATGTATATCTATATATACACACACACACACACACACACATACACCCATATATATTCCCTTTTGTCGCTACCAAGCACCAACACACACACGTAATCTGTATGTTATGAGTGCATCGTGGCACACCAGGTGCCAGGGGCCACCCGCCTGTCCCCCAGGGCTCTGCCACGCCGACTCCAGAGTCCCCCAAGGCACAACTTGCTGTTGAGCCACCGCCGCCTGGCGAGGCCACAGGGCCATTCCGCCCTGAATCCCACGGTCCTGCAGGCAGCCCCCAAGGGACCCTCGTGCACCCCCAGATCCCGCGGGGCAGCGCCAGGGGGGAATCCCAGCCCCCGAGTTCAAGCGCGCAGCCTTCGGGGTGCCGTGCCAGGGTGGGCAGCGCCCGTCCCCGGGGCAGCAGGAGCCGGGGCACCTGGCACAGGTCCAGGGCACGCAGGCCGGGGCAGGAAACACCCGCCGGAGCCGGCAGAGCGGGACTCGCACCCGGCAGCGCCGGCAGCGCTCGGTCCCATCCCAAAAACCCCTCCGCCCCGGCCCCCGCCGCCTGCTCCTGTGCGGCACGGCCGGCCCTGCGCCAGCCGTGCCCCCGTACCTAGGCAGGTGACAGGAACCGCGGTGGCACCGATCGGCTGCGCGGGGAGGGCTGGGGGCGGCCGCTGGGGAACGGAGCTTCTCGCCCCGGCACTTCCTGCACGCTCAGCTTCCTGATCTGGCCGGAGCAGCGGCGTGTCCGCCAGCAAAGCCTCAGTGAGAACCCACGGCACGGCCGGTGCCAGAACTGTGGCACCAAACACCCAGCACGGACGGCACTAAACGCACGGCACAGCTGGCACCCAACCAGCAGGGCAGGTACCAAACCGAGGGCACGTCCAGCACCAAACCAGCACTGCTTGCACCGAAGCGGCAGCCATTGGCCTCATCGTGCCCGCGCAGCCTCCTGGCCGGGGCAGGATGGAGAGTGGCTCCAGGAGGATTTGGGTGACTGGTTCTGTGCAGAAATGCAGGGGTGGGAACAGTTCCTGGGGTGCCAGGATGGACACTGTTGATCCGGAGCGCAAGGAGCCCCAGGGACAGGTGCTGCCCACCTCATGGCATGCCAGCCCCCCACATCAGCTGCCTGAGCCCCCTCCCCCAGCACAGCAACCCAGCCCACTCCCTGCAGGCAGGGGTCAGAGCAAGGGCAGAGGGATCACACCTCCACCCACCTTAAAAAAGCCCACAGGGACACAGGGATGGGAAGCTGGCGGGGGAGCCCAGCCACCAGCCCTCCTGACTACACACGGGGTCCCATTGAGCACCGTCAGTCAGGACAAACACAGCCTCACTCCCAGGACCCCCTCAGGGAACCAGCTAGACGCCCCAGCTCCAGGAATATATCCCTTAGAGCCTGTGGGTCCTGGGGAGGACTCCCGGGTGGGGAGGCCACACAGGCTTGCTGACATTTGCCCACCAGGAGCTCGTCTGCCCCCTCCAAACCGCACTCCCAGTCCTCACTCCACATCTGCCCGCACTCTGCAGGATTTGGGAGCTCGCTGTGGGGTTGGGACATCAAAGAGGGGGCTGCAAGCGCTNTGCACTCCCAGTCCTCACTCCACTCTGCAGGATTTGAGAGCACACTGTGGGGTTGGGACATCAAAGAGGGGGCTGCAAGCGCTGCTGTCCCAAAATTCCAGCCTGCTCCCGTGACATCTGGCCACAGCAGCTGGCAGCAGCTTTGCCCCATGCTCCCTGAGCGCTGCAGTTCACTGTCTTGCACCCACTGTCGTCAAGAGTTCCTCAGGCTTCGGCCCTGCCTACATTGCACGTGGGGGTAAGGCAGGGCTCTGCATTTTTGCAGGACCGGGCTGGGGTGACCTGGGTGGATACATCCAGCCACAGACAAAATAAATATCTCAGCACCACCTCCCCACCACCCCGGTGCTGGTAGCCCTGGGAAATGTGCTGTGGCCTGGGGCAGGGATACCCTCATGGGATGTGCTGGGGCTGGGGGTACCCCCAGATGTGCTGAGATCTGCAGGGAGGATACTCCCAGGAGATGTGCTAAGGTCTGGGGAGGGCAACCAGGCAACCCATGTCGAGACCCTGAAGGTCCCACCCACATCACAGCAGCCCCCCACACAGACCCCACACCCTCGGGGCATCCGCAGGCCCACGCCCCTGCCACCCCCTTACCTCCTCTGGGACACAGCCCTGGGGGGGAGCACGGGGGGGCGGTCAGGCACTGGGGGGCCCTTCAGGCTCGGGCACTTGGTTTCCAGCTGGTGTCTCTTGGCTGGCAGCGGCGGCAAAGGGGGTCTCGCCCTGCTGTCGGCAGGGGGCTTCTCCCCAGGGGCTGAAGGAGAGGGGTCCTGCGGGGCTGGGAGATGGCTGCAGGACGCAGCGGGGGGCTCGGGGCTGCCCCCCGATAGCGAGAATTTGAGCGGGGGGCGGCAGCCCACCCTGGGTGGGATGGGCGGGGGCAGCTGGGTGAAGCTTGCAGCCCGCTCCGGCTCCAGCAGCGGGGCGCCCCCGGGCACGGGCAGGCACTGGGGCTCCAGCTGCTCCGGCCCTGTCGCCGTGCTCGGGCGGAAGATGTGGCGCTTCATGGGGACAGGTTTACTGGCAGCGGGCTGGGGAGTGCCGGCAGGCAGCGGGGCCTCGGCGAAGGCTTTCTGCAGGCCCAGGAGGATGCGGCGGCGGTGGCCGGGCAGCAGCACCCCGAGGCGGGTGAGCCCCTCGTCTGTCAGGGCCCGGCAGTCCCACACTGACCACAGCTCGCTTTGCTGGAAGCTCTCCACATACTGGTCGAGGTGGAGGGCAGACAGCCAGGCGGCCACGGGCAGAGATCCCTCCTCCTCCATGGCAGGGGGCTGGCCACAGGAACCTGCACCACTCACTGCATCGTCCGTTGCCAGGGAGGCTCAGGATGACATCGGGACCTGGGAAGGGAGACAACAGGATCAGGATCCGTCCCAAAACATGCACCATGGAAAGCCTGGAGTCCCAAAACCAACATTCCCACTGAAGCAACCTGGTTTTCTTATGGCCTCCAACCACGCTGTGTCCCCAGGGTCACCCAGTCTTGAATGGGGGGGCTGCAGGGGTGTGGAAATGCTGGAGGGTCCCAGTTTAGGCATTGAAACATAGAGGCCATCCCTTCAGAGGTGAAGGCACCGCGGGGCCCCAGCATGGTCCTAGGGGGTGACATTTGGGCTGGAGGCAGAGCAGTGGGGGCATGCTTGAATATGCCTGATTCAAGGGCAGCGGAGCTGTTGGCTGCACCTCAGGGATGCAGCTCCCCTGGTGTACAGCAGCAAGCCAAGATGGAATGGCATGGACAGCTGGATCCAGAAGGCTGTCCCCTCTGCCAGGCTGTCCCCATCACGGCCAGTGGCAGGGTGCTGCCACCAGAGCCCTCAAACCAAACTGCACCAAACCCCTCCTCACACACCGTATGCCCACCACGGCATTGCTCCCAGCTCCAAAGCCCTGTCAGGTCTTGGAATTGCTCCAGCATAGCACCCTGGAGTGCTGGCCAAGCACCCTTGGTGCACACACCTAGCAGAGTGCCCCTGTGGCATCCAGAGCTTGGGACACAGGGGCTCACTCGGTGTCCCGGCTCCTGTGGCAGAACACCCATCCCACACCAGAGCTGTTGGCAGGGCAAATCCCTGTTATCCCAACAAGCAGCAGTTGGGATACCCTGCCCTTTCCACCCACCAGCATCATGGCTTCGTCAGGCTCCAGGCAGGAGGCAGATCCCATCATGCCGGCACACACACAGCACTGCGAGTGACCCCGGGACTCTCTTAGTTTGGGTTTGCTGGAGGTTTTTTTAGACCTGCTAAGAGGGGAGCCAGAGGATTTCCTGGAGCCGTAAATAGGCCAGTCTGATCTGCAGTCAGAGTCACATTTTCTGTGACTCAGGCAGGTCCCAGCACTCGGCAGCGCTTGTGGTTTCGGTGCAAAGTGCACAGCTGAGCAAGGCTCAGCCTCGACCCGGCACTAAGTGGACACTGCTGAGCCTGAGACACCGCGGGGTTCCCACAGCCCTACACCTCAAGACACCAGCATGCCAGTGGTGCTGCTGGGATGTGGCCACAGTGCCACTTCCCTGGCACTTACTGGCACAGTTTGACTTTGCTTCAGGCTCCAAGGACCAAGTGTCCAAGGAAGGAGCAGCAGGGACCCAGGGCGGGCTGACCCCTAAGGCTCCTTGCTGGCAGCACCGGAGAAATCAGCAACACCCAGAGCCTTCCCACTGCTTGCAGCAATCCCAACCAGCACCACAAAAATCCCTGAATCAGAATAAAATTCTCTCGCCCACCTCCGCACCTAGAAAGCCCTCATCCATTATTGAAAATGGATAAGTGATGGTGCTGGGTGACATTGCTGTCACCAGATCCCCGTGACACCAGCACAGGCAGGCTCAGTGCCCAGCTGGGCACTGGCTCTGGAGGAGCAGAGGGAAACAGTGACACCAGTATGGGGCTCCCACAAATCCCCCCGTCCTGGCTAGAGCCAAAGAGTCACCACCGGTGTCACGCACTGACACCAGGGCCAACATCCCCAGTGCTGTGCCAGGACATTGACGCAGTGGTGGGACAGACCTATCAGGAAGGGACAGCTGCACCAGCACTCACCACTGGCACTGTCCCAGCACTGTCTGGGGAGGCCGAGTGCCCTCCTTGCTGCTCACCGAGGACAGGGATGGGGCCAAAACTCCAGCGAGGGAAGCGCAGGGTCCCAGGCTGGCAGCTCCCCGTTGCTGTGGGCCCTTTGCCCTCGCCAAGTAAATAATTCATCAGGCCTTTGCTGGGTTCCCTCCTCCAATCATTAATCATTTAACCTCTGTGCTGAACAAGATGAGGATGTTCCAGAAAGCAAAACCAACACAGGGAGATGCTGTAACCCAGCTGGCAGCTGGGGATCAGGGGATAACCCTGGCTGTGCCCCCTGCCGAGCCCAAATCCTCCCAGTGCTGACCCACCGCATTCCTCCCCGGGATTAGGCAATGCCACAGGGGCTGTTTTGTAAGAGACTTAAAGGCTGGACAAATGGCGTGAGGAGGGAATGGCAAGGGCTGCCAGCACCCCGGCACTGTGGTGCTGGTGCTCTGGGGGAATAAGCCAGGATGCCAAAATACATGAGGACCAGACCCCCTCAGCCCCATTCCAAACCCACAGAGCCCTCATTCTCCCAGTGCTGGGGATGCCTGGTGGTGGTCCCCTTTGTGTGGACTAAGGGATGAGCCCCTCTACCCCCAAACTTGGGTGCTGGCTGCTTTTCTGGGGGCTCCTGCAGCCACCCCAGCCCACCTCAGATGCCCATAACTCAACAGAGCATTTGGAATGCACCTCTTCCCCCAGCAGAACTGAGCATCCTGGCCCAGGGAGGAGCCCCCGTGACGTAGGGGTGTGCCCACCCTTCACCCACTGCATCCCAGCACTGCTCTCAGGGTGGTGGGATGAGGCTTCCCAGCCCTCAGGTGGGACACTAGTGAGGGCTGGGCTTGTTTGGTCAAGGAGCTGTGTATGCCATGGAGGCTGTGGGCTCTGGCTGAGAGTGACAGGCGAGCATGCTCCCTTCACTGGCTCTGGCTTCCCCCAGGTAATCAATGCCACCCCTAACGAGGTGCCAGGGATCGAGCAGTGCGACCAGGGCCATCAGTACGTCACTGACACAGCTGCACTCAGCACCCAAGCACCAGTGGTGGCCATCCCACAGCTCTTCCCTGCCCATCCCTTTGATGGCACCCAGGACAGTGGCCATGAGCCAGGAAAATCCAGCCTAAGAGCCCTGCTGGGTGTCTGGCACCCACTTGCTTGACCTAGTTCCCATTGCAACTCCTCCTCCAATACAGCAAACCCTGCCTGCACCCCACGTTCCCCTTCCCGAGCTCTGTGGGCTCATTAATCAAGGAGAGCTAATTACCAGCGCACGGTGCCTCGGCTCAGCAGAAGGAGGTGGCCGGCCCGCCTGTGGTCCGGCTGGAGCGGCGGAGGTTTGCCAAGGGGTCTCTGCCTGCCCCAGTACTTCCTCAAACGCCACCTCAGCAGCGGGAACTTTCCGGAAAGCCAAGCAGAGCTCTGAGCTGGGTTGTGGTGCAATAGCCACGCCAGGCCCCGGCAGAACTGCGAGGCCTCAGTGCGGCTGATGCGCCGACCGCAGCGGCCATGGGGGTCACGAAGGCCGCATCCTGAGGCGGTGTGAGCCCTGAGTGACAGAAAGATGGGGCAGGGCTTTCAGCAGGAGAGGAAGGAAGAGCCAGGCAGGGTGATCTCTGGGAAGTGAGAGCTCACCAGTACTGCAGCAGGAGCCAGGTACCAAGGACGGGGCGCTGTGGGGCAGCAGGATGAGCCGAGCTCTGGCCACTGGATGGAAAGGGACGAGCAGGCAGGTGGCTGCCATGTCCCACCGCCCCAGGAACCCTGTGGATTCCCAGGGAGGGCAGTAAGCTGTTACCCACCAGGGTTCCTGTGGGCACGGGGGACAAAGCCGGGTGGCGGAAGGACCTGTGGGAACAGGGCTGGCCACCCCTGGGAAAGAGGTTCCACCATGCTCCGGCAGCACCGGGCAACCAGTCTCGCACCACAGCGACTTTTACCCTTTCCTGCCTAAATTAAGGAAAGCTCCTTGGACAAGAGGCCACGGCCAGCCAGAATGAGGCCAATGTCACCTGTGTCCCTGCTGGATCCAGGGGGTGAACGTGATGTCCCCAACAGACCTGCCAGGGCTACCGCAGATTCCCTGCCCAGCTGGGGAATTGAAAGCACCACATCCTCACCCTGAAACCCCCCAAGCAGAGTCCTCAGCAATCAGAAATACCCCAAAGCAAACAAAGGGCCCCAGCACAGCACCCAGCACTCCACAGACCCACCGAAACCCTCCACACTCCACCTCAGTGGGTATCCATCTGCTCAGCAGCACCCAAAGTCTTTCCTGGGAAGTGAAGCTTTTTCATTTCAAGATCTTCTCAGCCAAAGAAATTGCAAATTATATTCAAACCCCCCCCCCGCAGGTGCTGTTCAGGGATCAAGTTCAGGCTTGCAGAATCACAATCCAGAGGTGGAATTGCTTCTCTGGAGCCTCCTCCCTCTGCAATGAGTTGCCATTTCCAGGTGGTTCATGTGAAGATGCCAGAGGGTACCCGGCCCCCTGCTCCGGGGCCTGAGGGCTCACACACACACCAGGGTGTGCCCCAACATGGGAACTTCCCCGCGCCAGCTCTGTGTGCAGGTGGAGGGTGTGCCTAGAGGTGGAAGGTGGGCAGTGATGAGGTGGGTGAGAAGTCAGGGAAAAGAGGACAGGAAAACTGGGGGTTCCTTGTTTCCCCAAGGTCCCACCTGCATTCCCCTTCCCCCATGGAAGTAAAACCTGGGAAGGTGAAACATGTCCCAGGCTGTGGCACACCAACAAACAGATGAGTTTCCTGGCATTCCCTTCCAGAGCGTTGCTGCCTGCCTCACAAATCTAGCCAGAAAAGGGCCAAATACAGCCAGAAATTAGCAAATTCAGTCCAAAAAGCAGCAAATACAACCAGAAATAGGCAAATCCATCCAGAAAAGGGGTAAATACATCTGGCAGTGCTGTCACTACCCGCTGAGTTCCACTGGAATGCTCTCAGCTCCTGACACACTTTATGGAAGCTGTCAGCAAACTAGGTCAGGAAACCAAACCCCACGTGCACAGCCGCCCCAGAGGAGCCCCAGTGTCCCAGGGTCTGGCCATGCTGGGGGGAGGCTGTGCCAACAGCAGAGGATGGGTCCCTGATGGGTCCCCCTGGGGCACATGGCACCTCTCTCCACCGTGAGAACTCGGCCCCAGCACCCAGCACCGAAACCACACCGGGTCCCTGTTTCACTTTCCCGTAAGCGGGAAGTGAAAGTGTCGTGGGGAAGGGGTGACCCCTCCAGCTGTGGATGAGGTGTCGCCTTTTCCAGCCCTGATGCCCTTCCGCCTCCTCTTCCTGCTCGCTGGGGTGCAGCTCTAGCCCATGCACAGGCCCTGACCCCAGCAGCAGGGTCACACATCCCAGGATCCCCCTGCACACAAGCCAAGCCAGAGGATGCTGCAGCAGGGACAGAAGTACAGGGACCACCAACCACGTGCACCCACCCCCACTTTGCAAAAGCCTTTCTACACAGCCAGGGTCTCCCTCACCTGTAGATTTGGGGGGGCCCATCTGCAAAGCTTCCCCAAGCATCAACCCCCCCCACCGTGGCCACAGAGTCCTGCCACAGGAGCTGCATCACTCCCTGCCTCCCACGAGACACCCCAAAATCTCCAGGGCTCACGCTATTCTGAGGCTAGCTTCTGGCAGCAAACACATCCTCAATATTGCTCTCAATATCCCTATCCCTGATGTCCTGGCTGGGATGTGCTGGGGGAGTACTGGGATTAAACTGGGATGAACTGGGCTTGAGCTGGGAAGTGCTGAGGTGAACTGAGGCACGCTGAGATTCGGCGGGGGTGCACTGGGAATGAGCTGGGTCTGCTGGGGAATAGCAGGGCCCAACTGCAGTGTGCTGGGCTGGAGCTGGGATGGAACTCGGGGGTGCTGGGGGTGAGCCGGGGTCTGCCTGGGGGGAAGCTGGAGCGCACGGGAATCGAACCAGGGCTGGGCTGGGATGTGCGGGGATCGCGGTGGGGTGTTCTGGGGGTGAACTGGAACACGCTGCAGTGGAGCTAAGGTGCGCTGAGAGCGAGCTGGGGCATACTGGAATGTGGCTGGGGACTACTGGGGCTGGCCAGGGTAATCTGGGGCACCCTGATCGAGGGGGTGGGGGGCACACGGCTGTCGCAGCTGAGCAGGGGGACAAT
>VXBU01006356.1:150362-177913 GCA_013400315.1 Bombycilla garrulus
CGGGGCTGAGGGGGCAGGGGCCGCCCGACCGCGGCTGCTCCCGGTGTTGGCCGCCAGGGGGCGCCGTGGGCTCGCGCCGCCGCCAAGCGCGAGGCTGCCGTGGCGGATCGCTGCCTGCAGGGGGCGACAGAGGGGCCTGGCGGGGCGACCCCCGGCCGGGGGGCCGGTCCCCGGGGGCGCTGCCCCGGCCATCCCGCCAGGCCGCCCTGTGCCAGTGGGGACAAGCCCAGGGGGCTCTCCCGTAGGTCCTGGGCCAGCCCTCAAGGGGACAACCACAGCGGAGAGGCCGGGGCTGCCCCTTCCAGGCCTGGCCCCGCTGCAGACGCCTCGGGCACCTGCCACCGGCCTGGCCAGCACTGGCTGCCCTGTGCCAGGAACATCGTCCAGCCTCGTGGCATCCCTCAGAGAGCCGACGCCGTGGCCCTCGGGTGCAGAGCAGCGCTGCTGTCATGCGGGAGACCCCGGCGGGCATCAGAGTGGAGCTGGGAGCTGCTCCCCGGGAGCAGGGCTGCCTGCCCTCATCGCTGCGCTGGCTTACTGCTACCTGCGGGACCGCCTGTCCAAGGGTGACTATCGCTGCTGGGCTGGGCCAGCCCCGGGGCGGGAGGGGTGGGATGCAGGACAGAGAATCCTATGCCCTTTGGGAGGGGATGCGGGGTCCCTCCTTGGGGGTGGAACCTGCCTGCTGGCTGTGACCTGGAAAGCTGTCCAGGGAAAGGGTTATCCTGAACACTTTAGTACATAAAAGGGCTCCAGGAGAACTAGAAAGAGACTTTGGAAATGCATCTGGAGAGACAGGAGAAGGGGGAATGGTTTTCCACTGGCTGGCTTCTTCTAACCCTGAGGGCAGGCTTAGATGGAATATTGGGAAGAAATTCTTGTGAGGTTTGGTGAGGCCCTGGCCTAGGTTGCCCAGAGAAGCTGTGGCTGCCCTATCCCTTTGAAATGTTCATGGATCTGTTGGACAAGGCTGGGAGCAATGTGGTCTGGTAGAAGGAGTCCCTTCTCATGGCAGAGAGGTGGAATGCCATGAGCTTTAAGGTCCTTCCCAACCCAAACCATTGCTTATCCCATCTCCCAGAGCTGGGTGCTGCTCTTCCCTTCTCTAGCCATGGGGTGTCATTCTGACTCTGTGGTAGGAACACTTTCTGTGGTGTCTGGAAACCTCTGGCTGAGGCCTTGGGGTGACAATATCTGCTGCATCCCACAGCCCCCTGTTCTCAGGGTGTGCGGTGGGGGGTCAGAGTCAGTCACCAGGACAGCACGGAGGTTTTAGGTAACCTGCTCGCAGGAACAGGCTCTTGCTCACTGAGGTGGTCAGTGAGAGCTCTGAGCAGCAGCAGCCCCTGCACATTCCAGGTTAGGGTGTCCATGTGTGTTCTCCATGTTAACTCCCTCTCCCTTCTTTCTGCATTTCAGAGGATGCTCTTCTGGAAGCTGCAAGGATTAACAATGTTTCAGAAGTCAACAGGTGAGCAGGGTTCTGAGATGTGAGAGCAGTGTGCCAAGGGCTGGGAAAGCAGGGAAACCCTGTCAACACATGGGGAAGGAAGGGGCTGGCTGCTCCCAGCCCCCTTGGGGTGCTCCCCTCACCCTCTGAGATCCAGAGTGGATGGGGAGAGATGGGGAGCACCGTGACTTGTTGAGTAGGAGGTGGATCACAGATCCTTGTGCTGAGAGGGAACAGTGTGAGGCCAGTGCAGGTGTGGATGTACCCCAGTGAGCAACACCCTGCAGAGGCTCGTTTCTTGGGGTCTGTCTGAACAAACAGCTCTTGTAGGTTTCTCAGCCTGAGCCAGGCATTCTCCAGGGGCCTTCTTTCCCACAAGGAGCACAGGAGAGAGCTCCACCTACCCAAGGAAGTCAGGGAAGTGAGTGGTTGTGATGCCTGGAAAAGATGACCTGGAACAGAGACTAGGCAGAGCAAAAGGAATAAAATGGATATTTATTGAAAGGCCTTAAAAGGATACACCTTGGGCAGTACAGGAGCCTGGCCAGGGCTGCACCCAGGTAGAATCCAAGATGGATCCCGGTCACGAGTTACCACACTTTTATAAGTTTTCTTTCATTCTACTTATTGGGTTCAATTATCCAATTACAGCTCCAGGTTATGAAGTCTCAATCCCCTGGCTTGCCCCCTTCTCTTTGCACTGTTTATGCTTTTTGGGTAAGAGTTGTCCTTGATTCCCCAGCTGAGAAGGGATGGTTTTGTCTGACTGCCCTGTGGACAGAACTTGCCAACACCTAATGTGAAGTTTCAGAGTTGCACACTAGCAGCAGAGAATCTGAAAAACATAAAAGCTAAAACCCAAAGCATCAGTTGGGTGACCAAAGATACAGCTGTTAGGAAGTGGAGCATCTCCAGAGCTTCTGCCATCACAGCAGGCTTTGTGTCACAGTTGGCTGTGCCTGCCCCACTGGGGTGGTGCCATGGCACCTTTTGGGTGCATCTGGCAGCCTTACATTCCCTGAGGTGGTGACAAAGAGACAGTTCCTCAGGCTCAGCATGTGACTAGTCCCCAGGAGGCATGTTTTTTCTGCAGCCAAACCTCCAGGGACTCAAAGGGACATCGAACCAGGATGTTTGTGAGCAGCAGTGCCGTGTCGCTGACCAATTGCTGCACCCTATCTGCAGGACAAGGTCTGGGACTGCGGGAGGAAAGCAAGTCTTCCCTCAAGTGGGAAGAGAAACACGGAGCACCTTGGAGCTGCTTCTTGAACAGATCCGGGTCTCTCTGAATTACAGAGTTCTCCCAGGTCCCAAGTGCTGCCCTCAGCCAGTTTGGAATTTAGACTTTTTGACAGCCTGGCAGCTTGTGTAGGATGGGGAGAGACATTGCTGCTCTCCTGTGTACACCACACACATGTTTCTGTCTCTGGCTGAGATGTCCCACCCAGCACAGGCACCTGGGAGGTAGGAGCTGCTGTCCCTGTGCAGAAGCAAAGGAAGGAGAGGGAGAGGAGAGCCCTCTTGGCCTGCAGCCAGAGGATGTTCCATCCAGTTTCCAGGATCTTGGATGAAGCAGCTTGGCTCTGCTGCACCCCAGGGCTGAGATCTGGCCTAGATCAAGGGCCAAAGAGGATATTGGTGTGCAGCTAATTGGCACATGTGTTCTGCTGCTTGTAATTGCAGGAAGCTGCTGTTTAGGGACGTCTGGGTGATTTGCAAGCCTGGTCAGGCAGAACAGCAAGAGGGATGCTCTGTGCTCCAGCTGGTCAGGGCAGGGCTGGTGGCTGTGCACCATCCTGCTGGGCTGCACGTCTACAGCTTCTCCCTTTGTTTCTGTGCTCTGTCACAGAATCACAGAATCATTTGGGTTGGAAAAGCCCTCTGAGATCACTGAGGCCAACCATTCCCCCAGCGGTGCTGAGCCCACCACTAAACTGTCTCCAAGTGCCACGTGTCTGTTAAATCCCTCCAGGGATGGGGACTCCACCACTGTCCTGAACAGCCTGTGCCAGGGCTTGATGACCTTTTCCATGAAGAAACTTTCCCAAACATCCAACCTAAACCTCCCATAGCACAACTCGAAGCTGTTTCCTCTCATCCAGTCACTTGTTACCTGTGAGAATAGCCTGACCCCCACCTGGCTACTCTCCTTTCAGAGAGTTGTACAGAGTGAGAAGGTCCCCCTGAGCCTCCTTTTCTCCAGGCTGAGTCCCCCCCAACTCCCTCAGCCACTCCTCATCAGCCCCTTTGGTCCAGACCCTTCCACTGTCCTTCTCTGGACACACTCCAGCACTCAAAGTCTTTGTGGTCACAAGGAGCCTAGCACAGCACACAGGATTTGAGGTACCTAATCCATGCCCAGTGCACGGGACAGTTGGGCTTGCTGGCCACCTTGCAGCTGATACAAGTCAGTGTACCATTTTTATTCTTGCCCACTTGGGCACACCTGGCTTGTGTTCAACCAGCTGTCAACCAGCACCCGCAGGCCTTTCCTGCTGTGCACTTTCCAGCCACTCTGCTCCCTGTATATCTGCACAGGGTTGTGGTGACCCAGCTAAAGGACCCAGCACTTGACCTTATTGAACCTCATAGATGGCCTCAGCCCGTCCAGCCAGCCTGTCCAGATCCCTCTGCAAAGGCTCTCCAGGGCCTTCCTTCCCATCCTGTCCCCTGGGAGGCTGGCAGCCCTCCCAGAGAGCAGAGTGCAGCACAGCTCATTGAGAAAGACTTCCACCATCGCTGTCCCTGGAAGGATTCAAGGGCAGGCTGGACAGGGCTTGGAGCAACTGGTCTAGTGGAAGGTATTCCTGCCCATGGGAGGGAGTAGGAGCAAGATGAGCTTTATGGTCTCTCCCAACTGTAACTCTTTCAGTTCTCTCCAGTTTGGGAGGTGGACTAGGGCTACAGCAGCACCTTTTGTTTGCTTCCTGGCTCAAGGGTTTGTTAAAGAATTCAGAGCTGCATTTGAATTCAGACTCTGAGTAAAAAATCCCTCTGTAGTGAGTCAGGCTTTGCTTACTTGGAACATCAGATCATTGGAAGGAGATCACTGTGTGGAGGAGGAGGGCCTTTATGGGAAATGGTATCTCATGTTGTACCTGTTGAAGTGCTTTCTCTCACAGAATAATTGTGAGTGTCGTGGCTGAGGCTTGAGGGATACCTGAATGCTTTGTAGGGTGAGCAGAAGAGCCATGTCATTGGCTCCTGGAGCACAATGGCCTCTGACCACTAGCCATCATGTACCTTATCTCGGTCCTGAGCACAGTCCTGTGACACATCTTCCACAGTGGTAGTGAGGGCAGGTTGGAGACAGGATTGGGAGATAATTTATAGTTACATTTATTTCCGTTGTTCCATGTTTATATGATGTTGAGCCTGCGTTTGTCTGTGTGTATCTGAGTTACAGACATCTAGGGGTTTTAGGATAAAAAGACATTTATGTAAATGTCCCCTTTAATCTTTTCTCCTAAATGACCAGATTAGCCAGGACTGGGTTTCAGTGGAAGTTTTGTTACTGGTTATTGAGTTTGATCTGGCCTGCGGCTCTGGGACAGACACAACACCCAGATTTCTTCATGTTGGCAATGAAGTATTGAGGGAGACTAGTGTGTGCTGTGCTTTCCTGTACTAGATAGCTGGAAAACTGCCCTTTTTTTTCTGCTTCTTGGTGTATTTTGGCCTCCCAGGATTGTTTGAGTTTGCACATTGAGTCATAGAGCAGTGTCTCTGCAGTCGACACCGAGTCAACCGTGGGAGACAGGAGATCTCATTCTTCCTTCCAAAACAGCTTTAAAGCCCCTAAATCCCAGATCACTCTTTCTGGAAGCAGACACCAACACACCTGGATGTGTGGGAGTTTCTGTATGTCTAGAATATGTCTGGGAACCATCACAGAGTTAATTCCAGTTAGTGGAGATGTTTATCAGCAGGGTTGAGTGCAGGACAGCCTCCTGAGCAGCTCTGGGTTTGGAGGAGAAGCAGTCCACCAGCATGGATGTGGTACAACCAGGGGAACAATTATTCCACTTTTCTCACAGCTCAGGAGTTGAGGGAGACCTTAGAAGACGTCAGGCAGCAGGTTAAAGTGTTTGCTCACGCAGCACATAAGCTGTGAATGCTGGTGGATGTGGTGGAGTCTGACACTTGAGTGCAGACCTGCGCAGAGCAGGTAACACATGCCACCTCCGGTGGAAATGGATTGCCAGGAGTTAGTGTATTATGCTCAAATTCCTCTGCAAACACTGATGACTCATTTCCACTTACGCTGCTGGCCTCTGCCAGTGCAGGCTGGCAGGGTATTTTCCTGGCACACAGCTCGGCTGTTGCATTGGGGTGACTGAACTGGGGCTACTCCGTGTAAGATTTCACATCCTCTTCCAAACCTGGCAATGCCAGCTGTCAAACCACAGAAGGATTTGGATTGGAGAGGACCTTGAAGCTCATTCAGTTCCAGCCGCCTGCCATGGGCAGGGATATCTTCCACTAATCCAGGTTGCTCCAGCCCTGTCCAACCTGGTTTTAAACGCTTACAGGCACAGGGCAGCTACAGCTACTCACATGTCTATATTAGCCTTTTCATGCTTGAGTTGAACCTCTTTGACTTTCCCCACTCCGTGTGCTCTCACCCATGGTGGTTTTGCCCACCCTCTGTGCCCCCAGACCTGCTCTCTTCTTGGAGTTTGCTTTACCTCCTGAAACTTGGATTTATAAGAGCATCCCTTTGATTTTGAAAATTTATTTCCAGGAGCTTCTCCTTGGCCACTGGCCTCTTTGCATGCCCTGTTTGTGCTAGGGTTACTAGGATTCCTCCAGCATCCCCCATGTCCTGGGAGTAGCTTTCCTGCCTTGAAAGCTGCAGAGAAATGCTGTTGCTCTCCCCATTCCCTCCCCTCCCTCCCCTTCCCCATGGTGTGCTGGTCCATATGTTTTCACGGAGCGTGGCGTGTTACTGGCCCTGCAAAGATGGTGAGGGGTGAGAAATATCCGTGAGCTCTCTCCAAGAAGACAACAGCCACATCAAAGTGTTTTGAGCGGCTCACTGCGTCCTCCTGTCCAAGCAGATCCTTTCCCTGGCCTCTAGGAGGGATTGTGCTTTCGTGTTCCAAGATATTGTTCCGTTGGGATGTTTTTCTTCCCCTCTTCTTCTGCAAAGCAGAGGGCAGTTCCCAAGAGGATGAGCACATCTGAGAGTGTCCCCCACTCTGCAGTTAAACAGTGACATATTGGGACAGGGCTGGGGGGAAATGTTTAAGAGGCTGAGAGAAACAGAAGCTATTGTTGTTGCAAAAGTTCAAGTTTCCAGCTTCCTCTTCCTCCACCTGTCAGGATGGAGTGCTGGGCATGCTCCCGGCACTGAGCACAAACTCAAACATGCCCTCTGGGCTCAGCGGTGTCACCGAGTCAGTCACCCAGAACCCCAGTGGCGGGGTGAATAGAAAGCACATCTGTCCGGGGGCAGTGGGGGGAGAAGGCTCATCGCTGCCGACGTGGGCTCTTTATCTCTTCTGCAGGGATCAAAGCGCTGAAGCCTCGAGAGCTGCTGTCTCGAGGTAAAATAGGGCATATGCACAAAGCAGTGGGTGCTGCTCTGCCCAGATTCCTCCTCCAGCAAATTCCAGAGCAGACAGCGATGTTCATAGACTCAGGGAATCACAGAGTGGTTTGGGTTGGAAAGGACCTCAAAGCTCACCCAGTTCCCCCCCCTGCCATGGGCAGGGACACCTTCCACTAGACCAGGTTGCTTCAAGCCCCATCCAACTTGTCCTTGAACACTTTTAGGGATGAGGCAGACACAGCTTCCCTGGGCAGCCAGGGCCTCACCACCCTCACAGGGAAAAAATTCTCCCTAATATTCAATCTAACTGTGCCATCTGCCAGCTTTCTGCTGCAAAACCATATTAAAAAAAAAAAAATAAAGTTTAATTGAAATCCCTTAAATATGAGTACTTCCCCAGTCAGAAACAGCACCAGCTCTCTGACTCAGGGTTCTTCTCCTGGCTGTGTCTGGAATCACAGAATCCCGGAAGAGTGTGTTGGAAGAGACCTTTAAAGGTCATCCAGTCCAACTCCTGCCATGGGCAGGGACATCTTGGTGGCACCACTGCAGTCAAGGAGCAGTTTGTCATTTGAGAAACACCAGAAATGGCGCTAATAGAGCTGTATCCATGTGAGAAACTCCTTAGGAGGTGAGTGTCCTGGATCTTACTTGGTTAAAATGTGGATAAACATCCTAAACATTGATCAGAGGATTTTATTTAATTAAAATAAAATACTCCTGCTGGTAAATACATTTGGCTGTCTGGGATCTGAGCAGTGGTCGTGGCTTTATTGATTGTCATATCATTAAATCAGACAGAGAAAAAATAAATGATGGGCCTGAAGACCCTGAACATAAAGTTCAGTTGTCTGAAAATCTGTTAAGTTGCTGAGCATCTTGCAATGATATAACAAGGGAAAAAAAAATAAAAAAAGCAATCCAGCTCCTAAATGAAATGTCAATGCATATTATGGTAGAGGATGTGATACAAGTAATTCTTTCACTGGGCTCAGTGACGTGGCATTCCAGATGCTTATGATCTAGATTCCTGAATGGAAAACTACTTGACTGATCCTAATGCCTTTGCTCCTAGCCTGTAACCTAATCCCACAGGAGAGGCTCCAGCATCCTTCCTGTTGGATCCACGATAATTAAACAGGTTTGACTGCTGAACCAGGATCTTTTTAATTTTTTTAATTCAATAACTTATTCAGTATGTCCTTCCAGTGTGTCTGTAGAGAAAAAAGCCTTTCAGTGAGTTCATAGGTATTTTTCAGTGGCTCCAGAGTGCCTTGAGAATTCTAAAACCACAGGATGACAGAATGGCTTTGCTCAGAAGGACCCTTAAAGATCATCTAGTCCTAGCCCCTTTGCCACGAACAAAGACACCTCCCATTAGACCAGGTTGCTGCAAGACCAGTCCAACTTGGCCTTGAACGCTTACAGGGATGGGGCAGCCACAGCTTCTCTGAGCAACCTGTGCCAGGGCCTGACCAACTTCACAGGGAAGTATTTCTTCCTAATATCTAATGTAATCTCTCATCTTTTAGTTTAAAACATCATATTTTTATTTTAAATACGGGCTGGTGTCCTGTCCTTTGTCTCAAAGGGAGATGCTGAAGAGTTACACTGCAGGTCCTATTTATGAGAAAACAAATGTAACAGGAGAAGGGGGTTGACTTCACACTGACATAATGCAGGGTTAGATTGTATATTGGGAAGAAGTATCCATCCACGTGGCTGCCCCATCCCTGGGGGTGTTCAAGGACAGGTTGGATGGGGCTTGGAGCAAGCTGGTCTGGGCTGCCATGGCCATGACTGTGGGGCTGGAACTCGATGATCTTCAAGGTCACTTTCAGTCCAAACCCTCCCATTACATGTTAAAACTCATGACAGATTAAATTAAGACTGATCCTTTGCAGCTGAACAACCCAGTGGCTGGCAGAAGGTGACCAGGATGGTCTGTGCCCCTTTAATGTAAAATCATTTTAATACCATGGTTAAGGGCAAATGGGACTGATACTTTGCAAAATTACATTAATTAAACTCTACTGAGGATGTTAATCAGTGGTTGGTGTTGGGCTTTAAGGTTTTTATTGCCAGGAAAAAGTTCCCAGCCTGAAGGGGTTTGTCTGCCTCCATCCTGGCACAGCTGATGCCTTTGTACCTGCGGGTCTGGTGTTGGGGTTACCTTGCCCCTTCTGGGTTCCTCTTTCAGGCTCCCTCTCCCTTGTCATCAAGATGCCTTTATTTCCTGGACTTTTCTATGGCTATTAGGCTGTCACAGTGACACGCTGTAGGAAGGGGGTGATGTGGGTGTTACTGCTTCCAAAGGACTTTCAAGTGCCCAAGTAAATACAGTGAAATTCAGAAATAATGTGGACATGTTGGTCCACACCACTCTGAGAGACAAGTGGGAGGGGAAGGATTTTTTGAAGCAGTTGGGGTGAGTCAGGGGGACACAGTGAGATCTCTGCCATTGCAGCATCCTGACCAGCATCCTGAGCCCTGGTGCTGATGGGAATGGCTCCTTAGGGCCTGGGAGAGCTGGGTGTGGATTTTGTTCCTGCAGTGGCAGCGAGCGAGCAGTTTTGCAGCTGAGGGAGCAGCTCCCTGTGCCTGCGCAGAGGACACGGCACACATGGTGGCACAGATGGAGCTGTCGTGTGGATTTCTCCCGCAGGCAGTGTCCTTCCAGCTGGAGCAGATGATGGTGTGACCAGCAGTGGCCGTGGTGTGAGTCAGGCTACCTTATCTGTGTTGTGAGTGCAAACACCTCTGTAAGCGGAGATGCAAAGGGAGCTGATCTCTGCAGATAGCAATCTGCTATCCGCTGGGTGTCCAGGCCATCGGGCCTCACCGGGGCAGAAAGCTTTGTGGCTGCACAGGGATATTCGTCCTTTCAGCATTCTGTTGTCTGGGAGTGCTCTTCGGGCAGCAGAACTGGCAGCACGCTCTTAGCATTTACTTGCAGGGATGTGGTGCTGGCAGAAGGAGAAAGCATACAGATATTTTCACAAATTCTTCGTAGAAAGTGTTGTCCGGCCCTGGCACAGGCTGCCCGGGGCAGTGGTGAAATCCCCATCCCTGGAGGGATTTAATAGATGTGTGGATGTGGCACTTGGGGACAAGGGTTAGTGGTGAGCTTGGCAGTGCTGGGGGACCAGTTGGACTCAATGGTCTCAGAGGGGCTTTCCCAACCCAAATGATTCTATAATTCTATGCCATACTCTGCGGCAGGCCAAGGCTGCTCTTGTGCAACTCAATAGATAAATTTACTGCACTGGATAATGCAGGAGCTGCAGCTGGAGCAGTGTTAGCCATGTTCAGGGCTGTGTAGATCCAAATGCCCATAAGACTGTGAGTGAATCATCCCTGCTCTCCGTCACGCTGCCGGGTGGTTCTTGAGGTATTAAACTGCATAGAAAAAAGAAATAAAAATTGGGTCTGGTAGGGATTCTGTGTGAAAGTTTGTTCCTCAAGTATCAAACTTCTTTGGACTGAGGTCCTGTTGTTGACCTGCCATAGAGTTCATTACTATTAAACTTTAAATTGTAACCCTGGTAAAGAGAACATAGACCTTCTATTGGTGCTATGATCATTTACAGTGTCACAGCCTCCTGAATCACAAATGAAGGCTGCCAGTTATGATTCTAGTCTTTCAGCTATTAGGTCTCCATCCAAGTGCGTGATGAACAGTTGAGAGCATCCAGAACCACAGCACTAGTGCTGGCCACTCCTTCTGTGCAAAAAAAGGGGGTTCAAATTGTCCCCCAGTCCCATTACATATGTACCATACCACCACTTGAGTCAGAAGAGTTCACCAACATAGAGAGCCTGGCTGAAGCCATCTGCCTGCTGGCTCTCAGGCCCCAGTCTCTGTCAAATAAGGAAAGGAGTTCAACTGGAGAGGAATACAGGCTTTTTATTCAGATGATGTTTGCCTGGCTGGTTTCTCCAGCCAGTGGAGTGAACTGCGTTCAGCTGTGTTCAGGATATCAGCCAAAGTTCAGGCAGTGGTATTGCTGGTTGAAAATAACTTTAGGATTATCATATCATATATTGTTGCATTGAAGGGTTTGGTTGGGAGGGAGTTTCAAGACCATCTAGTTCCAGCCCTTCTACCATGGGCAGGGACACCTTCCACTTGACCAGGTTGCCAGAAGCCCTGTCTATCCTGGTATTGGACACTCCCGGTGATAAGACAGCCAAAGCTTCTTTGGGCAACCTGTGCCAGGGCATCTCCACCCTCACATCCAAGAATTTCTTCCTAATATCCCATCTAACCCTGCCCTGTGTCAGTGGGAAGCCATTCCCCCTTGTCCTGTCACTCCAGGCCCTTGTCCAAAGTCCTCTCCAGGTCTTTTGGAGCCCCTTTAGCCACTAGCAGGGGCTCTAAATTCTCCCTGGAGCCCTCTCTTATTCAGGGTGAATACCCTATGTGTCTCAGTGTATGAGTGTATTCATTCCTTGGGATAAGTTTCTAGTGAAACCACTGTGAAGGTTTCCAATGAGGTGGAGAAAGGTTGGCAAGGCACCCTGGGTGTAGTTGTGAGTGTCCCCTGGACCAGCATTCCTACTTTCCTTTTAATTTTTTCCAACTGTAGGAAGAGGAATTTGGTTTGTTTACCTCTTTTTCATTCATTCTATCCCAGCACTCTTAAACCAGCTGACATAATTTTCACCAGAGCAAACCAAGAGCAAGGAATTTGGGAAGGCTGACTGAGTTCAGATGTGTACCTCTGCAAGTCCTTAAAGAGGTGATCTGTCTTGTTCAGTGCGTGCAAGCAGACACACCTGACCTTGACTTCCTTGCCTGGGATTCTGAGTAGAATTTCTAGACTTCAGCTGCAGTGCTTGCACAGGTGGAACGTGGCTGGTGTGTTGACTTGTGTCTCTCCCAGCAGGGAATTTAATGACAGCTCTTCCCTGTTATACCTGTGTGGAGGATGCACTGTGCAGGGACAGCCTCACGCAGAAAGGAAGATGGAAAAGCCTTAATTTGTGAAAAGGGAGAAGGATAAACCAAGGGGCAGAGAACTGCTGACTCCTGCATGGTCCACCCTGCTTTCTAAAGCCTGACCCATGGCTGCCCTGTCTTGATACTGGCAGCACCTTGCTCCTGCGAGAAAAATGGGTTTGTAATCATGGATTTGGATCTGCAGAGGGACCTTTTACACTGATAGACAGTGGCAGGACAAGGAGAAATCGCTTCAGACTGGCACAGGGGAGATCTAAATTAAATATGGTGAAGAAGTTCTTCCTTGAGAGGGTGGTAAGGCCCTGGCACAGGTTACCCAGAGGATCTGTGGCTGCCCCATCCTTGGAAGTGTCCAAGGCCGGCTTGGATGCAGCTTGGAGCAACCAGGTCTAGTGGAATGTGTCCATGCCTATGGCAGAGGGGATGGAACAAGATGGTCTTCAATGTCCCTTCTAGCACAAACCCTTCTGTGAATCATTCTATGACTTGAACGTGCAGGGTTTAGAGTTTGTCTCATTTAACTTAAGCACTGTAAAATCTGCATCTCAATTCTGAATTTCCTTTCTTCCTTGTGGTGTGCAGAAAGAACCATCATTTCATACTGTCTGGGTTTGGCACGTGTTTTAGGTTGAGCTGAAGTATCTGCTGCAAGAATCTGTCCCTTGCCATTATCTTGCAAAAGCTGAGAAAATTTTGGAGACATGAGAATAGTTCGGTTCCCAGTATTTTGGGGGGTTGTCTCATTGGTTCTTCTGCTGTACAAGAAAACTCTGAAGTATCTGCAGGTGGCATGGGCTTTGGAGGTCCACTGAGCTGCTTCTGAAGGGTGCTTTGCAGCCAAAGGATTCAAATGTCATTGGAATTCAGGTTTATCAGTTTTGCTGCTCATCGATGCTTCAGGAATTAGACTGAACAGAATAAACAAACAAACAAACAATACAGAAAACAAGATGTTGGCATTGCACCCTTTGAAAAGAGTGGGATTGCCATCACCTGGATGTTAAAGTTTGATCATCTTTGAGAACTGCATTGAATCAACTTCATGTCGGATCTTCTGGGCTGTGCTGGAGCAGGTGCCTGCACAGTAGAACATTCTGCTTTCCCTCATGAACTCCAGCATGCTTGGGGTGCTCTCTTCATATCTGTTTCCTAACCATACCTCTCCCTTCTCCAGGTTGTTGGAAGAAGGTGCAGATGTGAACTCAAGGCACAAGCTCGGCTGGACAGCTCTCATGGTGGCAGCCATCAGCAGGAACTCCAGGTATGTGCATCTCACATCTTGGTGACTCACTTCAGCCTTTTTCTAAAGGCATATTGAGCTCTGCAGAGAGTTCCCATAAAGTTTGGGATGTGTTGCAGAGGTTAACCCAAGGACCTTGTCACTCTCCTTATGCCCAGTATGTGGTGTGACAGATCCGGGCAGGCTGCTCCCCAGTCCCTAGGATGTGACAGCTGAACTGATGGTGCCATTCCACAGCAGCTCTCAGGTTTTGGCCGTGATGAGCCCATACTTGTGGGATGTACCCCACCAGCCAAAATCACTCCCAGAAGAGCTGTCCCATCCCTTCTCACTGGTGAGGCTGTAGCTGGGGCTAAATGCTGTGCCCTTGCTCCACAGTTCCCATGATGATTACTCTGGCTTCTTGTAACCTTTTAAAGACACTCCTAAATGTATTCAGTCTACAACTAAATTCAATTAGGTTTGTTTTTTTTTTCTAAGGAAAAAAAAGAGAAAAAGAAATCCAATTTTGGAAAATGTGGGACAGACGGGAGAATGAGCTTTGATGTTACAACCTCTCAGGGATGCTTTACTTAGTCACAAGTTCATAAGCAAAAAAGCTTAATTACTTGGGAAAACACAGGATTAAAGCAGTGCACAAAGGCTGAATATCCGCTCTCGGGTGACACTATTCCAATCCATGTGCTGAGTTCGTGTGTGGTGCAAACTTTGATGTGTGCTATGACAAGCTGAAAGTCGTGACCTCCTCAGGGAGCTCCTTAAAACAGGCCCAGAGGTGGGGGCTCGCAAATGTTTGTTTAACTTTGATGTCCGAGCAGCAACGGGCCCTGTTATTTGCCTGTCCGTGAAGGGACGGGCTTGGGAGCCTCCCACCTTTCCCAGTGGACAATAGTCAGCCGCAGAGTGTGACGACTGTTGACCATTCCGAGTGACTGGTGAAGCAGAACAGGACTTCCCGAGTTGCAAAGGCTAAGGGGAGACAGGGGGAAAGGCTGTTTGTGGGACAATAATTATCTAAAATCAGGCCTAAAATCGAGTGGAAATGCTAATGAAAACATCTTGACGGTAAAAAATGAGTGGACCCTAGGCTAGTCCCTGCTGAGAGGGCAGAGCCATCACCGCATGTGTCTTTGTTGTGTACCTGGCCAAAAGAAACAGGTTTTGGCTGTGTTGGGCAAATTCTGTTTATTTTTCCCCACATTTTAGGTGTCTACTGACTTAAAGAGAAAATTAAGAAGACCTTGAATGCCTGAAGCTCAGTAGAACTTGTTTCCATATAGCAGAAGAGTAATTAGATACTGTTGGACTTGATGATCTTAAAGGTCTTTTCCGACCTTTGTGATTCTGATTCTGTCCTTTCTGGAGGCACACATAAATGCAAGCCAGACTTTTTCTGTATGTAACAACTCCAGCAAGGTTTTGGCCCTCGGTCCTGTTCCTAGAATTGTAGTGTCCACAGCGCAGAGTGGGAAGTGCATTGAGCTGGAGCATGACCCACAGAGAGTTTGGAATTCCTTGCAAATGGTTTGCTAATGGACTTAGTCCACAGGGTAACTGTGTGACTGAAACTAGGTGTTGTGGCTAGGGTGTACTGGGGAAGGGAGGAGTCAGAGGCACAAGGATGCAGGATGGTTTTGTTTATAGAGTGTGGTCCCTCTGAAAGGTTATGTTCCAAATCTGCTTTCTCCAGCCACAGCAGCTGATCTCAGAATCAGAATCACGGGTTGGAAGGGACCTTGAAGACCATCACTTCCACCCCTCTGCTGTGAGCAGGAGCACTTTCCACTAGACCAGGTTGCTCCAAGCCCTCTCCAACCTGGCCTTGAACGCTTTCAGGGGTGGGGCTGCCACGGCTTCTCTGGGCAGCCTGGGCCTGGGCCTCACCACTTTCTCAAGGTGGAATTGCTTCCCTGTATTCAACCTAACCTTGCCCTCTGGCAGTGTGAAGCCATCCTCCCTTGTCCGACTGCCTGTGTAATCCATGTGATGGATTTGAAGTTGTTTTGACTTTCAGTCCTAGCCCCTCAGACCAGCAGCCTCTGGAGAGGGGAGCTGGGCTGACCCTGGCTCAGAGATGGCCGAGGTGCAGCCAGCTGAGCAAGACCTACAGGTGCTGTTTGCCTGCAAAACGATCGAGGTCATTCCAATGTTTAGCTTAACTGGCTCTCTTACCGCTCCCTCTTTTATGGCTGCTGATATCTACACAGGTTCCTCAGCATGGTTTTGAAGAGCTGGGATGCTGGGAACTGAGATGAATAGGTTCAACTAAGAAAAAGGAAGCCTTCATCCTCAGATTACTGCCTTTCCAAAGGTGTTTTTCAGAGAAGAACGATGTTTTCAGTCTCTGCTGTGTGCTGGAGATTTCTGTGACCTGTCCTTTAGCTTTGTCATGTTTCCCAATTTCCACAGCCCTCACTCTTCCAATTAGACAGCCCCAGTCCATCTGTTTAATTTAATTCCAGAGGCACTGCTTTAATGATTTCTGTCAGTTGCCATCAGCTACAAGATGAAATCCAGTGTGCTGGAAGGCAAGTTTGGGGTCCATCTTTTCTTTTTACAGCAAAACAATGATCATCTTCTTCCTCTTGGAAATGTCTTGTGTCTAAAATGTGGGGTGGCATTAAGAAGTATTCTGCAATATTCCCTTGGATAGGTCTCCAAGAGGAGACTGGTGTCTGCCTGGGAGGGGAGATAACAGTAATGGATCTAGTGGAGACGGACATCTAGGGTTCTTTTTTCACATGAGACAGAGTCAACATCCAAATTCTTTGGCTCTATGATGATACAGGTTGTAACTGGGTTGTGGGCTAAAGACACATCAGCCGTCCCCAGCAGTATAGGAAGGTTTTATGCTGTAATTCCTATTGCTGCAGGAATTACCATAGCATTGACATATTTTTAGTATTTAAGCTTTAATTAAATGCATACTCAGAGCTTCGTGGGGTTTGTGCATTTGTTAAAATAAGCAATAAAGCTATCAAAAATGAAACCCCAAAGCAGGTAGGACTTCAGCTGTATGTCTGTATTTTGTAGCATAGTGACCTTTTTTATATCCAGTTATCAGCTACTCTGGTTTTTTATTATTTCCACAGAAATAAAGTGACAGTGAAATATCAAGTCATCTTTTCAGCCTCCTCAGAGGTGGAGAACCACTTGTGTGGTAGGGGAAACTAAGGCACAGAGCAGCATGGAAGTCTGAGTCCCACTGGGATAAGTTTGAGTAGTTCTAAAAAACACTGGAACCTGCTTCTGCTCCCATTCAGCCGCACTGGTGCAACCCCTGGGCAGCAGTTCTGAAGGAGGGGGCTGGAGATGAGCATGAGTGTGATAAAGAGAGGCTGAGAGAACTGGGGAGAAAAGGAGGAGCCTGGAGAAAAGGAAGCTCAAGGACAACCTCCTCACTCTCCTCAACTCCCTGACAAGAGGGTAGAGCCGGATGGGGGTCAGTCTCTTCTTCCAGGTAACAAGGGACAGGGAAAAAGGGAAACAGCCTCAAATTGTGCCATGGGAGCTTAAGGTTGGCTGCTAGGGAAAATTCCAAGCCTGAAAATATTGTCAAGCCTTGGAAGAGACTGCCCAGGGCAATGGTGGGGTCACTGTCCCTGGAGGGATTTAAAAGTCACATGGATGTGGCACTTGGGGACAAAGTTTAGTGGTGGCCTTGGTAGTGCTGGGGGAACAGTTGGACTCAATGATCTCAGAGGGGTTTTCCAACCTAAATGGTTCTGTGATTCTGTGATTTTAGGGCTTCCAAAGTTTTCTGCATGGCTCAGGTGGTAGGGAGGAGCACCTGGCTGCACTCATAGGGATTCCTTTCTCAGAATCCAGTTCAAGCACAGTTCAAGCCTGATCAAGGCTCCATAATGGCTTTCACAGTAGCAGCAATACCCATGTTTTAGTTGGGCAGAAGTGCTCCAGCCCTCAGAGCATTTTGTCCCCCTCCGGACTTGCTCCACATCCTTCTGATTTTGGGTGTCCCAGAGCTGGAGGCAGCACTGCAGGTGGGGTCTCAGCTGAGAGGAGCAGAGGGTCAGAATTGCCTCCTCCTCTGTTTCCCATGCTGTAGGACCAGACCAGGGCATGGGTTTCTGACAGCACACTGTCAGGTCATGTTGACCTTTGTCTTCTGTTTCATTGGAGGCTTTAGCTCCAAATTCCTCTCGACTCTCCCCCACATCATCTACTCATCTTCATTTTCTTTTTGCAGCTTTGGCTTCCTGCACACTGTTTCTTCTTCTGCCTTCCTCTTCTGGTCTGGATCTCTTTGTGTTTCTTCACCTTTGCTTCTTAACACCTTTCTTCTGGGAACGACCAATGTCAAGTGACTCCTCCCTGAGCCTCAGCTCTCCTTTTCCTTCTCTGCCTTTCTGTGTAGATTAAAAGAGCTGTGGGTCAAAGGTTCTCCAGTGGAACCAGAACCAGCAGGGCTTGGTTCAACGTGGCCTCATCCCATCCCTCACCCTCCTCCAACTCTAATCCTTGGAGAGAGGAGTCAGGAAGGAGTCAGGAGTTAGTTCCTTGCCTCCATGTACATTGCTGGGACCTGTGCCTCATCCACATGTGCATTGAAGATGCTGTGTGGCTGTTTTATATTGGCAATGATAATTCCTTGGGCATAGTGATATTCTGCTGGGTTTGTTCTGAGACTGGTGAAGGGTGACTGATCTGGAGCTCTTCCCTGTCTACAGGCAGTGACATGATGAACTGGTGCAATCTTGTTGTCTGTATTAGGTACATACATCTGTTCCATGGGGGCTTTTTCACTCCTTTCGTGTTAGGCAAGTCATTCAGGGCTGTCCACAGTGGAGCTGGAGAAATATCTGAGTACCTTTGGAAGAAAGTATGGCCCAGTGCATCACCTGTCAGAGACCTGAGGAGCTGGGTGTGGGTTTCAGCTGTGATGACAGAACATTTGGAGGCCTTGATCCTACAAATTGGGGCATTGGCTTTCAGCCCCTCCCCTTGTGGGTGTTTTTGATGAACAGTGACCACTTGGCTATTATTGATGCCTCTGCCTTGGCAGCACCCCCATCACAGACCACTGTTCGTCAGCATCCCTCTTTTCAGGGATGAACACAGTCTGATGTCCTGCAGCTCAGGCACAATGTGATACTGTCAATTTAGCAGGTTCCTGCCTCTCCAAACCACAGAAATTACTTCTCATTTTCTTACTGCTCCAGGCAGGGAACAGGGCTTCTAACGCTCCTCAACTCCTTTGTGTGCCTTCACCATGTCCCTGAAAGATGATTCACCCATGTCCCACCCTTAAAGAAAACTGAACAATGTAACAATTACTACCCTTCAAGATTTTTTTTTCCTTTTTTTTTTTTGTTTCATAATCCTTTTTTATCCCTTTTTGAGGAGTCAGTCATTTTCATCTGGGTTAATAATAACACATCACAGCACGAAAGATTGCCGTGGCTGCCTGGCTTTCTCAGCCATAGGTAGATGTAAACATGCTCCTGGGAAGGCACACATCCTCATTAAGTCTCATCTGAGCAACAGTTCCTCCCCGCCCTCCTGCTGTGCTGAGTGTTACACAGTTAAGTTATAACCACACAAGGATCTCCTTTGTGTCCAGGCAGGACATGTGGCTCCTGCCGGAGCTCCGGGCAGCCGCGTCTCAAACCCCGCCCAGGCATTTGCATTGTGCCGGTCATGGGGATCACCAGGCTTCTTGGTTCACCAACCCCAGCTGCCGGCGCCTTGGTCCAGGCACAACATCTCTCTTGACGCAGCCCCAGTCGCCTCCCACCATCTCACCATTGATTTCCCCACCCCCTGTATTGTATATATGTATTTATTTATTGAACAATATGTTAGTCCAGCCATTACAAGCAGAAAGCACTTTCCCCAATCGATTGAACTGTCCGGCCAACTCTAGCTCAGCATTGCCCTCTGAGTCATCATCAGGGTCAATTTAGATTTGTATTCATGCTGATGAATAGGCTCTGCCTCTAATCTAATCAAAACTTGATCAGCAAATTAAAACTCAGCTTGTTGAGGCTGTTGAGAACAGGTGAGTTATGGAGGGAAGCTGGAGCAGCCCAGCTGGACAGTGCCATCCCACTCCTTCTAGGATCTGGCGTGGGGTGCTTTTCTGCCCCGGTGCCTCACAGCAAGAGGAGGAACACAAAAAGTGTATAGGCCAGAGAATCCCTCATTTGAAATGCACTCATCATGGGAGTTTGGAAAGGCCTTAAAGCTCGTCTCATTCCAATCCCCCTGCCATGGGCAGGGACATCTTCCACTAGACCAGGTTGCTCCAAAATCCATCCAACCAGGCCTCGTACACTTTCCAGGGATGGGGCAGTCACGGCTTCTGTAGGCAATCTGTGCCAGGGCCTAACCACCTTCACAGGGAAGAATTTCTTCCCAATATGCCATCTAACCCTGCTCTCTGTCACTTTGAGTCATTCTTCCTTGTCTTGTCACTCCAAGCCCTTGTCCAAAGTCTCTCTCCAGCTCCCTTGGAGCACCTTTAATCACCTGATTTTGCAAGTCACTTCCGTTTTTTCCAGGGACAGTCACATGCTTTGCATTGCTGAGAACAGTTCTTTTGCATTTTCATGGTGGTGTTACCTTTCCTACAGGGTAATTTGCTTGAATGTCCCATTACCTGCAAATTGGATAGGTACAATCAATAGCTGTTATTCCAGGAGTCCAGCTGATGGACAAGTGCCTGGAGGGAACATTGGCACATCCCAAAAGCAGGAGATGAGATTGAAAGATGATTGGAGAGGACGGCTGGATGTGTGATGTGTTTTTATTAGACTAGTGCCAGTATTTTGGCACAGCAGATTTTGCCAGGAAGTGATTATATCAGTGCTTATTATTAAACTTGAGCCTCCCGGCCATCATAAGAGCTATGGAAATGTTTCTTACCACAGGAAATATGGTGCAGAGGGTAATTCACAGGGAGAGCAGAGCAGTTCTGCCCCCATCACCTGCTGCACCTCTCTCAGACCACCTTGCATCTAGCAGTTGTGCTCCTCTGCTCAAGTTCGCACAGAAGGTCACTTCCCAGAGAAGAGGGCTGAATGTGTAGGCAATGGATGAAAAGGACAGGGCTTCCTGAGCATGTGAGAGTGCTTGGAGTTAGTATCTGATGGAGTGCCTGGGAAGAATGCTCATTTCAATGTAGTTACTGAGCACAGGGAAGGCAGATGGATGGAGTTATCAAGAAAATGACAAATCTTATTTTACCATGACTCACTCCGTAGCTATAGCTCGCTCATGGGCCACAATGTTGTGGATTAAGGTCCTGCACTGGGACTTGGGGTCATTTCCCTTTAAATGAAGCAGATTCAGGGACATGTGAGCTAAAATTGAAGTAGAGGGATCTCTTTGGTGGGGAGCTACCTGGTGGGGTTGCTGGAAGCCCTGATTGCACGGATCACTGTAAGTCAGCTACTAGGGCAAGACCATCAAAGGCTTGAGGATGAGACAGGGAGGTTATGTCTCACTGGAACTGTACTGAAGATCATGGGTTATCTCACACACTGACCCTTCCAACAGGATCAAAACTGCTTAGTGAACTGAGAGAAAACTCAGGCTCATTGAAGAGATTTGTGTGCTAGAGAGTGAGCACGTCTGTGATGAGGGGCTGCTCTGGGCTTCATGGCTTCCACTGCTGATGTCTGAAAGTAGGTGAGGTGATCCAGCATCAAGAAAGATGTCGACCTGTTGGAGCAAGTACACAGTACGCCACGGAGATGCTCCAGGGGCTGGAGAGACGGTGAGAGAGGTGGGACTATTCAGCCTGGAGAAGAGAGACCTTAGACCCCCTGTCAGAGTCTAAAGGGACTCAAGAGACCTGGAGAGGGACTTTGGACAAGAGCCTGAAGTGACAGGACAAGGGGGAGTGGCTTCCCACTGACAGAAGGCAGAGTTATATGGGATACTGGGAAGAAATTCATCCCTATTAGGGTGGTGAGGCCCTGGCATAGTTTGCCCAGAGAAGCTGTGACTGCCCCATTCCTGGAAGTGTTCCAGGCTGGACTGGCTGGAGCTTGGAACAACCAGGTCTAATGGAAGATGTCCCTGCCCATGGAAGGGGGTTGAAATGAGATGAGTTTTAGGGTCCCTTCTAACCCAAAGCATTCCAGGGTGATGCCCATCCTTAGTGCCTGTTCTAAGCCGTCAGGTATCTCATATGATCATGGCTGTGCAACTCAAAGCACCTGTGCATTGTAGCATGCTTCTGCTGACTGAAAAGGGGAAGGGTCACAACTGGAAATTGCTGTTGGTGGAATAAGAGCCAGAACCTCTCAACCTAAATATTATAGAACAATTGTTGAAATATGGATATAAATGGAGTACAGAAGTAAATGAGCTCTGAATGCTCACAGGGATTGCCTGAAAGGAGAGTGGAACCAGGTGGGGGTCAGTCTCTTCTCCCAGATAACAACTGACAGGACATGAGGAAACAGCCTCAAGTTGCACCAAGGGAACTTTAGGTTGGATACTGGGAAAATTTCTGCCTGAGAAGTGTTGTCCATCTCTGGTACAGTGTACCCAGGGAACTGGTGGAGTTCCTCCATTCCTGGAGAGTTTAAAAACAGTTGGAAGTTTGACATGGGGATGTAGTTATGGGGGGAATGATGACTAAGATTTTTAGCTTTTTATATTTTTCATATATTTGTAGCTTTGTAGATTGCTAGAGTATAGGTGTAGCTTCTAGTACTTCTCCTATATTTCCTCCCTGTATTTAGGAAAAATAAGCTAACCTTATAAACACATTCCTAAGTATTGGTCTTATTTCAAGAAGAAAACCAGTTACAAGGACATTCTCTTTTCTGACCAGAATCTGAACCAGACATAATAAAAGTGGGGCAAAAGAAACCTCTGGACTGCTTCCAGTGGAGCAAGAGCCCAGGAATTATTACCTAACCAACTAACCTTTTAACTGGACAGTATATGATAAGTATACTAATCAACTAACCTTATAAAAATTGTAGAATTACTCTACCACGTGCAATTTTCACCACATTGTGTACCTGAAAGCTTTCAAGGAAAAATTTGCTTTTATATTCCCTCTAACATTAGTGGAACAGTTGGACTCGATGATCTTGGAGGGCTTTCCCAACCTAAACAATTCCACAATTCTGTCTCCTGCCCCCAGTCCTGGTGCTGCGCTCACCAGAGCTGACTCTGTACATGGTGAGGAGCACACCAGTGCTGGTAAGGAGCCGGCCTCTGTTACACCATGCTCCAATAATAAAATAACCACCTTTGATTCTGCTAATGCATTTATAGGGTAAATGGAAGAGGAGCTTAAGTTAAATTCCAGATGTCACTTGACAAGCCACAGCCTGCAGGTACATGTCAGGCTGCAGCACACATCGCTGTCAGCCTGTGAGCCATGTCACTGGTGATGAATGCTAACAAATGAGTTACTGTCTAGTTGTCATGGGAAGCCTGCACGCTGGAAAAAAAAATTAAGAATTAACTGGCTTCAAGCTGCTTTCAGAAGGAGTGAGAAATCTAATTCTGGCCTGATGATTGTTTAGATTCAGAAGCAGAGAGTGAGGACTTCCACACCAAAACTGCCTGGGCAGTGCGTCCCATGTGTTCTGTCCTGCTGCAGCATGTTCATAACGTGCAACATTTGCTGGCAGCCCAAAATCCAGCATGTCCTGGACTGATCCCCAGCTCCATGGGTAGCTGGGTAAGGAAGAAGCTTCTGACCCTCTGCTCCACCATGATGAGAGCCCACCTGCAGAGCTGCTCTGGCCCTTGGGTCCAACATCAGAAGTATGGGGAGCTGCTGAAGTGAGTCCAGCAGACGCCAAGGAGATGCTCCAAGATCTGGAAAACATTTGCTCTGGAGACAGAGCTGGGGTTGTTCAGCCTAGAGAAGGGAAGGCTTCAGGGACACCTTAGAGCCCCTTCCAGTGTCTAAAAGGACTATAAAGCCATAGAGTCACAGAATCACAGGATTGTTTGGGCTGAATGGGCCCTAAAGCCCATGTCATTCCACCCTCTGTGGTGGGCAGGGACACCTGCTGCTAGATCAGTTTCTATAAGCTTCAGTCAGCCTCGGAGCACTCCCAGGGATGGGACAGCCACAGCTTCTCTGGGTGACCTGTGCCAGAGCCTCACCACCCTCACAGACAAGAATTTCTTGCTGATATCCAATCTAACCTTGCCCCATATCAGTGGGAAGCCATTCCCTTTGTCCTGTCTCTTCAGGCCCTTGTTCAAAGTCCCTCTCCAGCTCTCTTGGAGTCCCTTTAGACACTGGCAGGAGCTCTAAGGTGTCCCTGGAGCCTTCTCTTCTCCAGGCTGAACACCCCCAGCTCTGTCAGCCTGTCTCCAGAGCAGAGGCACTCCAGCCCTCTGATTATCTTCAGAACCTCATTTGAACTGCTTGCTGTAGAAGTTGTTTACACTTTTGTGATAGGGTGGCACATTTAGTACCAGAGGTGCAGGTGCTGTACAGTTGCCTCCCAAAGGCAATGAAGTTTTGCTTCCCTTAATCTGCAGAGTGTTACATTAATCTTTCTTTTTGCAGGGACAGGGGTGACCAGGGCGGCAAAGTCTGTGTCTAGGAATATGCCTTGTGCTAAAAGCATGTCCTGTGCATGTCTCCTCAGAAGGACTGCGTATCTCTACAGTGTCACCCCTTCCTCCAGTGCCTCCACCATCCCATTCATTTTAGCATATAAATACCTATTCTATTCCTTTACTCTCTTTAGTCTCTGTTCCAGGTCAGCCTTTCCAGGCATCAGTTCTCTATTTGTTGAAATGTTCAGTTGCAGTTGTGGGTTAACTTCCCTGGAATGTTAACATTCCCAGGAATATTTAAGAGGCCTTTCTGAGCACTTCTCAGTCTCTGAAGGACTTCAATTCCTCATCTACTATTTCTGCCTTAATTTCCTTCTGTTTTGTGACAGTGTGGTAAAGGCTCTGCTCACAGCTAATGCTGATCCAAACCTTGGGGATGATTTCAGCAGTGTGTATGAGGTTGCCAAAGAAAAAGGCCTCCATTCCTTGGAAGGTAAGATGGTTTGTGTGTAGCTACTGACATTTGCTTTTCAGGTTCCACATTTTTGTTTCCTGACCTGACCTCAATGGTTTTTTTTAGAGCTTGTTTGATTTTCTTCCATTTTAATGCAAAGGTAATTGATGGTACTTGGGTGAATGTGTGTCTGAAGAGAAAAGAAAGCTTACGTAGATATTATATAGAAGAATCCTTCAGTTTACCAGAGATGAGCTGGTTTTATATAGCCAGAGCATAATACAAAGTCATGGAGAGGAACATCATTCCATTGACTCACATGCAGGCACACCTTGGGGAAGGAGAAGGGTTCAGGGCAGTGTGTTCCACCAGCAGCCTTAATCCAGATCTTATGAGGAGCTGTGAAATGCAGACAGACATGGCCAATTGAAATAAAGCTGAATGATGTAAGCAGTTGCAGTGACTACTGCTGGGTTTGGGCAGGCATCAGTACCAGCTCTCATACCTAGATGGCTTTCCATGAAAACAAGATCATTTTCTGCAGACTCGCATCATCTCATTATGAGTATTCTTGGCAAATCTCAGTTTCCACTCTCACCCCTTCATTATCCTCATTGCTGGGATGTTGATGCAGACTCAGAATCATAGAATCATGGGATGCTTTGGGTGGGAAGGGACCTTTAAAGCCCATCCAGTCTAATGCCATGGCATGGATACTTTCCACTAGGCCAGGTTTCTCAGACCCCTGCCTTGTTTATTCAGACCTATTTAAATTTCCCAGACTTTCCACTTTTTATGACAATAAATGGCGGTAAAATTTTCTTGGGTTTGTAATTATTGGGATATGTCTGGATTTTTGGTGCCCAGCTGTGCTTTGAAGCAGCCAGCTGCATGTTCAGAGATTCTTTTGTTCCCCCCACTAGCAGGAATGATAGTACGACTCAACCCCCCTAAAATGTCCCAATGTCCCTGTCTTTCCTTCCCTATTCCAGAAGCCTTTTCTCCATCCAAGCGCTGTGCTGGCCTGCGAACCTCACCTTTGAGCTGTCAAACCATGGCCTGTTTCCCAAACATCCCCCTTGCCCTGCCAGAGCCCAGCCAGCCGCTGGGACTTGGATTCCCTGGTACAGCTGCATCCACAGTGGCTGCTTTTGTGTGCTCTGACTTGTTTGGAAGTTAAACCTTGTCCCAGCTGCTCTGAGTGGAAAATGGGAGGAAGTCACCCAGGTTGTCCAGAGCCTCAATCTGCACAGCATGATTTGCAGAGCCTGAGTCATAGAGTCATAGAATAGAATTGTGGAATCGTTTTGGCTGGAAAAGCCCTCTGAGATCATAGAGTCCGACCATTCTCCCAGCACTGCTGAGGCCACCACTAAACCATGTCTCCAAGTGCCACATCCATATGTCTTCTAAAGCCCTCCAGGGATAGGCAGATGGGCTTAACAACCTCCAGGGCTTAACAACCGTTTCCACAAAGAAATTTTTCCCAATATCCAACCTGAACCTCCCCTGGCACAGTTTGAGGACATTTCCTCTCGTCCTGTCCCTTGTTCCTTGGGAGAAGAGCCTGACCCCCAGCTGGCTCGACTCTCCTGTCAGGGAGTTGAGGAGAGTGAGAAAGTCCCCTCTGAGCTCCCTCAGCCACTCCTCACCAGACTTGTGCTCCACACCATTCCTCAGCTCCAATGCTCTTCTCTGGACATGCTCCAGTGTCTCAGTGTCCTTCCTGGAGTGAGGGACCCAGACCTGAGCCCAGGTGTGGCCTCAGCAGCACCCAGCACAGTGTCACTTCCTTCGTGCTGCAGCCACGCCGTGGATGCTGTTGAGGCACAGTGACATTATCCACGGGCCTGTCTGTGCTTTTGACTCACTGCTAAGAGGCAAGAGCTCTGTGAAAGCCTAATGAAGGTGTAATATTTGAACCTTTCATAAAGCACAGGTTGAGTTAAGAAGATGGAACAGGGAGGCGACAGCTTTGACAGGGCGTTATTCTGTATTTTTAAAAGCTCCCTGCTCCCATTTCTCACTGTGACCCACCCTTGCAGCAGAGTTACTTCTTGATGGGAGAGAGAGCATACATAGATCACATCCCTATAGCAGGGAATGTAAAATGTATGAAACTACATTAAAAAATGAGCAATAGAATGCCAATACATAATGCATGTACATAGACTTTATTTAAGATAAAGTGTATCAACCAAGAAAGTTAATTGTTTTTGTCTGCATTCATCCCTCTCTAATGTTATATATTTTGGGGTGAAGAAAAGATAAGGCCACTCCATGAGAAGTTGCATTAATTCTTTGGTTGACATGTTTTATTAAAAAGAATAAATTCAGTTGCGTTTTTAAAAAGAGAGAGAGAAACTGCCTTTGTTTTTTCTTTTTTTTTTAGACATTTACATATTTCGTGTATAAATATTTTTTCATAAAAACATCCAAATCGAGAGGGTGTGCTCCACAACCACTGCACAAAATATATTACAGACATTTATATGGATGGCAGGAAGGGAGACAGAGGGCTGAAAATTTCCAGGCACCCAGTGATGGATGGTGGACGAGGCTTCCCCTGACGCTTTATTGAGTTTCCGATGATTATCTCTCTCAGAGACATTTTTTACAGATGACGGCCGAGCTGTCACAACGGACCATGGGGGAAAAAAACCAACAATAATAACACTTTAATCTCTTTACTGCGCTGCTCCCTAGTATCTCAGATTCATCTTCCCTGACGCACGCAGTTCATTATCCTGCTCCTCCCTGGGTAGGAAATGACGACAAATAAATAAATATACATACTCACCCTGTGTGCTTGGAGAAAGGACCCAGGGAAGGAGAGGAGCCAAGGCATTAATTGATCTTCCTGGAGGGACTGTGGTTCATTAGTGGAGTTGCTGGGTTCGGACAGTATCAGGTATTCATCACAGCGTTTCTCTCTTCTGAACTTTTTGAATCTCCTGGAAATCTTTTGATGGCTCTCAGGAGGGACCGTGAGGAAGTCCCTGCAGCCCACCCGCTTTCCAGCTCTGCTTGCTTTGTCATAGACGCTCTCTGCCCCTGGATGTGAGTCTGATGAGTTTTGGGCACAGGCCCTTTCACCAGGGAGCTGGACACACCTCCAGGAGCAGAATTTGGCCCACCAGGCAGGTGGTGTTCATTTGAATGGAGACAGCACACACCAGTCCCACCATCACTTATGCTCCATGATGGGGCAGGGTATTTATGGGGCTTCCTCTGGGCAACCTGTGTCATTGCCTCACCACCCTCACAGGGAAGAATTTCTTCCCAATATTCAATCTTACCCTGCCCACTGTCAGTTTGAAGACATTTCTACTTGTCCTGTCAGTATCTGCCTCTGTAAAAAGTCACTCTCTTTTTTTTTTT
>VXBU01006356.1:177958-222878 GCA_013400315.1 Bombycilla garrulus
ATGACTAAAGCAAAGCATTTAAAATCCATGTTTTCTAAAGCCTGATCCTTAGACCAGCTACAGGAGAGCAACCATGGTGTTCTTATCTCTAGTGCTGCTCAGTGGGGAGGGGACAATGGCCACCAGAAATCGCCACTGGGGTCCTGGTGGTCCTGGAAAAGGCCACAAAGCCCTTAAGAAGCTTCCTGCCTGGTGAGGGGTGGTGGGTCCATGCTGCTGCTGCACATCCAGACTAGCAGTTCTGTAATTATCTCAGTGAGCTGAGCCTTCACTCTTTGTCCCCTGCAGTCCTTGTCACCCGGGAGGATGAGTTCAACAACCGCCTCAACGTCCGAGCCAACTTCAAGGGCTGCACAGCTCTACACTACGCAGTTCTGGCTGATGACTACTTGACAGTCAAACTGCTGCTGGATGCAGGTGAGTTTTGTACTTTCACCCAGTTCATGGGCCAGGAGCACTTCTGAGTCAGCCCATCCCACAGAACTGTCAGGTTCAGACACAGGCCACAATGTCACTGTCACAATCTGGTGTTATTTGCTATTTGCTTTCATCTCTTTACTTTTTAGTTTCTGTCTTCCCATTTGTTTCCAGTGTTTTTTTTTTTTTCATGTGCTTTTGGTGGCTCTTCTCACCTTATTCATTGAGTTTTTCCCTTCCTCCTGCAGTTCAGCATCCAGAGAGTCACAGAATCCTGAAATGGTTTGGGTTGGAAGGAATCCCAAAGATCATCCAATTCTAACCCTGTGCCATGGGCAGAGACACCTTTCACTACACTAGGTTACTCCAAGCTGCATCCAACCTGGCCTTGAACATTTCCAGGGATGGGGTAGTCACAGCTTTTTGGCAACCTGTGCCAGGACCTTGGCACCCTCACAGGGAAGAACTTCTTCCCAATATCCCATCCAACCTGCCCTCTGTCAATGAGAAACCTTCCCCCTTGTCCTGTCACTCCAGGCCCTTGTTCAAAGTCCCTCTCCAGCTCCTTGGAGCCTCTTTAGGCACGGTTAGGGGCTCTAAGGTCTCCCTGGAGCCTTCCCTTCTCCAGGGTGAGCAGCCCAAGCTCTCCCAGCCTGTCTCCAGAGCAGAGGAGCTCCAGCCCTTGGAGAGCTTCTGTGACCTCCTCTGTCCTCACTCCAGCAGCTCCACCCTTCTAATACTGGGAGCCCCATAGCTGAACTGGGTGCCCCATGTGCCCCCACTGGTCTCTGTTTAGTATTTTTTGGTTTCACTCCTGCAGTATTTACTCAGGCCATCTGTCAGATCCCTCATGTCCCTTTGTGGAAGAGTCCCTGCTTTACCAGGAATGGATCTGCTCTGCAGATGTGGCACAGGATAGGTGCTGGTACCCAGATGAAATGGTGGACGCTCAAGTACTGTTGGCACCAGGACAATGCAGCTCTTGTGAGAACTGGTCAGAATTAGCTTATGCAGTTACTGGTCCTCCTGGTTAAATCACAGGGCACTTCTCACAGAGCCTGCTTCACTGTCACCTCTTGTACATTCACCTGGGCAACATGTTCAGTGCTCAACTGTCTCATGGGGAAAAAGCTTACCAGCACTAGTGGAGTAGAATGAGAAGATGCATTTAGCCAACAGAATAGGAATGTGCTGCCATGACAACGGTTTTTATATGTACCTTCCTGCTGTTCCTTCTGGGATGATATTTGTGACTCTTGGGCTGTTCTCCAGAGCTGGCATCTGCTTAGTGTGTACCTGCATATGCACAGTGCTTTTACCTTGTTCCTCAGACCACCAAGCTGGTCCATAGTTCTGCTTTCCTCCAGATGTGATGTCCTTTGTCCCCAGCATTCCTTGTCCTCCAGCAATTTCAACAGCTCTCCTCCTGTGATATCCCCAAGGTCACCTGGAGCAGCTGTATGCTGCCAGCAGCCTCTGCCAGGTGGAACATAAAGTGGCCACCTGTCCCAGCCTGGCCCTACCAGAGACAGGCTCACTGGGCTCTGGCTGGCCAGATGCTGATTTTTGCAAAGACTTGAGGAATGTTGTAGTCTTCACGGTGTGGGCATCTCAGAAGTTAATTCTAGGGAAGCAGACAAGTATGTAATGGTATGACGTGGTCTCATAAGGCCCACTCCTTAAGAAAGCAGCTAAAAAGATAATAGAAAGTAGCATCTGTGATGGCTAAGCATCCCCAGATGGGATGAGGGCAATTGTGGCAACCTTGAACCTTGATACTCATCTGTATGATGTGCTTATTATCTTTCACAAATAGAAATGTAAGAGTGAAAGGGTGAGATTCTGTAGCACTGAACTCCAGGTCAGGGTTTCTCTGGGAGCCTTACATATACCAGAATCCCAGCTCCTGGCCATAAATTAACCCAAAAACAAAGGAACCAATGAAAGAAATTCTATTGCAAAGGCAGGGTTCCTTGTCAGGAAGAGAGCTGAAAAAGCAGGCTATAAGGAGTAAGTCCACCTTATTTCTCCAGTTGTCCCCTGCTTAGCTCTCCAAGTACTCCTCCAATCCAGGCCTCACTTTGCAGAGGTAACTGTTCTTTTTGCTCCAGAGATGTTTCTGTGTCTGTCCTGGAGCCACTGCCAGCCCTGTGAATGGCCCTTTCTCTTTCTCTGGTGCCCACAGAGAGTTCTTTGTTTGTAGCAAAGTGTCTCAGCTTGAAAGAACTCACTTGGATCTCAGCAAAAAAAATGCATTTAACAATCTGTGGGACTGTGTTTGTTTGGGTACAAATGGAAGGATTGTGTGAAATCAAAGTGAAAATTCAGAACTTAGACAGAAAATGTGACAGTCACTCGTCACTGTTCCGTTCTTAGTCCAGCCCCACAGAAGTCCTTCTGGATCCTGCTCAAGAGCCTACACTAAGAGTTCATTTCCAAGGGGAAATCCTTGTCTTGTGGAGCATGTCCCAGTGCTCAGATCCTGGAGACAGCAACCCACCGCTGGGAATCTCCCTTTGGTGATGGTGTGAAAGATCCCATTGGAGCCCTGGTAGAGTCCCAAGGCTGAATTCAGTGTTTCTCAGATTAATCCCTGTTCACCGTCCACAATACCCACTTACCCTTTGCAGTCATGGTTAGGATGCAGATTTACGAGGATTATTTGCTAAATGTATTAAGCTTCACCTTTCTGTCGGGTGGACTCTGACCTGCTGGGGTGACAGCAGACCCTTCCCTGCCCTTTCAGCAAGTTTTGGGTGCTGGAGCTGGCTTTCCTGACGGGCACGTGAGAGGAGGATTTCGGGGCATTCCCTGGGGGCGTTCCCCTCCTCCCGGTTCCCTGCTATAACAAAGCAGGGCATCCCTGCCTCCTCATCAGTGCAGTCCGGGATGAATACATGGCCAAGGGTCTTGGTGTGGAGATCGAACACTGCTCGGCCCTTTGTGAGGGTAACGCCCCTGCGCTGCCATTGACATCGCACACGGGGTGGCTCCTGGTTGCTGACATGGTGGAGACAGCCCTTGATCTCTCCCTACACCTGCCTTTTACTAACTCTCCATTTACTCTCCCTCTAACTTCTCTCTCTGGTGCCCTGCCCTCGGGCCAAAGCCATTAACCGCCCTTCCCCTCTCTGCTCCAACCACTTCCCTACCCCCCTGTTGTTTTTTAAGGGAAGCCCTCTGCACTTGCCCCTCACCCCACATCCCTAGCCTTTTGTGGCCCATTCAGTGACTCACTTGACCCCTCCAGGACCTTATAGCCCTGTGGTCAGCATGTGTGTGCCCAGCAGACCGCGAGACGAAGTGGCGGCTCTGTTGTCCTTTCGGGCAGTTGTTGGTGACATTTCACAGTCCCCTGACCTGAGGCGACAACATAAATATCGGTGTTTGGGGAAGGGGTGGGTGAGCACTCGCATCCACAGAGTGCACCAGTTGCTACTGCAGGCACAATTGATTCCAGGGACTTTGTGTTTGGCTCGGAGGTGGCAGAAGTCTGCTTGTTTTAGAGGGAGCTTTTCTTATGTCAGTATTAAAGTGAAATAGCCAGTATTAAAAGGTGCTGCTTTCTGGCAGTGGCGTAACCCTGCCATGGAGCATAGCCAACATCAACCACCCTTCAACAAATGGTTCTGCTCCAGAACCTGTTGCTGAAATGGAGGGAGCCAGAGGAGATCAGGCAGGCATTGATTCGTGTGTCCAGAGCAAGTCATGGGGATTGTTTGAGGGCTGGAGCCCCTCTGCTCTGGAGACAGGCTGGGAGAGCTGGGGGTGTTTACCCTGGAGAAAGGAAGGCTCCAGGGAGACCTTAGAGTCCCTGCCAGGGCCTAAAGAGGCTCCAACAGAGCTGGAAAGGGACTCTGGATAAGTGCATGGAGTCACAGGACAAGTCAGGGCTCCCCACTGACAGAGGGCAGGGTTAGATTGGATATTGGGAAGAAATTCTTCCCTGTGAAGTTGGTCAGGCCCTGGCACAGGTTGGCCACAGAAGCCATGACTGCCCTATCCCTGGAAATGTTCCAGGCCAGGTTGGATAGGTCTTGGAGCAACCAGGTCTTGTGGAAGGTGTTCCTACCCCTGGCAGGGGAGTGGAATGAGGTGGGCTATAAGGTCTGCTCAGCCCAAGCAATCTCGTGATTCTGTGATTTGGAGCTAGGGACAGCACTGCTGCTGCTCAGGGATTTGCCCTGCAGGTAAATAACCCTTCTCCCAGCATGAGAAACTGTTCCCCTTTCACAGCTTTGTGCTGGGAAGATTTGTCATAGCTGTGGTAACCTTTCAGTAAATTTAAGTTACACTAGACAGAGCGCAGACAAAGATGCTGCAGGAATGGACTTAGGTTGGAGCTTACAAAATGCAAAATCAGAATGAGAAACTAGGCACAGGAAGAAGCGTAGAAACAAGATGTCCCTGGTGTGTAGCAGCTCAGCTGCCGTTTTTCTAGGATCTCAAAATTCATTTCCAAGTGCTTTTCCAAGGTGTGTTTGGTGTGTGTGTGTGTGTCCATGTAGCAAGGGGTTGTCTGAACTGTCATCTACTGACGTGTGGAAATGTTGTTTTCACATGGTTGTGTGGCAGGGCACTACTCTGCTGCTGCACATAGGTGGGTAGGGGCTTTTATTTGCTATCCTTGCCTAAAAGTAGAGTAGTTCCTTCCTTCAGAGACTGACCTGTGCCAGTCTGTGGGACCTCCCCTCTCTCTGTCCCCACTGCAGAAACCGACACCTACCCTCCTGCCAAACCTGAGCAGGCTCCATATGTGTCCCATTCTCCCCAGTGCTCTCCTCATCCCTGACTGCCCTGCTTTCTATTTCCCATCTTCAGAAATCGTTCCATCTGCTCCCAGCTCTTCCTAGAGCCAACACACAGGCTGACCAGGCTGCGGTCACTGCATTGGAAATGCCTCCTGCAGTACATTCTTAGTGGAATCACAGGATTGCAAAATGGTTTGGGTTGTAAGGGACCTTAAAGCTCTTCTCATTCCACCCCACTGCCATGGGCAGGGACACCTTCCACTAATTCAGATTGCTTCAACCCTGTCCAACCTGGCTTTGAACATTTCCAGGGATGGGGCAGTCACAGCTTCTCTGGGCAACCTGTGCCAGGGCCTGACCAACCTCACAGGGAAGAATTTCTTCCTAATACCCAATCTCACCCCACTCTCTGTCAATGGGAAGCCATTCCGCCTTGTCCTGTCACTCCTTGCCCTTGTCCAAAGGTCCTCTCCAGTTGTCTTGGAGTCTCTCATCTCTAATTAGATGTGAAAGAGAGAGAGGAAGAAATGAACATACATTTGTGAAAACATTTTAGCTGAAGCTGCAATAACCTGGTCTGCTGAACTCGATTTGCTGGTAAATTTAGCCCAGTGCATTTGTTCGTAATGTTGTGCACTCCTCTGCTCAGTCCAATGTAATTGCAGATCTTGTGAGTAGAGTGAGTGATGGGTAAACAGATTACAGAGCCAGCATTGCAAGGGATGGTCTTTGGACATCAGAAAGCAAAAGTGCTTATAGTATTCTCTGGAAAAATCAGGTTCTAATTAATTGGGTTTTTCTAACCCAATTAATTTCTTATTAACTACTGCATAATATGTCTTGGAGTGTTTTCTGTTGCATCCCAGATTAAAAGGGTTCATTCTTCCAGAGGGAGAGTAAAGGATATCCTTAGAGAGTAGGTTCTCAGGTCCCCAGCAGCCACTTCCAGAGAGGAGATAGCTTCGGTTTTAACACATCTGGAGAAAGTAACATTGAGCTTTTGCTGCAGTCAGCAGCTACCACAGCAAACAACAGTTCAGGGCAGAACTCCTCCCTCTCTACAGCTCCCTGAGAGGAGGGTGGAGCCAGGTGGGGGTCGGGCTGTTCTCCCAGGTAGCAAGCAACAGGATGAGAGAAAACCACCTCAAGTTGTGCCATTGGAGGTTTAGGTTGGATATTGGGAAAATTTCTTCCCCAAAAGGGTTGTTCAGCCTTGGCACAGTCTGCCTAGGGTAGTGTTGGCGTGCCCATCCACAGAGGGATTTAAAAGCCTTGTGGGTGTGGCACTTGGGGATGTTAGTGCTGAGGGAGTGGTTGGACTTGGTGGTCTGGCGGGGCTTTTCCAACCCAGAAAATTCCATGAAACTATTCTATGACTCTGCAACAGGCTCTGCAAACCACACTGTGTGACTTCCTCCTATTTTTCCTCTAGAGTAGCTGGGACAAGGTTTAGCTTGCAAGCAAGTCAGAATATACAAATGCAGCCACTGTGGCTGCAGCTGTCCCCAGGAATGCAAGTCCCAGCGGCTGGCTGGGCCCTTTTTGGCGAGTCACAGGCATGGTAGCTGTCCTGGCTGGTCTGTTGTAGAGGTTTGCTGCCCAGGCCACCTGTCGTGCCGGAGTGCCTGACATCCTCTCTCCCTCTCCATGCTCATATTTACAAGGGAATGTGATAAATTCCGTATTGATTCCTTCTGTTGCACTGTAAATTTTGCAAAAGATGATTAAATAGTGCAATAGCATCTGCGAGTGCCGAGGCTCAATATGTTCTGGGCCGGCGTATCGATCCTTCGTCTGACCGTAGTCGGTTCCACTCCCCACCATGCCAGACCAGTAATTAAAATCCTATGAAACTGGGATTTAGAAACCAATCATATCCCAGCATCGAGGCATCCAGCATCACACTGTGGTGGGAGCAATAAGAGTCCAAAGTGCCGGCACATTTCTGTCTGTGTTGAAGAACTTAGGAATAGTTTTCCCTTAGGGCAGGGGAGTAAATAGATCCCTCTTGAAGTGTTTCTGACCAACTTGACGATGACAACATGTTTAGCATGATCTTAAGAGCTCTGTACACATGGGTATATGGAGAAAAGGGTGATGGTTATATGGGAAGACTATGATTCTGTAGTTTCCTCTCTTACCTTACAAAACAGGAGTTAGTGGATTGTTTTCACACACAGTTGTCAAGTAGGCATAGATCAACTTACACTCAGGTTCCAAAAAAGCAAGAGTGAAAGGTGCACACATTTAAGACATTCATTCATTCTTTCCCAATTTCTTCTATTGCAGCTTTCCAATTTGCAGTAGAATCAGAAAACAGTTCTGTATTGGAAGTGACCTTCAGGCTCATCTTATTACAAACCCTCAGCTGAACAGGGACACCTCTCAATAGGACAGGTTGCTCCAAGTCCTGTCCAGCCTGGCCTTGATCTTTATCACTTACAGAAACTCACCCTCTCAGGCTGACTTCCAGCTTCTGATAAGGCTCAGAGGTCCTAGCTTTCATTCCTAAAGAAGGGGCTTCTTTTAAATCCTTTTTTACCTGTGGAATTTTTTGCATTTAATTTGCCAGAGCAAACACTTCATTGGGTTTTCCTAATCTCCCCAGGTCTGGAAGGATGATGGTGTGGTTTGTTCCTAAGGTCCTAACTCTTCTTATGATAAGGACTTTAATAAATATCACGGGTTTCATCAGTCTTTACATCCATATTTCTGGCAGTTACCTGCTGGTGGGCTGCTGCTGTGTTTCTAGCAAGATCCATGTTTTTCCCATTTTGGTACAAAGCTCCTTCCTTGGCCATGGATTCTTTGCTGGATTTTCTGGTGGGAAACTTTGGCATGAACATGTGCCCCATTGCAGTGTGGTGCTTAGTAGCTGAGGTTTGGAGAGAGCCTTTGGCTTTGTCCAAGGCTGAATTAAGGCTTGCACCTTGTCTTGGGAGCTTTCTGACTGCCAGAGCTCTTAGTCTCTGGTTTTCACCAGTTTAACAATTTATTGGTGGTGTGCTCTTTACCCTTGCAGTCCCGGGGCTAGTTTTCAGTGTGTTGCAGTGCCCTTCAGTCTCTCAGAGGGGTGACCTTCATGCTGTATTTTCCCTGTTCGGTCAGGGCATTTCATTCTGTACAAATCCTGTGTCACTGACTCATACAATTGCCTTTCTTACCTTCTTTTTGTTTCTAGTCTTTAATACCTGGAAACAAAACCAGGTCCACCAGTGAGGTTCAGTCCATACCTGCAGTCCAGTTTACATGCTGCTCTAACCAGTCTCCTCCTTTGCCTCTATCCCAGCTTGCACATCCCAGTCCTGAACGTTACACACAACTGTTGTGTCTGTCTGAGTACATAAAGATTTGTGTTCAGTCTGGTTCACAAAGTTTGGGAGCACTGGTTAAGCTGCACCTGCAAGAGGACCTCTCCTTGCTGGTTGTTGCCTGCCCTTGTCAGCATCTGACCTTCGTCTCAGTGCTCCGCGTGTCTGCTTTTTTTTAAAACTCTACTCCAGAAATGTCTAATCATTAGTGAAGTCTAAATCCTTCCTTCAAGAATCACGTCATGATTTGGATTGGAAGGGACCTTAAGCTATTCCAGTTCCAACCCCCTGCCCATGGGCAGGGACTCCTTCCACTAGAACAGGTTGCTCTAAGCCCCATCCAACCTGGCTGGACAAATTTAGGTTGGAAAGGCTTCTCGTGCTTTAAGAGTGAGGCCACTGGACCAAGGGAGCACGGATCCTGTTCCCTAGAGCTCTGTGAAGGCTGCTGCCAGCCCAGGGCTGTGCATTAGGCAGCACTTGATGTGGTGGAACTGGAGCTGGTGCATGTGCGATGTGTGCGCCCAGGTGGACAATGAGACCAAGGGGATCTTGTGTCACCAAAAGTGTGGCCAGCAGGAGCAGGACAGTGACTGATCCCTGTACCGGGCACTGGTGAGGTTGCACCTCAGATCTTTGAGTCGGTTTTGTGCCCCTCATGGGAGAAGAGGGGTTCAGGGGGGACCTTCTCTCTACTACTGCTCAAAAGGAGGTTGTAGCCAGGTTCTCCCAGGCAACAAGTGACAGGACAAGAAGAAATGACCTCAAGTTGCACCAGGGGAAGTTTAAGTCAAATATTAGAGAAAATTTGTTCCCTGAAAGTGTTGTCTGGCCCTGACACAGGCTACCCAGGGCAGTGGTGGAGTCCCCATCCCTGGAGTGACTTAACAGATGTGTAGATGTGGCATGTGGGGACTTCATGGTCTAGGGTGATGGCCGCTCAATGTGTCCACTTTCAGTACCCTCAGTAGCAACCACCATGGGCTTTGGTACTTCCAGGATCCTGTTTCTGAAATTTAGTTCCCTTCAACAGAAAAAGGAGTTTATTTCCCGCTCACTTCCAGGATATTGGATCCAGCAGAGTCTGCTTCAGGGAAAGGGATGTTCCCCAAGTCCCCTCAGTGTACTGGAGCACAGGGTGGGTCCAAGGCAGGGACCTAAGCAGAAAGCCTGCTCACAGAGCCTGCTGAAATATCTTGAGGTACTCCTGGGTGTGGTGGCACAAGGAGCAGAGAGAAAGAAGTGCCCTCAGGTTCATCCCTGCTGCCTATGCCCCAGCCTTGCCTGTGCCTGTGATCAGAGCCTCCACTCAGGACAGACTTGGTGCTGGGATTTTATATTGGAGAGAACAGCTTTATACTGGAGAAAATGGCTTTTTACTGGAGAGAATGGCTTTGTACTGGTTCAACAGCTTTACACTAGGGAGAATGGCATCCCTGTTGATGGCAGGAGGGTTGGAAATAAATGGTGTTTATGGTCCCTTTGGGCTCAAACTTGTCAGCGATTCTGTGATTCTATGAATGGTTTTATAGCAGGGAAAATTACTTCATACTGAGAGAACAGTTTTATATGGGGGAGAGTGGGTTTATGCAATGGCTGTATTATGTAGATGGGGATTTGTATCTTCTCCCAGATAACAAGTGATAGATAGGAGAAGAGGAAATGGCCTCAAGTTGTGCCAGGGGAGATCTAGGTTGAATATGGGGAAAATTCCTTCCCCTAAAGGGTTGTCCAGCCATGGCACAGGCTGCCCAAAGCAGTGTGGAGTCCCCATTCCTGGAGGGGATGGCCACGTAGTTGTGGCACTTGGGGACACAGGTTAGTGGTGGCCTTGGCAGTGCTGGGGGAATGGTTTGACTCAGTGTATCAGAGGACTTTTCCTACCTAAAATGTTCTGTGATTCTGTCCTTGTTGAATGGCTTTATACTGGGAGAATGGCTTTCCCTGACTGGCACTCAGTTGCCACCTCCACCATATTGTACCTTCTGAATACCGAAGAAGGCAGATCGGAGACACTGAACATTTTGGCATCTTGTCTTTCTGTAACACAGGTCACCACGGGCCACTGCTGCTGTCCAGCTCATTTGCAGGCAGGACCTTTAGAGTGGCATCAGGACAGGGACTGTGTCATGCCAGTTCTCTGTCCCCACACCCGCTCCAGGGACCCAAACACTCAGCTGGAAGCTAGCTGTGGGTATGCCCAGGAGCAGGAGCTTTCACACCATCTGGCTGGGCTGTGAAACAAGGTCATCAGGAGTCCTTTCCTTGTACCAGTACTCAGGGCTTTCTCAAGCTGTGATCTGTCCACTCCTCGGAGCAATGTCATTCTCTGGTTGTCCATATGAGGCTCCAATGCCACTGTGTGCCCTGTCCTTTCTGTTAGAGGTGTGAACCTTGTTCTGGCTGCAGCAGGCTCGGATCTGCTGCTCTTCTGCCCTTACAGGATGGTGTGACAGGAGCAGGGTCTTGGGGCTGCTGAGGGCACAGGGAGCATTACTGGGATGTTCCTCTAGAGTCTGTCTGTGCCCTTTGGCATTCTCCTTTCCCTCCTGCCATCTGTCCCTCCTCTTGCCATCCCCATCCCTAACCTGACAGCAGTGGGTGACCTCAGTACCAGTATCCACTGCATCGCCAGCTCTATTGACAGTTATCCAGAATCTGAAGGAATTCAAGACAAATTGTTAAGAGGATGGAGTTAATAAAATTTGAAAAATTGAGGCCTGTCACTCCACTAAACTTTTTTCGATCCCACTGACAGAAACATATTTCCCCAATGAGTGACCTTCTGCAGCTGCTGCAGCGCCACAGTGCTGGGCGGGTGCAGGGAGAGAACCCCCACGCTATTTATCAAATATTATCAGCCAGGGCCTTCTAATATAAGCATGGAGGGTGGGAGGAGGTGACGGGCTCATACAGCCTGAGGTGCTGCCCAGGTGTCCATCTTCAGCTACAGACAGCGAGTGGGAGGTGACAAATTGCTTTCTATTAAGTCGTGGAAGGTTGACGTCCCCTTGGATACTGCTGCAGCCTGTGGCACAGGGTGGGAGAGGGCAGGAGAGGAGGTGGGGATGTGGAGTGGGGTCAGCCAGGGCACCGACAGACCAGTGGCCACTTTTACCTTCTATTAGCAAGCCAAGTGATACCGTTATTTATGGCAGCATAATATTTTATTGCTGCCGGTACTCGAGGTTGGAATCGACCAGTTGTAGGAGTCGGGTTCTATCAATTATTGCAGCAATTAGTCAAGTCGTCAAAGCCATTAACAGGGGGATTAGGCCAATATTGGAGAGCCATTATTGATAGATCCAGGGCAAACACAAACAAACCCTCCATCAGAAATGAGAGCAGGCCTAGCCTCGAGGATGTCATCATTTGGAGAAGTCAGGAACATGCCCCTCTGCTCGCTGCACAGACCCAGGTGGATTTTGGCAGGGGGATGATCACGGGAGCACTGTCTCTTTAACGTATATGGAGCAGCCGGCCCCGGCAGTGTGTAATCTCACCTGTCTTGATCATATTCTTTATTTGTGAAGACAAGGCTTGCCATAGAAATTAGTCCGTGTCGAATGTTTATGGAGCACATTTTTCATTCTGTAAGCAAATATAGTTCCCTGATGCCAATGCCTGGGAATGGCTAATCTCTCCGGCTCCACTCCCACGGACTCCCCTTACTTCATTCATCTATTCTGATTGCTGCTCGCCGTCACTGAGCGCTCCTGGTGCTTTGCGCTGTCTCGTGCTTTCTTAGTCTGCCTCTGCCAAGGTACTTGTCTCACTCCGTGTTTCCAGCAGGGTTACAGAGTGATTCAGGCTGGAAAGGACACCAGTGGAGTCATCTGGACCAACTCCCCTGCTCAGGCACATTGCACAGAATTGCAGTGGAAAGATTGGGATAGAAGACATCCCGGACCTGCTGGGCACAGTTATGGGCTCTTCCTCCACCAGGCTGCTTTCCAAGGCTTGATAGCCGGTGGGATGATCAGTTTCAGCACCAGTTTGAGGGGGTTTGGAACGAATTTGAAGATTCATTGTCATAAACTCTTGTGGTTAGGAGCTGCTGTGGGGTCATGGAGTGCACCAGTGTTAGTGACAAGTCTCCACCTTAGAGACAGCTCCTGAGATACTGAGAGTCAGAGGTGAATCCTGAGACGTTGTTTGCCCCTCTGGCTATTGCCCATTACCCCTGTCTCCTGATATCACCGAGTTTCCCTCCATATACTTCCCATCGTTGCAACTGGACCAGTTTGACATGGAATGCTCTTCTGCAATCCGGTGTATCTGGGAGGGAGAGCGCTCTCCATGTGCTTGTGTTTCTGTGGGGTACCCATCCAACTCAGTCCAGCTCAGTCTTTGGTATTTGGTTGGTTCTTTTTTTATTAATTATACTTCAAGGAAGGGTGTGATCTTCCTGCAGAAGAGCTCCAGGGGCTCAGTGGAGCAGCTGGTCCACAGGCGATAGCCAGCTCCAGCTCCAGCTCCAGCTCCAGCTCCAGCTCCAGGCACAGGCAGCATGTCTAGTTAAGCTGTAAATGTCCCATGTGGCTCCCACAGGACTGAGAGTGGGTGCTTTTGTGAGGCTGTATTTCCTTCTGGTGACCATGTGCTCTCATCCCCCCGCCAGCAGCTCTTCACTGACAAGCCAGCTGTTAGCAGTGACAATCCCTTTGCTTCCTCCCTGGAGATCTGCACTTGTAACTGCTGGTTGTACATTCTCTCTTTCTGATCCAGACACCGTCCAGAGTAAAGGTTAGGAGGAGATACAGACAGGATGTGCTTCCTGCTCCTTCTGCCCCAAGACTGAACTCTGAATTCCTGATCTTACTCATTTCTTGTCCTGTCAGGTGCCAGCCCCCTGCAGAAGAACGAAATGGGACACACACCCCTGGATTACGCCCGTGAAGGAGAGGTCATGAACCTTCTGAGAGCAGCAGAGGCAAAGGTGAGCCTGAGATTCTGGCCAGTTTGGCTTTCCTTTCCCACTACAAGAACAATTCTGGAGATGTCGTGTGGGTATGGCACGTGGGGACATGGGTTAAGTGGTGGCCTTGGCAGTACTGGGTGAGCAGTTGGATTCGATGATCTGAAAGCTTTTTTCCAACCCAAGTTATTCTAGGATTCAATAATTTTAGGGTGCAAGCAATAGAAGACCATCTTAGCACTCCTATGGCTCCATCCTCTTCCAAAAGAAGTCTGTAAAAATTAACAACATGATGCATATGGAAAATCACCCATTTCTGTAGTATTTTAGCTGTGGCTGTGCCCACCTCTTCCAAGCTACCATTTCTCACTCAGCAGTGACCTGCCCAGGACCAGTAATGCTGCTCTGTAACCCCTGGATGCAGTAAAATCCAGAGCCTGTTTTTACTGTATTTTCTAAAATTCTCTGTCAAACAAGCAGGGCTGAGAATCCAGTCCAGCTATGGCCTGGGATCCAAATGTTCATGTGCACCAGGCAAAAGATACCCATTTCCATGGTGGGATCTCATCCCTTCAGCCTCCGTGTCCCATTTGCTTTAAAAAAGGAAAAGAAGCATATTTACCATCATGGTCCCTATAAAAATGCTGGGAATCAGTATATTGGCAGAGCAGTGGGCTACTGGACAATGAGGGATCTGCAGGAAGAGGCCTTGTTCAGTGATTTATCAATGGGTAGGAGAGGCCATCACAGCAGTGATGAGTGATGCCTCATCCCTGGAAGTGTTCAAGGCCAGACTGGATGGGGTTTGGAGCAACCTGATCTAGTGGAAGGTGTCTCTGCCCAAGGGAGGGGTTGGAACTAGGTGATCTTTAAGATCACTTCCAACCCAAACCCTTCTGTGATGCCTTGTGAGCATCATCTCTCCAAGCAGCACAGATCAGCTAGGGCAGGGGACTCCCTGCATCCCAGATAAGGGGCATTCCCTTGTCACCAGACTGCAAGAGCAGGAGCTGAGGCACAAGGGGACCAGGTTTGTTTCTCACTGCAAAATTCCTCTGACATTGTGTACCTCAGTGTTTGTTCTATGAATTTGGAATTGAAACTTGGCATGCTATAAAACTGAGGTTAAAAGCTTACCCACAAGTGGAGGATGGAAGTAATTAAAACTGTGTCAGTTATTGCACTTAGGAGGTATTACCATGACATCAACTGCTGCACTGTCTGGGCTCACCACTGAAAGTCGTCCCTCAGGCAGGAGTTCAAAACCACATTCCCCAGCACTAAACCTGTGTCCTAATTGGGGACAGAGTGATCTTTCCTCTGGGAAAGGAAATGCTGCCATGGCTGTCCTCTATGGCCCTGATGGCTGCTTTTGTAGCCAGTAGCACTATGTGGTCACTTCGGCATTTTGAGAGCAAGTTTTCATAAAATCATGAAGGAAGGAAGATTAAAGTTCATCTCATTCCACCCCACTGCCATGGGCAGGGATGCTTTCCACTATACCAAGCTGATCCAAGCCCCATCCAACCTGGCCTTGAACACTTCAGGCATGGAACAGCCACAGCTTCTATAGGCAACCTGTGCCAGGGCCTCCCCACCCTCATAGGGAAGAATTTTTTCCCAGTATCCCATCAAATCCTGTCCCTTTGAACACCCTTGTTCAAAATCCCTCTCCAGCTCTCTCGGAGCCCTTTAGGCCCTGGCAGGGGCTCTAAGGTCTCCCTAGAGCCTTTCCTTCTCTGAGTATACACCCCTAGCTGTCAGCCTGTCTCCAGAGCAGAGGTGATCCAGCCCTTGGAGTACCTCCATGTTTATCAGCTTCATTATCCATTATCCCTCCCAAGCAGAGCTGCATTTATGAGAAGACACTCCAAGGGAAGAGGTTCATGAGCACAACACCAAGAGAACCAAACCTTGGCATAAAACCTGCAAAGGGTGACGGTGTCTTTCACCTTACAGGAAAAAGAATTTGACAGATTAAAGGAAAACAGGATATGAACTGGTCAGCTCAGAGATGTCAGGGACATGAGCTAAGCTGTGATAGCTTTGTGGAGGTCTGGAGAAGGGTTGGTTCTTCTTCTTGAGGTAATCCTTGTGGGTTTCAAGAAAGGTTAAAATGAGCCTTCACTGCTCCAAACTCCACATAGAAGGTTGTGCCCAGATTAACCAACAACCAGTTTTCAAATAACCAGAAGAGACATTTTTCTCATGAAATATGCTTAAACCAGCAACCTGAGGATGTTCAGGATGGAAAAAAGAAGCAGGTGAGTGGAGCAAGCTGAAGGCTTGTTTTCTTGGAAAGGTCTGTCAAAGGTGACTCACAGGGATGAAGTGGACACCAGCTCCTGGTCAGGAGGTCTCACACTGCTGCTTCCAGTTAGGAAAAGGGCAACTGTGTGCTCTTCCCTGGTTGAAGTATTCCTTTAAAATCCTTTAGCAGACACTGATGGAGACAGGAGAGGTCACCAAATGGTGACCAGGGTGAAAGAGGAGCTGAATGGCAAAGACTGACTTGCAAGAGCCAAGCTCAGTCCAGGGGCTGCTATCCCTCCAGTAACAGAGGAAAGACACCAGTTTCAAGGGCTTTTCCCTACCTTTTAGTCATAACCACAAGTGGTTATTTAAATTTCTTCAGACTGTTTAGAACTGGGAACTAACTCAAGAGTCCTCAACACCAGGCAAGTGTGGTCTAAGCTCAGGAAAAGCACACAGAGAGTTCTGGTTTGGTTTTTTTTAAAAGAATAAAGGAAATCAAAATAAATTAAAAATACATATGAAAACTCCTTGTTATTCTGTCACAAGGATATGTAAATAAAATCTATGGTATATGTCCATCCCGTAATAGTTCTGCCTATTCATTCTCTAGCAGTGATTAAAATGAGCAATAAATTCTCAAAGACTCTCAGTGGAATGCGGCTGCTGGGGAGGATGAAACCCCGGGAGCACCAGTTCCCCCCCAGCTGAATATTCATCACAGCCTGGCTTGGCAGCCTGGTGGTTTATATACAAGTACAATCATCTTCCTCAGGAGCAGCTCCAGAGATATATTTCCTTTCTCCCCTCCAACTATTACTTAAGCATAAAATCCAAGGCAAGTTTCAGACTGTTCAGAGCAGGTTTTTTTTGTTGGTGCTGAGCTCAAGAGAGCATTTACCCAGCAGATAATTCTACTCCTCCTGCTCTTAAAGAGTTCAGTTATTTTATTCTCCACTTTTCTTCATTAAAACAACATGTGCTGGCAGTCCAGAAGCCCCATGTGTCCTGGGCTGGTCCCACAGCATGGGCAGCAGGTGAAGTGGGGATTCTGCCCCTCTGCTCCACTCAGCTGAGACCCCACCTATAGAGTTGCCTCCAGCCCTGGGGCTCCCAACATCAGAAGGATGTAGAGCTGCTGGAGCGAATCCAGAGGAAGCCACAGAGATGCTCCAAGGGCTGGAGCCCCTCTGCTCTCGAGACAGGCTGGAAGAACTGAGGGTGTTCAACCTGGAGAAGAGAAGGCTCCAGGGAGACCTTAAAGCCCCTGCCTAAATGGGCTCTAAGAGAGCTGGAGAAAGAGTGCTTTGGACAGGGCTTGGGGGGCAAGGACAAGAGGGAACAGTTTCACACTGCCAGAGGGCACCCTTTGAGGGTGGTGAGGCTATGGCACAGATTCTGCAGAGAAGCTGTGGCTGCCCCATCCCTGTAAGTGTTCAAGGCCAGGTTGGATGGGGCTTGGAGCAACCTGGTCTGGTGGAAAGTGTCCCTACCCATGGCAAAGGGGTTGGAATGGCATGGTGAATAAGGGTTCTTAAGATCACCTTTCTGTGACCTCAGTGACAAGCAGACAACTGTTACCACCTGCTGAGGCACAGACTGAGTCCTCCTCTTTTTAAAAATGAAGGTTTCTGATGCTTTTGGCCTTGTATCAGGGGAAGCTCTTAACCCGGGTGAGTGCAGTTGCCTCCAAGATAAGAGCAGAGCAGTGCTGCCTGCATTGCTCTCCGAGCAGGTAGCACCATTGTGCTCCACTTAAGTGCTGGTGCTGAGCCAGACAAGTGTCATCAGGACGATGGGAGATCAGCTGCCAGAGGGTGAGGACACAATCCCCACCAACACCATTGCACACCACAAAGCCAGGAGGTGGGAACAGCTGGATGTGTTTGGAGAGGGGAACAGATGAGATAGAAGTAGAAGTGTGTGTCTTATGTGAAGTCCAGGATTAGGGGGGCTTTTTCTTGGAGGTTCTCTCATGGATGGATCTAAAATAGGTTTTTCTTGATGGGTTTTCTTGTCCCAGTGTCCCCTGTACAGTGTGAGCTAAGGCAGATGCTCAGGATGCTCTAAGTTGGCTGTATGACCCAGCTAAGATCTGTGTTAGCACTTCAGGCCCACTGAGTAGCTGGCATGAGTGCAAGGCTCTCCAGAACAGATCCTGAGCAGAAAATGGTAGTGGGGCAGCATGGAAAAAGTTCTAACGCTGGTCTTTTACCCATGAAAGAGACTTTCTTCCTACCCAGGACTTGTACTGTGTCAGTTTTCCGAGGAAGGAGGGAGAGAGCATTGCAGAGGAGGGGTATCCCTTCCTTCTCTTCCAGCACATCTTACCCACTCTCCATAAACCCATGGGAATTTCTGGGTGTCCTAACATCACTGATAACATCCCTGCACTTTCCGAAAGGCCAGAGAGGAGGGAGAGAGAAAAGATTTGTCAGGATCCTACAGACAGACACAGATGTATGGTGAGGTCGTACCCAGCACCGGGGGGATCAGCACAGGCAGGATGTCTGTCCCAGAGCTGCTCCACTGGGATCTGCAGGGAAGTTATTGCTCTGTGTGAGGATCAGGGCTGATGGCATCTCTGTTACATGTGAGACTGATAGCACTGGCCAAAATTGGATTGTTTGCTATTTATTATTTTTTAACTTCTGTCAGAATCGCTGCTAGCCCAGGAGATGTCCGCAGCCTGGCTGGGGGTTATCCACTCCAGCTCCAGCAGCTGGATCCTGCTGCAGCTTTGGCACCTGGCTTCTGGCTCTCTTAGAGGGTGTTTCCCCTTAGTGGGGTGGGTTCAATGACAGGGACACTTCTGTAGGTGCAGTTACTCACTTGGCAAACCCCACGGGCTCTTTGTGTTCTGTCTTTATCTGAGTCTGGCTTTGGTGGATGAATCTTTCCAAGGCTGTGTTCTCAGTGGGGAACAGCTGAGCTCAGCTTGTGGCCGGAAGGGTGCTCAGCAGCACTTTCTAAAGATCTTAGAAACACAGATTTTGAGTTGGAAGGCACTTTATAGCTCACCTAATTTCAACCCCCTGCCATGGGCAGGGACGCCTTCCACTAGACCAGGTTGCTCCAAGCTGCATCCAGCCTGGCCTTGGACACTACCTGGGGTGGGCAGCCACAGCTTCTCTGCACAGTCTGTGCCAGGGCCTCACCACCCTCACAGGGAAGAATTTCTTCCCAATATCCCATCTAACCCTGCTCTCTGTCAGTGGGAAGCCATTCCCCTTGTCTTGTCACTCCATGTCCTTGTCCAAAGTCCCTCTCCAGCTCTCTTGGATGTAAATCACGGTGATACTCTGCCATCTCTGCAGGATCTGGTTGGAGTCTTTGAACAGGAAATGGTTGGAGGGTAGGAAGAGGAATCTAGGTAGAACAGTCATGGCTTTATTTCCCGAAATCAACAGCGCCTAATGGTTAAGAGCTGTTGAGCAGTGCCATTGTTCCCTGTTTGTCACCAGTGCAGAGGTAGCACAGGGTCTGGTTTCCCATCAGCAGAGTAGGAGCTCCTTTCCCACTCACCTCTACTTCCATCCATGACAGATCAAGAAATTTCCTCTTGCTAGGGCTGGTGTATCCAGGCCAAACTGCATCTGCCCTGGGGATGGAGATCCCCATACAGGGTGCTGACATCTGTGTACTGACCCAGTGCCTCTGCTCCCGATGTTTTCTTCCCTCCACAGTTCCAGGAGGAGCAGCGCAGGAGGGAGGTGGAGGAGCGGCGGAGATTCCCACTGGAACAGCGGCTAAAAGAACACATCATTGGTCAGGAGAATGCCATAGCCACAGTGGGGGCAGGTAGGACCCTGTGCCAATTCTGCCCTCCCACACCTGCTCCACCGGGAAGACAAGCTGTTCCCTCAAGCCTTAATCTGAGGCTGCTTCCAGGCAGGTCTGCAAGGTTGCTGGGGAATTCACAGTGGATGCCCCATCCCTGCAAGTGTTCAGCACCAGGTTGGATGGGGCTCAGAGCAACCTGGTCTAGGGGAAGGTGTCCCTGCCCATGGCAGAGGGTTGGAATGAGATGAGCTTGGAGCTCCCTCCCAACACAAACCATTCTGTGATTCTATGAAATCAAGGCTCCGGCAAACTGGACTGGGTTTGATTTAGCAGTCCAAAGCCTCTGGATCCTGTCAGTAATTCCTGACCCATCCGTGCATCCCAGTTAATTCCTGAAAATGGGACAGCAAAATAAGAGCCGTTGAGGCCAGGGCAGAAAAGGAACATGCTGTCAGAAACACAAACCCGTTGCCACTGGTTAACAAAGAGGAGCCCAGTGTGGGCTGGGAGCTGAGAAGGAGACGGGAAGGAGCTGGGAAGGAGTCTACACTCCTGCAAAAACAACAGCCACCCTGTGTGTTCAGAGAGCGGCTGTGCCTGGGGGCAGCAGCCCCGGCTAATTGGGGAGCTGTGATTAATGGGCAGTGCCTGTTCCTGACACAGGTGGCGTTTCTGCGCATTAACGTCTCTGCCTTTATGGAGGTTTTTCTTATTGAATTATAGGGAATGTGCTTGATACCCCTGCAGCCTCAGGATATTGGACCAAAAGGTAGTGGGAGACTCTCTGTCCCCTCCTCCCCCCCTTCCCTTCTGCTCGGTTTTTCTTTTCATTTTCTTTTCTTTTTGTTTCCTGTCCAGAAGGATGAATTTTGAGACAGGACTTTCTCTCTTAAGCACTTCCTCTTCTATCTTTGCTATTTATTTTGTGCCCAGCTGGTTTTCCTGCCTCTTTGTGGACCCTACATCCCTCCTTTCTGCCCTCACCACTGCCATTTGCTGGTGAGCAGACTTGCCACACGCCACATCTTCAGATCCACCGAGCCTGGCCGATATGTTTAATTTATAACTGGTGCCTTAATTGAATAATTGGATTTAATCCGTCACTCGGTGCATGATCCAAACAGTCTCCAGAGGGGCTTAACCAGGAGTACAAAGGAAACGTGTGATCTGGGGTTAGAAGCACAAGGTCTGGAGTGATGGGGATAGAATGGAATCACAGAATTATGGAATCATTTAGAAAAACCCTCTAAGATCACCAAGTCCAGCTGTTATCCCAGCAACCCCCTGCAAGAGGATGCACCGGGAATGCTGGTGGGGAGCTCACTGCAGACACAGCCCCAACAGCATGACATCACTGCCACAGAGGGAAAATCCTTCCGTTGTCACCACAGGATATATCCAAGCCTGCAGCACTCTTTTCTGCTCTGTGGAGGAGGACACTTGGAGAAGGTGGATGATGGTTACCTGGGCATCTCCCAGTATCCAGGGTTTCTACCAGTGCCTGACTGGGTGATGGTGGGAGGCAGCTTGGCATCTTAACAAAATCCCCATTAAGTATTCCATCTCCTGACATCAGAAACAGGCAGGTCACTGCTGCCATCTCAAGAACTGCTGGGATTCTCTAACAGGTACATACAAATGAGCAGCTAAAAGGCTTAGGGTTGTGTTTCCAGGCACTTCCATAAATGGTTGAGCTCTGGATCTGGTTAGTGCTTCTTTGCCTTTTCGCTGGAAGATGCAGAGGCAGAAGGGATCAGCAACATCTCCTCTTTGACGTTATAAGCTAAAGGAGGCATTTTCAGGGGGAATAAACCTTGAGGGTTGAAGCAATCTGTTCCAGCTCTTCCTGAACTTAAATAAGGAGCAAGGAAAGAAAAGTGTTGTTTATTTTTCAGGGATTTTTGAAGAAGGGGTAGTGCAGAAAAATCTGAGTTTTAATGATAAAATGCCCAATTTTGAGCAGCTATGATGTTGAAAATCAGTCAGTGTTTCAGAACTGTTGGAAAATGGATGAGGAGGCCTATCATCCTGCTCTGGTCTGAAGGAAACGGGTTATTTTGGACAATATAGGATCCTTTATGAGGGCTGGTTTTTGCTGTGTGTTGCTGCCTGCAGGTCAGGTGAAACTTTGCAAGGACACAGCTTTGGTCTAATCTGGGGTTCCATAACCCTGAGCCACCAGCAGCAGGGCTGGAAGAGAGCTGCTTTGGGAATGCTGCAGACCCTGGAGCATCAGTGCAGAGGCTGGATGGAGGCAATGATCCCACGGTGGGTTTGGCCCCAGAGCCTTCACCCCGCGGTACCCCAAACCCGGACGGGCTGAGGAGCCCCGCAGAATGAATTGATTTGATAAATGGACATTTATTACACTCACAAATTGGCTGAAACCAATTTCAGTCACATCAAGTGCTGATAACTGCTGGGGTATTGATTTGTGTAAAGTAATACAGTGAATTTATCAGTTCAATAGCGGGCTGAAGGGCCTCTTGGAGACACAGGGCTGCAGTCACACCGTTACAGATGGACGAAATAAAGCAAGAGCATGGCAGCAATGCCAAGAACAGCTCCACAGAAGAAGGTCCCGGCGTCATCATCATCAGCCTCTTGTTTTGGACATTGGGGCTGAATGTCATATTTCAGCACAGCAGTGTGACCTCCCTCCTGGTATTTATTTATTTGATTGTTTGTTTGTTTATTTATTTCTGCCAGGAGGAAGGAAGGGGGCAGCTTTCCCAGAGGCAGAGCATGGATTTCATGCTTGAGTGACAGTGAAGAGCGTGGCCAGCAGCTGCCTTGGGAGTGCAAACTCCAAGGAGAAGAGTGCTTCTGTGGCTTTCCTAGCTGAGATTTTCATCCTTGGAAACTGGCAGGAATGTTCTGCTCTGGCCCTGGATGGGGCTTCTGTTCCTACTGCTGAAGCTGAGCACTGCACTGGACAGCCTGAGAGAGCCACCTCCAGCCCCAGTGGTGGAACCTAGGGAGTGGTATCCCTTCCCTAGGGACATCCTGATTTTTTAAGATTTTCCAAACCTCAAGAGTGCTGTGTGCTGGAATAGCTCGCTATTTTAAGTCTGCTTGTAGAAAAGCATTTACACCTTATCACTCTGTTGATCTGACTGACCTGCTGACTAGTGACCATGGAACGGTTTGGGTTAGGAGAGACCGTAAAGCCCATCTCATTCCAAGCCCCCTGACGTGGACAGGGACACCTTCCACTAGACCAGCTTGCTCTAAGCCCAGTTCCAGCCTGGCCTCCCAGGCACAACTTCTCTTGGCAACCTGTGCCAGTGCCTCATTAGCCTCTTAGGGAAGAATTTCTTCCTAAATACGATGCTCAGCATCTTCCAACAGAGATCAAATGCTGAATCTCAAGCTCTGACTTTATGGTAGTTTTTTAAGGGGTGCTTTATATCCCTGGAGTTGCTTTGAGTATTTATCCATAAACTCTGGCATCCTGCTGCAGAGGGGAGGGAAAGAAGGCAGCACTTAACCCCACCGTCTTTGGACCCTGAATGTGCTTGACCCTGTGAGTGGTCACTTCATGCCCCAAAGCAGAAGTTTATTACTTTTATTACCATTATTATCGTAGCTGAGATAGCTGCAGGAATTATCGGTGGTTGTGTTACTCCCCATCAATTTTTATGAAATTTCCCCACCTCAGGTGTTTGACCTCCCATTCACTGCTGTAAAGGGCTGAGAAGGAACATGTGCAGCACTGGGAAGGGCACACAGAGGGATTCAGCACAGACCCTTCTTTGCACCTCCCTGCCAGTGGCAGAGCATTTTCCCCTCTTCATCTCCTGCAGCGGCTGTTTCCAGGGATGACATGGCCAGTGAGCAGCTGAAGGGCAGGATGGGATTCCCACCAGGCTTTGCCCAGGATTTTGAACAGAGCCAGATTGCTGGCTACAGCCAAGCTGGTCTGTTGTGCTGATGTGCCCAGGCAGGGTGAGACAGAGCCAGGCACCAGCCAGTGCTGCATCTGGCCTTGTGCCCGAGCTAATTAAGCCTTGGCAGGAGTCAGCACTCATTAGCGTGGCCAGGAGGACAGGTAATGCATCTGCCTGTGTCCGGGTAGGGAATGGCAAGTTCTTGTGGCTGGGGTCCAGCTCCCACTAAATGCACAATCCCAGAGCTCAGTCCCATTTCTGAAGGGGTTGGAGTTGATGGTCTTTAAGGTCCCTTCCAACCCACCACACCCTTCTACAGCTACATTCTACATGCCCTGGATTTAAGGTTAAATTGGGGATTTTTACAGCAATGCAAACCTTCATCCTGAGCTACCAGTGCCTTTTGGGAAGCCCTTCTGGTTTTCCCTGCAGACTTTACAGGGATTAGGAATTCAGTCCCACTCTCTTCCTAAGTAGCTGCAGTGGTTAATCACCCTTGTTATTAAAACTGTTCTGCTTTATTTGTAGTTTGATCCTCTCACTCCAGCCCCTGGAGCACCTTAATTTTCTCTGTAGCTGAGCAAGTTCAGTGCCTTCTTGGGGAGATCCGTAATGACTGTGGTCAGGTCACTCCTCACACCCCTCGTCATTAACCTCAGATCATTGATTTGTTCTTGCAGCGAGCCTTTGCTCTTGTTTTCCTAATCCTCACCGGGTCTGCTGGCTCCCATGCTACCTGGGTCTCCTGGAATACAAGCATGAACTCTGAGGATCTCAGTTTCATGCAGGTCTTGCAGCTCCAAATTCCCATGAGACCCCTCCATGCATCTATATACTCCAGCTGCTGGACTATCTTACTTGAGCTGCTGCTGTTTAACATCTTCCCAGCCTGTCCCTGCTGGCAGAGGCAGCATTTCCGTGTCAGGCCGTAGGCTGTGACATTCCATTTTTTTTTAATATGCAAAATGGAAATATTGTTTAAACATTTTTATATGCAAATCTTTCTATGTGCAAAATGGCACTATTTATTTCCCGTGTCAGTTTGCTCTCCCCTGCCATGCCTAGGATGCCTTTTCTTAGGTGTCTTTTATTTACCATACCCCATCAAAAGGGTTTTATGGACTGACTAGGAAGTTGAATTTAAGAATTCCATTTTAAAAGCCACTCTCGTGCTCTCCTGCCAGCTCAGGGAAGAAAACAAACCCACAGCTCCCCACAGTGCCAGCCAGTGCCTCATTCAAGGGAGACACAGAACTGAGGCACAAGGACAGGGGCTGAGACCCAGGATGGTGGCCAGAAGGAGAGGAAGCAGCTGTGTTTTGAGGGTGACAGTCACCAAAGAGAAGTGGGTTTATTCTTTCTTGGCTTTGTTCCTGCTCCTGCTGTGGACACCACTGAAAGGCAGCAGAGGCCGAGCCTGTGTGCAGCAGCATTCCAAGACCTTTAAGCCACAGTTCTCCCAGTGTTTTCCTTCTGCTCATCCCACCTCCAGTGCTGCTATTTTCCCCTACTACCTTCAAACTCCTGTCAGTTACAATTTTTGGGCATCTTGCCGTGTTCATGCTCTGCTTCCTAATGTGCCACATTTGGGTTCGGCTGGATCTGGGGGTGCCGTGCACCAGTCATGAGACCTTGCTGGGTCTGAGGGGTCCTGAGACCGTACAGTGCGTGTTCTCTCTCACAAAATACCTTTCAAGATTTACAGGCTGGATTGAAATACTGCAGATAAAGCAGTGTCCCAGGAAGGCTGCGATATCAGTTAATCTCTCACATTGAACGAGAAGCTGGTCTGATCCAGGGGAACCGCTTCTGTGTTCCAGAGACCAAATCCAGCCAGCAGAGGATGAGATTTGATCTTTTGGCCTCAAAAGCAGTTCCTTTTCCTTCAAATTGTGCAGTGATGTTACTGCTTTGGTGAGCAGGCTCACAGAGACTGAGGCTGCTCTGGGGGGGCTGAAAAGCACCTTGGGGAGCTGTGGGCACCCGTGGGGGTAGGAACCATCACCCACTCTGCACAGCAGATCCATCTCTGCCCTGAGAAAGGGCTGTGCTGGTCTGACTGGAAGTTTGGGAGGGAATCAGGGTTCTTGCCTTTCGTAAAATTTTCCACTGGTATCTCACCCAGGATGTACTTGGATGCTGTTATCCAGAGAGGCACTGAGATAATCACCACACTCTTCCCAATCCTTGCACCAATTCAGACCGTTTGTGACCTTCAGCCACCTCTCTCTTCCCATTCCGTGCCAGAAATAACCCATAAACCTCTTCAAAACTGCTGTTTTTTTCTCACAGAAAGGTTGCACTTGGGAGCTGGCGAGGCAGAGTGCCTCTCCATCCCTCTGTCCATCCATCCATCCTTGTCCCCCCCCTCCGCCGTCTCCCTGGCAACGCTGAGTGCACATCCTGGAAAACTTTATCCGAAATCTGCTCTGGGCAGCTTTCCAAATCCATGCTAACCTTATTAGGTGTCTCTGGGGCCTTGGCTGGCTAATCAAATTAGAGAGCACTAATGGCAGGGAGGACTGGGAGTGGGTAGAGAGCAGTAAAACATAGTGTATACTTAGTGATAATTACACTTACTTTGTGGCATTGATTTATACGCTTCCCCCCTCTTTTTTTGTTTTCATTGTCTTCAAATGCAGCTATTCGGAGGAAGGAAAATGGCTGGTACGATGAGGAGCACCCGCTGGTGTTTCTTTTCTTGGGATCATCTGGAATAGGTAACGTTTGTGTTGTGGGGAGGGGAACGGGGAGCCCTGAGGAAAGGGGGTGGAAGCTGCTGCAGGGCTGCAGGGTTGGAATAAAATACCAGTTAAACACACTGTCATCTTTCAGCGGGTCACCCGTCATCCAGCAGGGTGACCACAGCTGCACACCAGCACACACAGCCACATCCAGCCCATGCTGGGTTGTCCCACAGAACAGCCCCTCTCTGAGTCTCAAAAAGGGACAGTTTTCAGAGTAAAAGTATTACTTTAACAACTTTCTGGTGAAAACCCCTCTATTCCAGTGGGAATGGTGGGATAATAGTGGAAATTTGCTGCCTGCAAACTGAATCTCTGCTCGTCTGCTCCTGTGGGCACAGATTGCTTTGGAATGACAGGATTTTATTGACATCGATAAGATTTGTCCTCCAGCCCAATCAAATGCCACATGACAGCTGATCAGTTCATGAAATGGTCCAAATGACTTTTAGTTGTGGAAAAACCCCAACAAAACAGCTTCAAAGTAACTGATCTGTGACATTTGGAACAACCTCAGGGCTTCTCCTGCCTCCAGTGCCTCCCGAAGGGCTCAAAAAGGTGCTGATGCTCCAGTGCTGGAGGGGTTAAAGGGGCACAGGTGAGACCATGCTCCTGCCACACAACAGTGCCAGGCCAAGTATTCACTCCAAATAAGTTGCTATAAAGCTGTATAAAACCAGGATAAAATATTTTTGATGCTTCATTGCCTTGCTAGAGCAGATCTGAAGACTCTGGGATGTAAATTGTTGGCTCTTCCACTCTCATGTACTTCCATGGGTGCTTTCTTTTTTCTTTTCTTTTCTTTTCTTTTCTTTTCTTTTCTTTTCTTTTCTTTTCTTTTCTTTTCTTTTCTTTCCTTTCCTTTCCTTTCCTTTCCTTTCCTTTCCTTTTCTTTTCTTTTCTTTTCTTTTCTTTTCTTTTTTATAGGAAACAGTTTCTTGCATCCTTACATATCAGGAACTCTGATCCAGCATCATCCAAAGTCAGCAAAGCTCAAACTGAAATCGATTGCAAAATTTTGGCAGATTTAACAGGTGGAGCAGAGCACACCCCATGAATTCCTTTATTTGTAGCCCTTTTTTGGGGCATTTGCTGATCTGACCCACCAGATCTATTGTCCCTGCAATACAGCTGTGAGCAGATGTACAATATTCCAGTAAGAATGTACTTTTTAACCTAATCTCCTTTCAAAGACTCATGGATTTTTTTTTTTCTTCAGAATAGTTGTTTCTGTCCCTGCTCATTTGTTTTTCAGTGTGCAAGTAAACCCCACAGGGGGCCAGTGCAATGCACTGCTGATGGGTGTGCCAGGGACAAGTACCAACCCCCAGAGCATCCGTCCTCCAGAAGGGTGACAGGCTTCACCCTCTGGTCACCTGGTCTTCGCCTTGCTGGTCACCCCAGGAGCCAAAATCAGCCCTGTCCTTCCCCTGATCAACCTGACAAAGCCAGCAGTGTCATGCTGGGAACAGAAGTTTTCTGGCACCCACATTTCAATAAAACTGCCTCTTTAATGAAGTTTTTCCCCAGATGGATTGGCTGGGAGAACAGGACATGGCCTGGCATGAGCTGGTGCATGTGTTCACCTTCATCAGGGTGGATTTGCTCCATTACCTAATTGTTTCTAATCCCAGGATTTTTTGACCATCATCTCATATAAAGCAAAGAAAAAACACCCCATTTCCTTGAAATTCTTTATTTGGAGATTACAAGGCATTGCACAAGGAACTTGGAGTAGTGAGGGTAAATATAGCAAAACTCTGCTCTATCCACTTATTTTTATGGAAAAAATTCAAGAGCTTTGTTCCCATCCTGTGAGAAACAAATAAAGCTGAGGGAGCCAGTGCAGAGATGCTGCTGTTCTAAACTGCATCTGCTCACCCTGCCCAGACTGGGAACCCCAGTGAGTGTGATCCTGGAGATAAAACAGCAATACCCACTTCCCAAGGAAAACACCTATATTGGTTGCAGGAAGTTCCAGCCCTGGTGTTAGCAGAGCTCACAAACAGACAGAAGATCAGGACAGACCTGGTTAAAGCAAGTTTTCTCTTTCCCTCTCCGGAACAGGTAAAACGGAGCTAGCCAAGCAAACGGCCAAGTACATCCATAAGGACATCAAAAAGGTAATGACTCATCCCAGCTTTGTGCTGGCAGTTAAAGGGACACGGGAAGGGTCGTCAGGAGGTTCATTGTGTGGCTCTGCTGCCCTGAGAAGGGGCTTCTTCTGCACTGAGAGGGACCTGTGATGGAGTCACAGACAGGTCTGGGTTGGAAGAGCTTTTTAAGCTCATCCAGTTCCACCCCTCCTGTCAAATATCTTCTAGTGGGGTACCTTCCACTAGACCAGGTTGCTCCAAGCCACATCCAAATTGGACTTGAACACTTCCAGGGCTGGGGCCAGCACAGCTTGTCTGGGCAGTCTGTGCCAGGGCCTCACTGCCCTTGCAGCAAAGAATTTCTTCAACCCAGCCCTGCCCTCTGCCAGTAGGAAGCCATTCCCCCTTGTCCTGTCCCTCCATGCCCTTCTCTTGAGCCCCGTTAGGCACTGGGAGGATCTCTAAGGTCTTCTGGGAGCTATCTCTTCTCCAGGCTGAATATCCCCAGCTCTGCCAGTCTCTCTCCAGAGCAGAGGGGCTCCAGCCCTCAGAGCATCTTCATGGCCTCCTCTGGGCTCGCTCCAACAACTCCACATCCCTTTGATGTTTGACCCCAGAGCTGGAGGCAGCTCTGCAGGTGGGGTCTCACCTGAGCAGAGCAGAGGGGCAAAATCCTCGCTTCACCCTGCTGCCCACACAGTGGGATCAGCCCAGGACACTGTCTAATCTCCTCTCTATGTCACCAGACTATCTGAATTGTAAAAATTAAAATGGATGTAACATTTGTTCTCCCTGTTGAATTTTGCTCTCATTTTGACATCCTGTGTTGTGAACGTATTTTTTTGCCTCTATTACTAATATCACTGTAAATTGTTAGAAGGATAAAATTCCAGAAATTCCATGTCCCCAGCTCCACCATTTGTCACATCGTGCCAGTATGGACTGTAGCAATGCAACATTGATTTCCTGCTCAGAATTTTAAGTTCTGAAGTGTTTGGTATCCAGAAGCAATTTGAATTATTTAGTTTGTTACCTAGTGGTCAGATTTTAGAAAGATGGGTTGAATTATTTCATGGAGGTGGTGGCTTTGCAGGAGGACACTTCAGTGGTGTCTGGGGTTTCTATTCTATTCTATTCTATTCTATTCTATTCTATTCTATTCTATTCTATTCTATTCTATTCCGTCATGTCCTGTCATGTTCCGTTCTGTTCTGTTCCATTCCATTCCACTGCATTCCATTCATTTCTAATCTGTTCCATTCTTTCTATTTGTTTCATTCCAATCTATTATATTCCATTCTGTCTATTCTGTTCCATTCCAATTATTTCAAATTATTCAACTGCAATCTATTCTACTCTGTTCTGTTCTATTCCATTCCAATATTCTATTCAATTCCAGTCAAATCCATTCTGTTCCATACCTGTCTTCCATTCTATTCTGTTCTGTTCCATTCCATTCTATTCAATCTTAATCTCCATTCCATTCCATCCTATTCCATCCCATCCCATCCCATTCCATTCAAACCAGTTACATGACATTCTCTTCCATGTTTCACATTTAAGCCTCTGCCTACCTGTAAGAGGTGCTTAGCTCTCTCCCACTTGGAGCCAGGGAAAAGAAGGAAAAACAAGCAGAGCTGTGTGTAGATGAATCCCTCTTCCCCACATCCTCCAGCAGGGAATGGACACGCAGTCCAGCAACACGTATAGGAAGAAGACCAAACTGGAACCAATGCTATAAAAACAGCTGTTCTGCTTTCTTTTCCTCATGCCTCTATAAATGCCTTCCAGAAGCCATAAATCCTGGATCTCAAGCACCTTCGTCCCTAATCTCACACACGGAGCTGCTCCATAGCCAGACATCCAATGGGGAACTCGGTCAAAGCCTGAGTGTTGTGTTAATTTGACAGCAGCAGGAATCTGGGATTAATCAGTAATGAACCAGCTCAGCTGTTTGTGCCCTGATGAGGGATGAGAGGGGGTCATACCCCCCACAGGCTCTGGTGAGGGGCAGCGGTTCACAGGAACTGACAGGTTAAGAAAGGAAGACCTGGAACTGTCTCCCTTCCATCTGCAAGACAGAGTCAGTTTTTTCCATCTCACTCTGCCCTGGGGAGTTTGAAGATATTAGTAATTTTCAGGGAAATTATTGCATGGGAATATTTTGCCCGGAGAACCTGTAGCTGTCACATCCCTGAAAGTGTTCAAAACCAGGTTGGATGGGGCTTGGAGCCACTTGGTCTAGTGGAAGGTGTCCCTACCCATGGCAGGGAGGTTGGAATGGGATAGTCCTGAAGGTCCCTTCCAACCCAAACCACTCTCTGACTCCGTTATTTTCCCAGGTAACGAATGACAGGACTAGAGGAAACTGCCTCAAGCTGCAACCAGGGAGGTTTAGGTTGGATATTAAGGAATTTTTTTTCTGTTCAGCTCTGGAAAGGCTGCCAAGGGCAGTGGCGGAGTCCCCTCCCTGAAGAGATGTAACAGATGTTTGCATGTGGCCCCTGGGGACATGGGTTGGTGGTGGGCTTAGCAGCGCTGGGGGAACAGTTTGGCTCCGTTGTCTCTGTTTCCAGCCCAAACAGTTCAGTGATTCTGTTCTCTAACTCTGGGATCCCCATGTGATGGTGTCACGTGTGTGCCACGTACACGTGTCCAGATGAGACGTATTCCCGGACATTTCTCCTTCTCCATCATGGGCAGTGGTTGTGTCTGGCTGACTCAGTCCAGGATGATGCTGGCAAGTTCAGGCTTGGCTTCTTCTTGGTCAGCTGAATGAGAGGATCCAACTGAAATGTTCCTCTCCCCTCTCCTTCCCTCGCCTTCTTTTCCTTTCCCATCTAGGATGTGGATTACAGCTCCATGATCACAACATTCAGTACCTGCAGTGAATCATCAGCTTTTCATATGCAAAATGGAAACTTGGGTGGAAGCTGTAAATTCTCTAACACAGTTCTCTGTTTCAGGTGATCACCCACAAGCCCAGTTCACCTCAGCTTTTTGATTTTTTGCTGGATTTTTGTGGAAGGGTGTTACATTTTTCTCGTGATTGATTTCTAAAAAGCTGAACCACAAAAATATCTATTTTATTTACAAAATTTTAGCCCTGTCAGTACTGCTCCAGCTCTGGCAGCGAGCAGATTGATCAAATCTCATCCTAAGTCTCTTGCAGGGTTTCATCAGACTGGACATGTCGGAGTTCCAGGAGAGGCATGAGGTCAGTAAATGGGCTCTGAAGGGAGCAGCTTCAAATTTAATCCAGAAAAAATGGACATTCTGGTGTGTCAGGGTGGGAGCATAGCAGGACAGCAGGAGTTGCTCCACGATGTGCATTAAATTGAAAGTAAATTACTGGAAAGAAGCTTTAATTGGGTGTCATGGTTTAGGCATGGTACTCCCCAGTTCAATGCTCCCACTGAGACACTCCAAACCAGGAGCCACTCCCTCACTCCCCACCTCCCCTTGTCCCTCCCCACTGCAGTGGGCTGGAGGAGAACTGGAGGCTCTAAAGGTAAAGGCCATGGGTTGAGATAAGAACAATATACTGGAAACAGGAATGAGATAAGAGAACAAACAAGCAACAACATTAATAACAAAAGTATGTAAAAGAGAGAGAGAGAGAGTGATTCACATGCAAAATGCTCACTGACCCAACCCAGCCACACCCTCCGTTTAGAACTGGCTAAAAAACACCATGTCAAGAAGTGATGACATAGGAAGAGTATTTTACTTGTGGCCTCTTCCCACAAAGTTTACTTGTGGCTTTGATTCTGCACCAGAACCACCTGTCACTCATAATCCTTTGAATCATTGCTCTTAAAAAGGCTAAAAGGGATGAAAAGAAGTTTTGGACATCTGAGACAGATTGCTCAGACCCTGCATAGCAAAGCAAGACTGGTGCCTTCCCATCTGCCCATTCCTGCTCCTTGGATTCTGCTGCTTTGAGGTCTGAGCAGGGAATAGCTCAATCCCTATTTTGTTAATTGTTGCTTATTAAGCTGATTTTGGGATACCTGGGGTGCGATTGGTGTCACAAAGAACAGAGAACTTGTTTTGTTGTCAGCAAAGAGCAGTGGCAGCCTGAGGAGCTCCCAGAAGGGCTTCATTCCCATGGTGCATGGATCAGCCTTCACCTTTCCTGTTCCTTCCTCCCAGGTGGCGAAATTCATCGGCTCACCCCCCGGCTATGTGGGCCATGAAGAGGGTGGACAGCTCACCAAAAAGCTGAGGCAGTGCCCAAATGCTGTGGTACTCTTTGACGAGGTGGACAAAGCCCACCCTGATGTGCTCACCATCATGCTGCAGCTGTTTGATGAGGTAAATCCACATTTTAGACTGGAGTCGACACGAGGGACTGTGCAGAAGGTGACAGTAAGGGGTGAGAGGGAGGACAGAGGGAGGAGTTTGGGTGGGGAGGGACCTTGAAAGCTCATCTAGTCCACCCCTCCTGCCATGTGCAGGGACGCCTTCCACTAGACCAGGTTGCTCTAAGCCACGTCCAACCTGGCCTTGAACACTTCCAGGAATGGGGCAGCCACAGCTTCTCTGCACAGTCTGTGCCAGGGCCTCACCACCCTCAGAGGGAACAATTCCTTCCCAATATCCCATCTAATCCAATCCAATATCCCATCCCATCCCTCTGGCAGTGGGAAGCCATTCCTCCTTGTCCTGTCACTCCAGGCCCACATCCAAAGTCACTCTCCAGCTCTCTGGTTAATTTTGAAGGTCCCAGTCTTTCCTCAGAGGCCACCAAACTCCAGGGCAACATGTTGGAAGGTTTTGAAGAGGTTTTTTTTGTTTTTCTTTTAAGGATTAATAGCACCATTTTTCTTGCATAGATCATCACAGTAGCAGTTCAATGTGAAATCAATTCCTGTACCAGGCACTTGACAGGGCAATAACCCAAATGTTAATCTCAAGCACCCAACAAGGATTTGTGTCATTGTGCTGGATCTCTGCTGTTGGAGATGGATTGAGGAAAGAAACAGCCTGGGGAGATGCTGCTTTTTTCCTTATTTCCCTCTCTTTTTTAGCACTGGTGCTTTGGAAAGGTTCCTGGATTGGTTTTGGGGGTCTGAGGGTTGATGCCACTGCAGCAGTGGTGGTGCTGGGCAGCCCTGGTTAGCCAGGTGATCAATCCCACCGGAATGAGGAGCTCTGCTACTCAAGTCACTCAGTTACGGCCAAAACATGGTTACGTGTGGGCTCTGCCCAGCCCAGACCACAGCCACGGGCAGGATTGGGGTCAGGGTCAGGGTTAGGGTTAGCATTGGTGCTGACCTGAGCCTGGGGCTTGTGTCAGACCTAAAACCACCACAGGGAGATAGGCAGAGGGTCAAAGGCTGGGGAGCCAAAAATGGGCAACCACACAGTCATGGAATCATTGAGGCTGGAAAAGCCCGCTGAGTCCATCGAGTCTAACCCTTCCCTCAGCACTGCCGAGCTCACCACTAAACCTAAATGCCACATCCACAAGGCTTTTAAACGCCTTCAGGGATGGGAACTCCAACACTGCCTTGGGTAGACTGTGCCAAGGCTGAACAACACTTCCAGGGAAGAATTATTTCCTGATATCCAACCTATACCTCCCCTGGTGCAACTGGAGGCCATTTATTCTTGTCCTGCCCCTTGTTACCCGGGAGGAGCCTAAGACCCCCTCCCCAGATCCAGCCTCCTGTCAGGGAGCTGTAGTGAGTGAGAAGTGCCTCCTTCTCTCCAGGTCAACAAGGACATGGACTGGCCCAACCCTTCTCCTGGCAAGGCATCTCCCAGCACATCCATCAATTCTGTCCTGGATGGGGCAGGCTGGGACCATGTACAGGAGAAGTTCCTGCCATTCGTGGAGAGACAAGGACTTCTCCAACCTCATCCTTGCTTCCTTCCACCTCAGTCTTTGGGTATCCCTTCAGAATTAAATCCACTCTGAGGAAAACCAGGACCCGTGCTCTTTTTCCTGGTGTTTTGGCTATGTCCTCCAGCACCTGCTGACACGGCTGGTGTCATCTTGCTGTTGTTGCAGGGCAGGCTGACAGATGGCAAGGGGAAGACCATTGACTGCAAGGATGCCATCTTCATCATGACCTCCAACGTGGCCAGTGAGGAGATTGCCCAGCATGCTCTGCAGCTCCGGCAAGAGGCCATGGAGATGAGCAAGAAAAGGATCGCAGAAAACTTAGGTACTGGAGTTCCCATCTTCAGATTCCTAAAGAACCTCCCTCCTTCCTAACTCAGCTTCGACACCAGCTCAGCTATCCCTCGGCAGGGGGCACACCCAGACCCTTCAGTCCCCTCTCCGCTGGTCCACATGACTCGGGAGTGCTCCTCTGCCAGGAAGTCATGAAATCCCAGAAGGGTTTGGGTTGGAAGGGACTTTAACGACCATCCCATTCCAACCCCCTGCCATGGGCTGGGACACCTTCCACTAGACCAGGTTGCTCCAAGCCCCATCCAACCTGGCTTGAAACACTTCCAGGAAAGTGAGTACAGGATGAGAAAGGCTGAGAGTTTGGACAGAGCCTTAAAGATGCAGTCTCCCTCTGAAGGATGCTATGTCAAGTAATGAGGATTTCAGAGCAGGTGAATTGAAACTGAAGTTGAAAATGTGTGCAACTTCCAGTGCCTTTCTCTTAACTCTGAGGACATACAGATGAAAGGTGATGCCAGCAGCAGGGACTGTCCCTTTTAGGCAGTGTTTGTCACACAGAGCACAGGAAAAGCCTGTTTCCATCAGGTGTTGCTGTGCCTGTGGATAACCAAGAAGCCATGGACAGTGACTGCATCCCTTCTTTTCTCATCAGTCTTAAACAACTTACTTTGGGGTTTTTAAGATCCTTTTATGATCTTCATTGTCTGGATGCCACATCTTTTTCAAGGTATCCAGCAGCCTGTGCCATCTCAGATATACCATATTCCTGCATCAGCTCCACAGGAGCAGGAAAAAAATTGGATTTTGGTGTCAAATCTATTTTCCAGCTGCTTTCTCCCAGTCTCTTTTACTTGGGAGAAGTGGCTGTCGACACTGGCTTAATTCAGAATCTTTAAACTTCAATCAGGCTGGGTAAAGGACAAAACACATCGTCAACTGAACTTTCCAGAATAACATTTGAAAATGCCAAACGTTTCCCTGCTCAATGAGGAGAACATTGAATTTTAATTTCTGGGACAGTACAGCTGCTGCAGGAGGAGGAGCTGGGGAGGGCATTTGGGCACAGCAGCTGCCTTCAATTGTGTTTCAAGGAGCTCCTGCCCATTTCCTGAGGTCTCAGTGTGGAGATGCCGTGGCAGGAGGTCACTGCAGTGCCTGGCAGGCAAATAAATGGGAAGATAAAGGGAAGGAGCAGCTTCCCCAGTGGGCTCTGCATCTACCAGTGGCAGCAGCAGATACTGCATGTGGGGAGTGGGAATGCTGGTAGCAGTGCTGGCTCCTCTGCATTTCCAGCTCTCCTCTGTCAAAACTCTGGGATTTATTGGCATCCCTGCCCTAGAGAGAGGGGCTGGAACTGGATCAGGTGATTCCAGAGCACCCTGCACCACTTTGGGCATTAGGGGGAACCTCCTCACTCCCTACAGCTGCCTGAACAGGCGCATCAGTCTCTTCTTCCAGGTAAGAAGAGGACGAGAGGAAGCAGTCTCAGTTTATGCCAGGAGAGGTTTAGGTTGGATAGTGGAGAAATGTATTCCCCAAAAGTGTTGTCCAGCCCTGGCACAGGCTGCCCTGGCCAGTGGTGGAGTTCCCATCCCTGGAGTGATTTATACGATATGTGGAACTTGGGGACACAGTTTAGTGGTGGGCTTGGCAGTGCTTGGACTTAAGGATCTCAGAGGGCTTTTCCAACCTAAGCTACCTATCCAATGGAGCCTGAGAACCCCTTCTGCTGCTGCTGGTGAGGGGCAGCAATCTTCATCAAGGCTGCAAAGCTGGGACGGGGTCTGTGTCCCCCGCCCTGCCCTGCGTGCCAGGATCCAATCCAGAGCACAGGAATCTGTCTCACTGTGAGCACCCTGCTGCCTCCAGCACAGGGAGGCAAATGAGTGCAGAAGGGGTGAAGCTGTGGGAAGGACTGGAATGGTGAAGACAAAGAGGAAGACAGCACTGGGAGGAAGAAGGGTGATGCTGCAGCCAAGCATCCAGAGTGGCTGGGGCCGGGATTCGAGAGCAGCCAGACCCTGGCTCCATCTGCAGTCAGCAGAGGGAAGTAGACTGCAGCCTGAGCAGTGCTGCAGGCACCCTGAGCATGAGTGTGGTGTTTGCTGGGGAGCCTGTAGGCTCTTCAGTGCTCACAGCCCCAGAGGGCGTGTGCTCTGTGTGTCAGGTGTGTGTCAGCTCTGTGTCGGCTGCTGTGGAGCACAGCTGGGCACTGCAGCTTCCAGAACAGCTCCTGTGGGCACAGAGCAGGGAGCTGAGGCAGAGCCACGGTTCTTTGGCCATTCAGGGGAGCCACATCAGCACAGGATGTTCCCCTGGAGCTCCACAGGACCCAGAACTGCAGGCACACTATGCTGCCAAGCAAACTGCTGGCACATGCCGAGGTGCCAGGTCTGTCCTGCAGTACCCCCCACACCTTCCTTGCCCTCAGCTCCAGCTCATCCAGACAGAGGTGAAGCCCCTGTCCCACTGACACCCCCCCATCCACCTCTCTTCCAGAGGATGTCCAGATGACTGACAAGATCACCATTTCCAAGCAGTTCAAGGAAAAGGTTATTCGCCCCATCTTGAAGGTATGGACGGTGTTTTCATGGCTCGTGTTTCAGGTGTCCTGAGCTTTCGTCCCAGACTCCTTGCAGCCCCTCTGCTCTGGAGACAGAGAGAAGGGATGTAACCCCACTAAAAATGCCGGAGAGGTCAGAGCCCAGCAGAAATAAATCACAGCTTCTTCACTCTTGGAGTGGAGCCACAATGGGTGGTGGGAAGGGGACACAGGACAGGAAGTGCTGCAGTGTGATTTGGGGGTTCTCTGCTCTCCCAAGTCATGAAAATGTGACTGCAGTGACATCCTCATGACCTTCAGTTTCTTTAAGGTGTTTCTGAAGCACCTCAGGATGCTGTCCAGCTCCGTGGGTGGCTGCTGGGCGCTGTGGGAGGTGGGATGGTCCCTGGGGAGCTCCTTCTGCAATGCCCTCAGGGTCACCATCCGTCTCCCTGCTGACCTCCTCCCTTGTCCCTGCAGGCTCACTTCAGACGCGACGAATTCCTGGGGAGGATCAACGAAATTGTCTATTTTCTCCCTTTTTGCCACTCGGAGCTCATCCAGCTGGTCAACAAGGAGCTCAGTTTTTGGGCCAAAAAGGTAAAAAAAAGTCAGTGTCTTTAGAGGGGACTTCTCAGAATAACTCCAGAAGAAATCCCTGCTGGAGCATCTGTCCTGGGGTAAAGATACACAATGATGTGTATTTTACCATCATCATACAAGCTGTTGAACTTGGGGTGCTGGGGACACTTAGGAGCTCTGGGAGCAGCAGAGATGGTTCTTCTTGGACTGGAGCAGGGATGAGCTCCAGGCTGCCTTCAAAGATATCATTTGTCTAAGTGGTCTTTGCATATCTGAGCTCTCTGGGGGCTGAATGGGATTTTGGGGTCCCTTTGTTGTGGAAGAACTGGCCTGGTGGAGCTCAGCCCTTCTCAGCAGCCCAGTGCAGCATCCTTGCTGCTCAAGGAGAAGGGTGCCAGGCTTGCTGGGAGGCACCCATAATTCTTCTTCCTTTTCCCCCCCTCCCCCCTGACAGGCCAAGGCAAGGCACAACATCACACTGCTGTGGGACAGGGAGGTCATGGATGTGCTGGCTGATGGATACAACCTTCACTATGGTGCCCGCTCCATCAAGCACGAGGTGAGGGCAAAGGGAAGTTGGGGTGAAGTTTGTGTTGTCCAGCCCCACTGCCCAGGGAGAACCAGAATTGGAAAGGCATCAAAAGAGAGATGGAGTCACTGGAGCAAATCCAGAGGATGTCACAAAGATGCTCTGAGGGCTGCAGCCCCTCTGCTCTGGAGACAGGCTGGGAGAGCTGGGGGTGTTCCAGCTGAACAAGAGAATACTCCAGGGAGACTTGAGAGCCCCTTCCAGTGCCTAGAAGGGCTCCAAGAGACATGGAGAGGGACTTCAGACAAGGGCCTGGAGTAATAAATTAAGGGGGAATGGCTTCAAACTGCAAGAGGGCATGGTTACATGGGATGTTGGGAAGCAGTTGTTCCCTGTGAGGGTGGTGAGGCTCTGGCACAGGTTGTCCAGAGAAGCTGTGGCTGCCCCATCCCTGAAGTGTTCAAGGCCAGGTTGGATGTGGCTTGGAGCAGCCTGGTCTGGTGGAAGGTGTCCCTCCATGACAGGGGGGTATGAAATGTTAATGAACTTTGAAAGTCCTTTTCAACCCAAACCCTTCCATGATTTCGTGACTGTGTGGGTCTGAGTGTCCTTATCTCTGGGGAGATATCCGTGGTCTGGGGGAGGAAGTGGAACACCCACACGCGAGACAGGCACTAAGTGGGATGAAGAAAAGGTTGCATGATTTTGCACCTCCTGAGGGTGGGGAGGAGCTGGCCACATCTCCATGGGAGGCTTTCCACAGGGCTTTCCCGTTTTATCTGCTCTGTCCCTCAGGTGGAGCGGCGCGTGGTGAACCAGCTGGCAGCTGCCTATGAGCAGGACCTGCTGCCACGGGGCTGCACCCTCAGGATCATCGTGGAGGACTCCAACAAGCACCTGCTGAAAACCAAAGAGGCGTCTCCCTCCAGCACAGAAAAATCCAAGATGCCAACCCTGCGGCTGGAGATTGTAGAGAAGGACAGCAAGGCCCGAAAACTGGAGATCCAGGCACCACTGAACCCCGAAAACATCACTTACTTCTTGTAGGCAGCGCTGGGCACTCACAGTGACAGTAAAATACCCCAAGAGCTGGAGCAAGAGGTGTCAGAGAGGCCAGAGCCACAGTCCTGCCACCGCTGGGCACGGACACAGGCACGGACACAGATGTGGGCAGGAGCTGGCCCGGGATGGGCATGAAGGGCTTTGGGGGTGCAGCTGTGGGTGACAGGGTGCCCTGGTGCCATTCAGGGATGGGTCAGTGGATGGTCCTGGGGTTTCACAGGGTGCTGGAGTTTTTTAAGGAAGGGGGAAGCAAATTGTGGACCATGTGGAAGCCGGGATGAATTTGTCATTCCCGTGGGAGGGGGCTTGCTGGGTTAGCTGGGCTGGCAAGGTGGGGAATGGGAACTGAGTGTGAGTGTGAAAGCCACCAGGCACTTGCTCTGTATTGTCCCTGTTTCTTTACGGCAATAAACACGCTATGCGCATCCAACCCTTTGCGTCCCCAGAAGCAGCAGCTGTTGAGAGCCACCATCCTCGTCCCAGGGCACTCCTGGGTCTGCTGCTCATCACCAGGAGCCAGGAATGTCACCAGGAGTGGGGAACACCGCGGGGAGCTGGGACCCACTGTCACATCTCCCCAGCACAGCCAGGCGACATCCTGGTGCAACCCGCTTGCTGCATCTTTTTCTCGTGACCTTCTTGCAGGAAATATTTAATACCTCAGGTGGAGCTGAGCTGTCCAAGTTGTGCCCATGGAGACACAGAGGCTGTGGCCCCCCTCCTTCAGGACCCCCATCCCACTGTTACCCCCTACACTGATGTCCCCAGGAGGGTTTGGTTCCAGTGCTGGTTCTTGTCTTCCAGGGACACAAGGAGGTTTGGTGGGGGATTCCTTGACCCCCCCTTCCTGGCCCAGTAGCTTTTTCCTGGCTTAACGCCAGGGGCTGGAGCAGGATCTCATCCCTGGAGGGTTTGGGAGTGTCACCAGGCTCTGCTGGAGCCTCCCGAGGTCAGATTCACTTCCAGAGGTGCACACAGGTGTGCAGTGAGGTGTGCATGGAAGCACACAGGTGTATCACACAGGTGAGCGTGGGTGTGCCCCTCTGGGCACAGCTGTTCCCTGGGCTGTGCGCTCAGGTGTGCCCTGCCATGCTGGGTCACGTCGTGTCACACTGTGCTGTGCCATCTCACTGTGCCATCTCACTGTGCCATGTCATGCCGTGCCAGGTCACACCGTGTCATGCCAAGTCACGTCATCCTACACCAGCCGTTCCATTCCACACTGTGCCACCCTCTACCACGCAGTGTCCCACCGTGCCAGGCCGTGCCAGCCCCATGGATCGTAGCCCCATGGGCAGGAGCAGGGCCACATGGGCCCTCCTCAACCCTTTGAGGCGGTTTTCTTGGTGCCAACACCGGTAAATGGGCTTCCACTGCCAAGAAGAGTGCCTGGGAGCATGGGATCTGGAGGAAGAATCCTCTTCAGCTGTGCCAGACACATTCTGTTCCCAGCATCTGAACCCCATGCTGGCACCTGATCCGGTCAGGGCAGAGGGTGCCACCAGCATGGGGGCTTGGGACACCCTGGAGCAGCCTAGCTTTGTCCCCAGGAGCAATGTGGCAGTGCACAGAGGCCTCCAGCGCCGTTGGGAGCAGCTGTGGGGCTGGGGGATGCACCAGGACCCCCCGACACACAACCTGGGGGACTCCATGGGGCAATGAAGGCTGCAGAGTGTGGGAGATGTCATCCCAACCAAGCTGGGGCCAGAGCTGGGGGAGTGTGGGGTGTGATCAGAGGGGTCCTGCAGAGGGGTCTCGTTTTGGGAGGCACCGCAGCGCCTTTACCTCCCCCCCCAGCAGCACAGGGGACAGCTGGGCCACTGCCAGCACCCACCTCCCTTCGTCACCCGCACCCACATCCCCCGGGAGCCGCGGGGATGCAGGACAGCTCCCCCCCTCTGCCCCCCAGCTGCGCCCCATCCCGCTCCCCTCCGCGCTGCCCTCCCTCTGCTCTCCCCCTGCATCGCCCTCCTCCTCCTCGCCCTCCCGGCTCTCCCCGGCTCTGGGTAGCACCAGCAGCTCCTTGCGTGGCAGATTGCTGCCTAATTAGTTTAGAGGGAAAACTTAATTGAATTAACTTTTCACAGCTCCAGCAACCCGACAGTGGGGCCTCGCTCCGCGCCAGCCCCACGCCCTGATCGAATTAACTTGTTTAGCAACCTGCCCGCTTCGGCCGCGCAGCTGGGGTGGGTGCGGGGGGGGCACCGCAGCACCCACCGGGGGCCCGGGGGCTCGGGCGGGGGAGCGGAGCCGGAGATGAGCAGCCGGGGGCGGTGGGGGCCGTTCCCAGGGAACGGAGTCCAGGGGGGAGCAGGAGCAGGAGCAGGACCCTTTAGGGCTCAGAATGCAGGACAGGCACGGGGCAGGGCACAGGACAGGACAGAGGGCAGGGCTCGGGCCGAGAGACGGGGGAAAATGTGGGGCAGGACACAGGACCGCGTATGGGGCAAGACACAGGGCGGGGTGCACGGCAGGAAACGGGGAAGGACACAGGTTAGGACAGGAGATGGGACAAGAACATAGGGGAGAGGGTGGGACAGGATGCGGGCTTGGATATAGGGCAGGACATGGGGCAGGACAGGTTCGAACCGATCCCACAGAACCCAGCCAGAGTCCGTTCTTCCCCTGCCCCCCGGTCCCCTGGGGGATCCAGAGCCCTTCATTGGGCACAATTAGGCTTTTAAATCCTCTTTAGTGAAAGTGTTTGTCTTGAAAATGTCCCAAATCCCGCCAAATCCTCCCCAAATCCTCCCGCATCCCCCCTCCCCGAATCCCCCTCTGGTGCCGGTGAAAGGGGCGAAAGCCTTTGCCTTGGTCCCTGCAGGGGGCTGGGGGGATGGGGTGCTTTGAAATTCATCCGGGCTGAAAACCGGGGAGGGGGATTGCGAGGGCCAGAGCCCCCCGAGGAGAGAGGGGTGGGACTGAGCACCCCTCCACAGCCGCCTGCTCCCCCCGCGCACCCAGGGACGGTGGAGGGCACCCGGGGACAGGCGGTGGTGGCGGTGCTGCCCTCCTGCCCCGGGATGCTCAGCCCCAGAGGCGCGGCACGGCACGGCACGGCTACAGGGAGGGAGATGGGGATCAGGATGGGAGCGGATATGGGATGGAATGGGATGGGATTGGGGACAGGGATGGCACCGAGGACCGGGATGGGATGGGGACAGGGATGGGGACAGGATCGGGGACAGGGATGTGACTGGGATGGGATGGGATGCTGTGAGGTGAGGATGGGGATGGCATGGCGATGGCGTTGGGGACAGGGATGATACAGAAGGACGGGGACACAGGGGGAAGGTCCGAGCGCCGTTTCCAGAGCGGGCCCGCCGAGTGCTGCTCCAGGAGGTGCCCAGGGGCCGCTCCACTCCCTCCCACCCCCGCCCCGAAGTAGCGGCTGCCGGAGTCGGGCCGAGNGGCCCGGCGGGCAGGAGGCGGCGGGGACGGGCGGGCGGCAGCCGGGGCCGCACCGGGCTCGCCATGGACTACTCCTACCTCAACTCCTACGAGTCCTGCGTGGCCGCCATGGAGGCGAGCTACGAGTTCAGCCCCTGCAGCCAGGCGGGCTCCTTCCAGTACAGCCCCATGCGGGGAGGCTTCGGGCCCGCGCCCGCCTGCGCCCCCCTCGCCTCCGCCAGCTGCGCCCTGGGTGCCCTCCGCGACCACCAGCCCTCGCCCTACTCGGCAGGTAAGGGAGAGGGACCCCGACCGGCCGGGAGCCGCCAGGGACACCCCCGAGCAGCCCCTGGACGGGCGTGAGGGAGCGGCCGCGCTGTCGGGGCTGGCCGGGATCGGAGCTGGCGGGGGAGCGGGGCCGCCGGGGCTCGGGACCGGCGGCTGCCCTTGATGTCAGGGCTCGGTGCCGTCGTTTGCCGGAGCCGTCGGTCTCCTGCACCGTCAGTGCTCGATGCCGTCGGTGCGCGGTACTGCCGGTTCCCGGAGCCGCCGCTGCCCGGTACTGTCAGGACTCGATGCCGACGATGCCCGGTACTGCCGGTTCCCGGTAGCGCCGGTGCCCGATCCCACCAATTCCTGGTACCGTTGTTGTCCAGTACCGTCAGTGCTCGGTACCACCGGTTCCCGGTGCCGGCAGTGCCCGTCATTGCCGGTTCCCGGTACCGCTGGTGCCCGGCACTGTCAGGATTGGTAACCATCGGTACCAGGCACCGTTGGCGACCGATACCATCGGTTCCCGGTGACCGCAGCGCCCAACACCGTTAGCGCTCGATGCCGCCGGTTCCGGGAACCGTTTGTTCCCGGTGCCGCCCGCGCCCGTTCCTGCAAGTTCCCGGTCCTGTCGGTTCCCGGTACCGTCAGTGCTCGCTGCCACCAGTGCCCGGTGCTGCCCGTTCCCGTTGCCGCCGGTGCTCGGTGTTGTCAGGCTCGATGCCGTCGGTAGCGGCTGCTGTCGGTCCCCGGTGCCGTCAGTTCCCCGTGACATCGATTCCCGGTGCTATGGATTCCCGGCACCGCTGGTGCTGGGTCCCGCCGGTTCCCGGTGCTGCCGGTGCCCGAAGCCCAGGCTGGCCCTGCCTGCCTCGGTCCCTGCCGCCCCCCGTCCCGGCTCTTCCCGCTCGCCTCCGGCGATGGGGACCAACCTTCCCAAGCACGGCCGCGGATCCTCGGGGATCCCTGGAGCTGCGGCGGCCCCAGAACGGGGCTGGGGAAGATCCTCGCCGCTGGAACCCCACTCCCCGCTCCGCATTCGTTGCCAACGCGGAGGCGCTGCCCGTGGCGGCGCCGACAACGAAGGAGCCGCCGATCGGTACCGGGCGCCCCATCCGCGGCGGCAGCGCATTGCCCCCCCAGCCCTGCTCCTGCCCCGAGGCCCCGCGTCCCGCCGGGCGAACGAACGGGGCCGGGGCGCAGCGGGAGCAGCGATCCTGCCCTGCCCTCGTCCTTCCCGCTCTGCCCGCGGAGCCCTGCCGGGTTCACCGTGCCCGGTGCATCCCTTCTCAGTTCACCCCAGCACAATTTGTCCTCCCTGGCTCATCTGTCCTTTGCCGATTCCTGTGCCCGGTGCATCCCCTGCCCGTTTATGTATTCCCCGTCTATTTCTTCCTAGGCGATCCTTGCCTAATCATTTTCTGCCCCATCCTTCCCTTCCCGGCTCACTCCTACCCGGTTCATCCTTCCTGGTTCATGTATCCCTGGCCAATGTTCCCTTCCCGATCCATCCCTGCCTAGTGCATCTCATGCCTGGTGCATCCCTTCCCGGTCCATTTCTTCCGGGCCCATCCTTTCCTGCTCCATCCCTGCCTGATGCTCCCTGCCCAGGTGTCCCCCAGTGTCCACCACAGCCCTCCCGCCGGGCCGGCTGTACTGACTCCCCGTTTCCCTCACAGTTCCCTACAAATTCTTCTCGGACCCGTCGGGGATCAATGAGAAGCGGAAGCAGCGGCGGATCCGGACGACATTCACCAGCTCCCAGCTGAAGGAGCTGGAGAGGGTCTTTGCCGAGACTCACTACCCCGACATCTACCCCCGCGAGGAGCTGGCCCTCAAGATCGACCTCACCGAGGCCCGGGTGCAGGTCAGCTCCGGGGAGGGCGGAGGGGGCTGGGGCACCGGGCACGGGGGTGAAAGGCTCTAAATCCCGCTGGAGCAGGGACCCTGACCGTGGGGCGCTGCGGCTCTGCTCCCTGCATTGCCAGGGGCGACAGGAAAGGACCTGGTAGTCCCGCCGTCAGGGGACACTCCGTTGTCACAGCCTCGCTCTGCTGGGAGCTCGGGAGGACAGCCAGGCTCCCAGTAGAGTGCGGGAATTGGCTCATGCTACAGCACTGTGCCTGTCATCGATGATTTGTCCAGTCCCAAACACCTTGTGGTTGTTGGGAGTCCAAGAAGGACAGAGTGGCCCTTTGAGGGTGCAGATGTCGTCCCGCGTCAGTGCAGATTTCTCC
>VXBU01006356.1:223008-239370 GCA_013400315.1 Bombycilla garrulus
CCCCCCCCCTTTGTGGCTTCCGAGCCCCCTCGGTGAGTGTAGACACCCCCTTTGGCAGAACACCTGTCCCCGCAGGAATGTAGGACCCACAGGAGTGGGGGTCCTGGCCCCCTCCCTCCCGGAGGGACAGTGAGCGAAGGGGACCCCACTGTTGGCACCATGGGGAGCCGGGGGCTGTGGGCTGTGGGCAAGGTGCAGTGTGACAATGTCCCCTGCCCATTTCCCTCCCCGGCCAACACCGGAGCACACAGCGCACGCCAGCGCCCGGCAACCACCTCACAAATCCACCGTGGATACACGGGGGTGTGCAAGGCATTTCCCGCCCGAGGGAACGGAGGGTTGTCAGGCCCACCGCGGAGCCTGAGAGGGCTGCCTGCACCGACGGGCTCCTCGGACCCCCCGGGACGGTGGCAAGGGGTGCTCCCATCCCCTTCATCCCCTCCAGGTGTGGTTCCAGAACCGCCGGGCCAAATTCCGCAAGCAGGAGCGCGCGGCCAATGCCAAGGGTGCCGGCGGCACCGGCAGCACCGGGAAGAAGTCGGAGCCGCGCTCCTCCTCGGAAGATGACGAATCCAAGGAATCCAACTGCAGCCCGACTCCAGACAGCACGGCGTCCCTGCCCGCCGCCGCCATCGGCAGCCCCGGCGGCAGCCTGAGCCCCAGCCCTGGCGCGGGGGCACCCCTGGGACCCGGCCATGCCCCCCAGCCCCTCAAGGCACCCCTCTGGGCAGGGGTGGGGGGCGGAAACGGTGCCCCCAACACGGCCGAGCTGCTGAAGGCCTGGCAGCCCACCGAGGCTGTGCCGGGACCCTTCTCCGGCGTCCTCTCCTCCTTCCATCGGAAGCCAAACGCCATCAAGACAAACCTCTTCTGATCGCTGAATCACCGGATCCGGCTGCCCCCCGAACCCCCCTCGGCCCCCACCCTGCACCCTCCAACCCGCCGCCCCCACCACGGACCCGGCCACGATGGCTCAGCAAACGGGGAGAGCGAGCAGGGGCCGCCCCCCGTCCCCTGCGCTGACGGGACGGAGCCGGAGTGGGGGCGGCTCCCACCCACACCCGTGGGTGCTGCGGGGGTGCAAGGCGGGGGACAGCACCGCCGTGCTCGGCCGGCGTGCCCCCGGCTCCGGGGGCTCCCGGTGCGCTCCGGGCTCGGGGGCAGGCGCGGGGCTCCCCGCAGCACTGCGGGTGCTCCAGCATCGCCCCAGGAGACGCCCCCCTCGCTGGCCAGTGCCGCGGGGCTGGGGGCGAGGAAGCACTTTATGGGGGGGCTCTGGGGCCCACGGGGTGGGCAGTCCGCCGTGGAGACGCCCCGAGGTGTGGGGAAGGGTTGATTTCCCCCAGCTCCTGCCCGCTGACACGGACTCCACCCCAGCAGCACCCCGGCGGGAAGCAGGCGCACACACCCCCCAGCCCCGAAGACTTTGTGGAGTAAACGCAGAGCTGGGAGGTTCAGCACTCACCTGCGGGCTGCAGGCGTTGCCAGTGGGGACAGGGCCCCAGCACTGCCGGGGGTGCTGCGGGATGGAGCCCCTGGAGCAGCCAGCGGCATGGAGCAGCCGTGACCCCTTGCCTTGCCTTGCCAGCACAGCAGGGTGGGTGTTCCCACCGCAGCTGGCACGGGTGCGGCCGGGATCCCCCGGCACAAGCCCGTGACCTCCCAAAGGGTTCCCGAACCGGGGGTGCTGCTGGGGGGGCCCAGCCACGCACTACACCAGTGCTGCCCTGCTGGGGGGCTTCATGGCATGGTGAGGATGCTGGCAGCCCATCCATGCGTCCCTGTTCCCCCTGTATCCCTCCCAGTCCCCCCGAGGTGGGTTCCCCACTTTTCTTTTTCTTTTTCTTTTTCTTTTCCTCTTTTCTTTTTTTTTTTTTTTTTTTTTTTTTTCCTTTTTTTTTTTTTTTTTTTTTTTTTTTTTACCATTCTGTAATTTATTACCCACATTTGCAAATGCCACTAATCCAAATTAAACTTAATTTATTGACGCTGCTGCTGGCCCTCAGCCCTTGCTGCACCCCACCCCGACCAAGGGCTGCAGGGCTGCATAGTCCCCACCCCTGAACCCTCTGAAACGCACCAGAACCCCCCCAGGCGATGCCACAGAGCCCCAGCTCCTCAGGGATTGTTTTGGGTGCCCCCCACCCAAAGACCCCAAGCAGCTGCAGGAAGCTGAGAGAGCACCCCCGGGAAGCCCCCTCAAGTGGGGTGAGGAGAGGGGTGCCCCACACAACCCCCCTGGCCTCTAGGGGCCCTTTGGGGGTGGTGATGAAGAAGGTCTTGGGGGCATTGGGATGGTGACAAGGAGCGTGCCAGGCTACTGGGGGAGCGGTCTGAGGTACCCGAGGTGGGTAAGAAAGGGACAAGGGACCTGGTCCACACCTGGCTGGGACCAGTACAGCCAGCTTGGAGGGGTCGCAGATTATGCTGGGACCTCGTTTTTCCCCCTGGATCCCCATCCTGCCCCCTCCCCACGCTGGGAGCCCCACCACACCCATTGCACGAACATGACAACAATCACTCCAGATTTACCAAACACCTCCAAACACAGGAGCTGGGGGTTTAGTGGGGGGAAGTTCACACCAAACACCCCCAGTAACAGAGGGGGGATGCTGGGGGATGCCAGGGGCGCCTGGCCCATCCTTCATCTCAGCCGGAGTGAGGGGTTGGGGGGTCTGGGGGTAGCATCGCTCCCATCCCCCTGGGGGACAGGGAGAGCCTGGAGGGGGCATCCCAGTGGGGAAGGCACGGTGGGAGAACCCCTGTCCTGGGGCCTCCCACCCTGGGAACCCTCCTGGAAGGACACTTGGCAAGGCTGGGGGTGAGCAGCCACGAGGAGACCCGGCTGCCAGCCCCGCTGTCCCCAAGGGCAACGCAACCCCCGGGGGGGGACAGACCCAGCAGGTACCTCACGGGCAAACTGGGTGGGAGGGGGGTTTGCCCCGGAGGCACTGCTGGTGTGGGCTGGGCTCTGGGGGAAGGCACTGAACTGGCTCTGCTGTGGCAGGACTCCCAGGCTGGGGATGGGAGCCCCCGCTTGGGGACAGGCACTCCCAGAGTGGGGATGGGGACCCCCGGGCTGGGACAGGGACCTTGGGGGTGGGGACAGCACCCATCCAGGTGGGGACGGAATCCCCAGTATGGGGAAGGCAGGACCCCTGGGGACGGAACCTCGGGGTGGGATGGACCCTCAGGGTGGGGGTGGGGGCAGCACCCCCAGGGTAGGGAACAGGGACAACCACGGTGGAGACAGGGACACCTGGGGTGGAGATGGAATCCCTGGAGACAGGGACAGGGACCCCCATGGGTGGGGACAGCCCATCCAGGGCAGTGATGGGGATCATCAGGGTCAGGGGACATTGTATCTGCACACCTCTGGCATGCAGGTATGATGTCCAGGATGGGGACAGGATCCTCTGGAGCTGGGACAGGGACCTACAGCAAGGGGACGGGAACCCCAGGGATGGTGACAGGCACCCCCTGGGTGCGGATGGGGATCTTCCAGGGTGGGAGTGGGACATCCATGCTGGGGACAGGGACCCTCGGGGGACAGATGCCCTGGAGTGAGGACAGGGATGCTCAGGGTAGAGAGAGGAACCCTCGGAGTGGGGATCCTTAGAGCTGGGGACCCTGAGCTGTGCCTAGTGTTGTCTGTGGGGGCTGGCTGAGCTCTCCCGTCCCATCCCATCCCATCCCATCCCAGGCATCATGAAGGCACTTGGGTCGAGACATGACTTTGCTCAGAGCCTCCTCCTCCTCCTAGCTGTGAGGGGTCATGGGGGGAGCCAGGATCCCAGGGGTTACCCCCAAACACCTCTTCCCCCCATCCCTTCTCCCAATAAATAAAAAATAACTTAAAATGTGAGGGCACCCGGTAGGGATCCTCGTGTGAAATTATCTGACCAGGACCCACCACCCCCGTGTCCCCCCACTCCCCCTTCCCACCCCATTACCCTGCATCCAGGGTGGGGGGTGGGCTGTGGAGGTCGTGGGGCTCCCACTTGCTGCTGGTGCTGGTGGGATGCAGGACGTGGGACTGTGGGATGAAGGACCCTCAGCTGCAGGACCTGGGACGCACATCCACGGGACCCAGCGGACGTGGCCACAGGACGCACGGCCGCAGGATCTGGGGGATCTGGGATGCTCAGCTGCAGGATGCAGGGCCACGGGGTCTGGGATACGTGGCAGCAGGATGCAGAACGCACAGCCGTGGGATCCAGGACGTGCCTCTGTGGGATGCGGGATGCTGGGCCGCAGGACACGCGACTGTAGGGTCTGAGGGCAGCGCTGCAGGATCTGGGACGCTGGGCCGCGGGATGCACGGCACGCTGGATGTGATGGCGGCTACTTGCGGAGCTGGAGGCTCTCCAGGAGGACGCGCTTGTGGCCAGGTTCCAGCACTCCGGCCTCCTCCAGATCCTCCTCTGTGATGTCACTGGGAATGAGGCACAAACATGGGGCTCTCTGCCCCCGAGGGGCACCCCAGACTCGGGTGCTAGTGCTGCTGGAGTCCCCGCTCGGGCTGCTCGGTGCCCACCCAGGCTCCATCCCGGCCCTGCTGTGAGGTTTTGTGACCCTCAGGGGGGCAGTGGGGGCACCATGGGCTAGCACAGAACCTTTGGGGGCTGTGGGGCGCTCCAGGGGCGGCAGGGACCCCCAGGGGAAGTGGAGACCCGCAGTGGGGAGCCCCAGGGACAGTGGGGACCATCAAGGGCTGCATCCCCAGACACCTCCCCAGACATCACTATGACCCCCTGGGGAAGACGTGGACCCTCTGGGGTTGGCCAGGCTGATGGTGGGAGTGGGTGGGGGTCCCTCCCGGGTGGGGGTCCCTCCCCACCGTTCTGGGGGGCTGCTCACCTGAGGAACTCCAGGTCATCCCAGCCGTTGCGCACCAGCCCCTCCTCGTACCGCTCCAGCCCCAGCGCCCGCAGCCACTCGCCCACACCGGGCGCGGCGCCCGCACCACGGCCCAGCGCCTGCACCCCGACAGCCTCAGCACCACGGGGAACGCCAAAGGGAGCCCCGGCCGAGCTGCCGAGGACCCCCACCCACCCTGCATCACCCACCTCCTCGGCCAGGTCCTCCTGGATGCTCTCCTGGATGGAGTGGGGAGGGAAGGCAAGGGGGCGGCCGTAGTCGGGGTGCAGGCAGCGGGGAGGCAACCCCCCCTTGGCCAGCAGCGGCGGCGGGGGGACCACCCTCCCCTTCCCACCCCCGTAGTCCACCTCACTCAGCGTCTTGGCCATCTGCAGCACGGAGCAGGAGCGGTCGTCCAGCAGCCCTCCCGGCAGGCCCCCGGCAGCGGGCAGCCCGACTGCAGGCAGCCCCCCAGGAACGGGATTCCCGCCGGGCCCCTCCATCCCAAAGCCAGCCCTGGCTGCCGGGGGCGGCCGGGGGTGCAGCTTGGGCAGGGGAGCCTCTCCGAAGGCAGCAGGATGGGACTTTGGGTCCTCGCACCCGGCGGGCACCGGCATCTCCTTGGAGGTGCCGAGGAAGGCGTTCGGGGGCAGCTCCAGCTCCCGCGGCAGCGGCGGCGGGGGGAAATCGGGCGGAGGCAGGTTGAGGGTGCCGAGCTCCTCCTCCTCATCGCTCTGGCCAGCGCAGCACACCGGCGGGCACTGGCAGCGCTCGGGCACTGCCAGCTGCACCTTGGCCTTGGGGGGCTTGCCGGGATCCCCCGGCACCAGCAGCTGGTGGGGGACCCCCTCCAGCACGTAGTATGCCGGGTTGTTGAAGCTGTTCTTCAGGGGACCCCCCGAGAGTTCCGGCATCGCCTCCGCCTTGGACCTACGGGGACAGGGGTGAGCGTGGCACGCCCAGAGCCATCCCCCTCCCTAGCCCTGCCCAGACTCCCTCACCGGCCCGGGGTGGCCTCATCCCTGGGGGTGCTGCGGTGTGGGGCAGGGGGACGTGGTGCTGCCGTGGTGCTGCTCTTCTCGGGCTCCTCCGGGAGCTTCGCCAGGACCGTGGTGGGGGGCTCGGCACCGGTGGGCTTCCGCCCCACAGACCTGGCAACGGGAGGTGGTGGGTGCCCCACGGGGCTTGGAGCTCCCAGGACGGGGCTCAGATCACCCAGGAGAAGGTTCAGACCCCGTGGGATGGGTCTCAGCAGCCCAGGTCAGGGCTCAGATCCCCAGGATGGGGCTCTGCCCTCCAGGATGGGGTTCAGCCACCAAAACACAGCCAGAGCCACGTTCAGAGGCTGAGCCCCATCCTCACCCTGTGTGGCGCAGAACTGCCACCAGGACTGTCCCCAGTCACACCCCACACACCCCCCCAAAGGAATGGGTTGCCACAGGGTGCTCAGGTGAGTCCCTGAGGCCTCCCGACCCCCAGAACCCGGTGCCCCCCACCCTGCCAGCCCTGTCCCACATACTTGGCATTGTCCTGGGTGGCCCTGGCACCTAGTGGCACCTTCCCTTTGCTGGCTGTCGTCTCATCCTTATCGACGCTGATCCACTCTGCCGGGGAACAGGGGCTCAGTGGTGGAGTCCTGTGGCGCCCGGGCCCCCTGGGGTGAGGGGTCACGGAATCACAGAATCACAGCGTTCCTCACCGTAGAGCCTCTCGCGGGTGCCCAGGCGCTCCGTGGGCACTCGGACCTTCATGGAGCCGCGGATGTTGCCGGTCTCCTCGCCGCGGTGGGACAGATAGGTGAGGAACTGCTGTGCTGTGCTGCCAATCATTGACTTCAGGGCAATGACACACTCCCCTGGGGGCAACAGTGAGGGAGGTTGGGGGGTCTGCACCCCACGGACCCCCTGGTGCTGGAGCAGTGCTGGAGCGATCGCTCACCGTAGGACTCGTAACCGTCGACGGATTTGACAGTGAGCAAGAGGTGCTGGTCCTGCAGGTACTCAATCTCGGAGAGGATGGGCTTCAGCTGTGGCCAAGGGAATTGGGGTGAGTGGGAGGCTCCCTGTCTGCAGCTTTTTCTGTCAGCCCCCAGCCCCTCCTCACCGTGGGCAGCTGCCGGGATGACCACTGCACCTTGAGGAAGTTGATGTTGTCACTGCTCTGGCTGTCGTTCTCGAAGCTCTTCTTGAACTCTGTGATGGCAGTGGGACATGGCATCAATCCTTGAGCCTCCCAGGGCGCCACAAGCTTCCTGGGACCCCTCTCAAGCCCAGTCCTCACCTTCCAGGCAGGTAGAATAGAACTCGATGAAAAACTTGGTGCGACTGGAAGTCTTCACGATGGCCTCTATGCTCTCAAACTCGATGTATGCCTGCTCTGAGGACTTGGAGAGCCCTCCATGGAGAGGCAAGGCATTGGAATTCCCCTGGGACCTCTCCACTTAGAGGGAGAGGTTGGACCATGGAGGGGCAGGGGACACCAAGGTATTCCCTTGGGCATAGGCACCTTTTTTGGAAATGAACTGGGATGTCACTCCCACTTCGAAGGAGCCGAAGACGGGCGAGTGGTCGCTGGTGACAATGTCATCTGTGCACCCTGCAGCCAGCGGGGATGGGGAAGAAGTCAGCATGGAGGAGTTCTGGGGAGTCCCCCAGAACAGGGACGAGGCGCTGGGGGCGGTCACACTGCTCACCGTACGCGTTGCAGTTGACGTGAGTCTCGGGGTAGGACTTCCAGAGGATGCGGTCGCACCAGGACGGTACATTGGTCCGCACCTGGCAGGGGTGGGGAGTGAGTGGGGGCTCAGATTGGGGTGTCCTCCACTCCCCTGACTCCCCCTGCCCCTGCACCTACCCCTGTGGGCTTCTGCTTGTGCCAGACATAGGTGTCCCGGGAGCCCCGCTCATAGCGGTAGGTCGGGGGGAAGGTGATCTCCTCCTCACCTGCAGGGACAGCAGCGGGTCAGGACAGCCCTGACAGCAGGGGCTGCGGCCCCAGACCCTCCTGGAGCCCCCAGTCCTCACCGAAGCGCAGGAACACTTTGTGCTTCTCCTTCTCCAGATTGAGCTGATCCACCTTCAGCAGCGGCTCCAGCTCCTTGCGGCTGATGTAGTTGAGGATCTCCTGCGGGGACAACGGGGTTGACACTGGGCTGGGAGGGGGACCCTGACACACCCACCCACTTTCCCACTCCCCACTTCCCCCACGCAGCCCTTCCCCTGACCTGGATGTCCATGTCTAGGCGGTAATTGAGGTCCCCGAACCAGAAGAGGTGGGTGAAGCGAAGGGAGATGTCAAAGGAGCTCAGCTGCTTATCCCCCAGCGAGAGCAGGCGCAGGATGTCCAGGTAGTTCTGGTTCCTCCTGAAGCAGGGGACACGGGGACAGGGTGTCACAGACATGAGGACACAGGGGCAAGAGCCCTGTCCCGACCCAGCCCAGCGTAGGAGCGCTCACCGTGCCGTCTTCTCGTTGCCAGAGGTGAGGTGGCAGTTGACAAAGCCAAAGGAGGTGCCATTGAACATGAAGGAGACACCCACAGCGCCCTTGTTCCCTGTGAGGAAATGGGGACACGGGATGGGATCAGGCCACCCCTGATTCTACCGTGGGGACGGACAGCCAGCGGGCCCCAGGTCACGGTGATGGGGCACAGTCCCCACCTGTGCAGCCTGGCCCAGCCCTCACGGAACACGCCCCCCCAGAGTCCCCCTCATGCAAAGCACACCCATCCGGGGCCTCCTCGTGCAACGCAAACGCTCCCAGAACCTTCCCTGTGCACTGCACACAAGGAAACACCCTCCTCATGAAACACCCGTGCTCCGGGACCCCTCCACGTGCAACACCCCTGTCAGGACCCCTCCTCGTGCACACGGGGACCCCTCCCCATGCAGTGCCCACGCACCAGGACTCCTCACCACGCAAGGTACGCACGCTGAGACTCCTCCTCATGCAGCACATGCAACAACAGAACCCCCCCAGTGCAGACACCCCAGGAGTCCCTCCAGTGCAGTGCACACCCCCTGTGTCCCTGTGTGCCCTGCTGTGCCCCTACCCAGGGTGTTGGCGATCCCTGTCTTGACGCTGGAGGTGCTGACGTGGCTGATGCGGTTCTCGTGCTCTGGCTTCACCAGCACCACCACCTTGATGTTCCACAGGGACTGCATGGCCACCTGTGGGTGCCAGCACCCTCAGCCCCCTGCCAGCACATGCTGGGGCCCCCTGGGGCCGCGGGGGCCCCTCTGCTGTGTCCACAGGGGATGCTCATTACTGCTTCATCCCAGCCTCTCCCACCAAGGGCTGCTCCCCAGGGAATCCCACCACCATCAATCACCATCCACAGCTACCCAGCACCAGGACACCACCCCAAAATACCTGGTGTCAGCAGACTTGGAGCACCCACAGCCACCCAGCACCACGAGAGCACCCCGGAGCAGCCGGTGTCACAGAGCCAGCGCACAGCCACCCCCGGGACAGGGAGCATCACACACCTCCAGCAGCCAGCAGGGCCTGCACCCCACAGTCCGCAGGCTCCCCGGGACCCCCCGGCTCTTACCGGGCGGTACTCAACCTCTGTGAAGTCCTTGAGGACGCTGCGCAGGAAGTCCACCCACTCCTTGTCTCCCAGAGAGTTCTCCTGGGTGCCGAAGACGTAGATGTCGTGCGGTATGGCCATCGTCACCTCATCCAGGGTCTTGCCCAGCCCCTTGGAGGTGATCCACGAAGTGATGTTCTTGGGGGGGGGAACGCTGCCTGCAGGGGGGATGGCACAGTCAGGGGGGACCAACAGGGCCTTGACACCCCCACGCCAGCGAGGGCTGCCCCCGGCCCTGCTCACCCATGTTCCAGGTGCCAATGAAGACGGAGATCATGTCGGGCTCATCCTGGTGAGAATGCTTGTTCTTCATCAGCTGCAGGAGCTGGCAGAAAGCCTCACGCTTCTGCAGGAGGGGGCAGTGAGCGCAGGTAGAGGGGGCTCCCCACAACCCTCTCCAGCCCCCCTGCTTTGGCTCGGCCAAACCTGGCACCTTCTGGCCACGGGGCACCGCCCCAGGGACATCACCCAGCCATCAGGCACCAGTACCCAGCGCCTGTCCCCGAGCCCTACCAGGGCCCGGGGGTCAAATCCTGCCCCATCCCATCCCTACAAGACACCCCTTGTCCCCCCACCTGTCCCCAGCTGAGCATTACCCACCCGGGCACTGACAAAAACAAAGTCTTTCCGTTGCGTTTTATCCTTTTCCTTCTCAAAAACGATGCCCAGCTTGTTCTGCACCCGCTGTGACTTGATCAGCTGCCGGACTGGGGAGGAGTGGCAAGAGCTGGGAGGGTGCTGGGTGCCAGCTGGGTGCTGGAACCCCCCCAGTCCATGCTTTGGGGGACCCCCGAGATGGGGACACTCCCAGCATGAGGAAATCCCCCAGCTTCCAGCCCACCACCGAGCCTCACAGGGATGCTCCCCAGAGCAAAGGCACTCCCATGGGTGCTGGGGTCCCCCAGATGCCTCCCCACTCACTCTTGTCATGGGTGAAGGTGTTCCAGTCCTCCTGGGAGTCCTTCTGCTTCTTCAGCACCACGAGTTTACCCCCCTCCACGTCCACGCTCAGCGTGTACTTCTGTGACTTCCCAATCTTGGTCAGGTCCCCCAAGGTGATATCCAGCTTCACCTGCCAGGGGACATGGGGATGAGGGAGGACACAAGGGACACCCCAGCACCCAATCTGGCATCTGGCCTTCCCCCAGAGACACCTAGGGGTCTGTGCTCTGTGTCACACACTCAGTTGATGCTGAAATCCCCTCAAAACTCCCAGACTGGGCAGGGCAGGGGGTAGGGCAGGGCTCACCTCGAAGGTCTGCACTGGGATGCTCTTGGCCTTGCGGGACAGGGGTTGAGGGGGTGCGGCGGGGGTGGCCGAGCTCATCTCCTGCAGGGCCTTCAGTGCCTGCCAGAGCCCCAGCAGGGTCAGCTGAGAGCCCACCAGTCCACCCAGCTCCACCAACCCCTCCAGTCCCATCAATCTTCCAAGCCCCACCAGCCTTCACGGTCCACAAGGCCCCACCAGCCCCCTCAGCCCTACCAGTGCCAGCGGCCTTCCTCAGTCCCACAGACCCATCCCCAGTCCCCCAGCTCCACCAGCCCAGCAACCTCAGCCAGTTGCCCCAGTCTCACCAGTGCGCTCAGCCCCACAGTCCCTCCAGTTCATCCAGACCCCTCAGAACACCCCCATCAGGCCATCCAGCCCTGCATCTGCAGGCTCACCTTCTTCTCGATGGAGGACAGGAAATCTTTCAGCACAGAGAGTTTCAGCACCAGGCTCTCCAGCTCCTGCTCTCCGCTCTGCACTGCAGTCTGGAACCCCCAGCAGGACACCCCAGCACCAGGATGTGAACCCCAGAGCCACCCCAGAGCCTCCCCTCACCCCAAGTGGCAGAGCCCACAGGCACTCTGGGATGGGGCAGGATGGTGGGTGATTCTCCACAGGCTCTCCCACCATGGCGGGGTCTGTGGGTGGACAGGGGTTGCCACTGCTGTGTCCCCATATTCCCCTTACCTGCTGCAAGATCTTGGAGACCATGGGGGAGCTCTGCTGGTCAAACACCTTGGAGAGGATCTCCAGCCCTGCCAGCACCTTGTCCACCTCACTGGAGGGGCAAGAGGAGCCGGCTCACTGGGTGCACAGACATCCTTCCATCTGTCCATCTGTCTCAGCATCTGGCACTCACCTGTGCAGCCGTTTGCAGGAGGTGACGAGGGTCTTGTTGAGGTGGGGGAGGCTGTTGGCCCCTCCCTTCACTGCCTCCAGGTCCAGGGTGTAGCTGCCCTTCAGGTACTCGTGGGAGATGCTGATGAGCCCGTTGGCGCTGCAGAGAGAGCACCCAGGGGGTGAGAGCCAGCAGGGAGGAGCAGGGGACAGACAGCGGACAAGCAGGAGACAGAGCCTCACCTCTCCACTGGCCCCTCCGGCACAGATGGTCCCAGGCCAGTGGGGCTGAGCCCCACCGAGGTGCCAGAGAAACTGGTGGAGCCAGAGCGTGGTGGCAATGGCGGCTTCTCATCCTCTCCATCTGCAGTGGGGCAATGAGGGGGCCGGTCACCGCCACCCCAGGGGTCTCAGGACCCCATTCACCCACCCATGTCACCCTGCCATACCCGAGTAGTCCCTGTCCTCCACGGCCTCCTTCTCCTTCTCCCTCTCGACAGGGAAGAGCAGGGTGCAGACCAGCCCCTGGTTGGGCTGCAGGTACAGGGCAATCAGCTCGCTGAGCGTCTTGAAGCGCCGCACCTGCACGCCCTGTGACGTCTGCGGGGACACGGGGACACCGGGACCATCAGTGCCTGCAGCCAGCACCACCAGACCCTGCTGGGTGGAGACACCACCCAGCAGGGAACCCACCATCCAGGGATGCCACCATGCAGGGATGTCCCCAAACAGGAATCTCCCCAGGCAGGGACCCCCTCATGCAGAGACTCCCATGCAGGGATCCTCCCATGCAGAGATGCAACTGTGCAGGAATCCCTCCATGCAGGGACCCCCATGCAGGATGGGGGGCTGACCCCACAGCCCCATGGTGGGGAGAGCAGGGCCCGTTGCAACGGGGCCTGCAGGGCTGGTAGGTGGGCTGGCAGGGTGCAGGCAGCAGCCGTCCCTCAGCCTCCTCCCTCCCAGGGGCAGCTTTTTCTGCCCGCCTGGCCAGCACAAAGAGGGCTCTGTTGCTCTAAAAATACCCGGTGCCACAGCTGGCCAAGACGGGCACGGCCAAGCCATCCGGCAGAGCCGGGCATGCACGTGGCACCGGGCCAGGGCTGAGCCACGCAGCACAGCCAGAGAGACGGACAGACCCACAGAACCAGGTCCCCACCGAGCCCTGCCGAGCTGGAGACCCCCCGGTGCCCAAGGGTGTCCCGTGCCCGCGCTGCCCACCTGCACGGCCAGGAAATCCTCCTCGTCCGGCAGGATGCGGTAGGTGTGCACGTGCTTCTGGAACCTGTGGCAGCGGGGAGGGCATCAGGGTGCTGGGGGCTCGGTGGTGTCCCCCCCTGCCAGCCTGCACAGCCCCTGACAGCCCCGAAGGGATGCCCACTACTCATCCAGTCAGAGCCCGACTTCACCAGCACCCGCGGTGAGGAGCTCCAACACCGCTATTCCCTATGGAATGCAAGGAGCTGACAGGGAAACCCGTGGAAAACCCATGGGAAAATGCCTGCAGGATGGGTGCTGGCAGTTCCAGAGTGACTCCCGTGCTTGCTCCGACCCCACAATCGACACCACTATGTCCTTGGCAGCGCTGCTGCCCCTGCCACACTGCCTGTCTGTGCCAGAGGCACTGTCCCCAGCCCGCAGCGCAGGCAGGAGCTGGCAGGCGCAGGCAGGACCTGGCAGCCGGGATACCAGGAAACAATTTATTTTCCAGTGGAAGCTAACAGGAACCAGGGACGTGATCCCGGAGCAGGGGGTGACGGGCAGCGCTAAGAGATGGGGTGACAACATCAGTGGGTGCAAGGAGCAGGACTGGGACCCCTCCCCATCTCGGGAACTCCAGGAGACAGGGAGCCTCAGCACTGCCAGACCTCCCCACCCCAGGGCTGTCAGCAGGGACGGTGACTCCTCAGCTGGCCTCTGGCCACAGAGGTCACCACGAGCATTAAGGCTGCTGTCACCACACGCGCTCAGTTCCCCAGGTTCTCAGTGGCCACTCAGCTGCTGTGTCCCCCGCCCTGGTGGAAACTCGACACAGGACTGGGACTAGGCAGCATCCATCCCCCCATGCTGTGCTGTGTCCCTGGACAGGGTGCCATGCCCCCAAGTCCTACCCCACACTGTCAGGTTCCCTGGTGTCACCCTACAGTTCTGGTTACCCTGCTGCCACCCCACAGCACCAGGTCCCCTGGTACCACCACACTCCCTGCAGTGCCAGGCACCCCATTTCTCCTGCCTCCCCTGCAGGTACGACCTATCCCAGCACCGCTGGCATCCTCCAGGTGCCCAAATGCCTGGTCAGGGGTCACTGGGAGGGTGGGGCCATGGAGAACCCTCCAGCACAGCACCAGTATGTGGAACTCTAGATTGGAGGCACAAGGAGCAGGACACCGAGGAGGAACCTCAGCTGTGGGGGACATCAGGGGGTTCTCTATGGGTAACTGGCTGGAGGGACACCCAGCACAGGGGGTCGTACAGCGCAGGGGAAGACTGCAGGGCCCCCTAGCTGCCCAGCCCCGCACGGCTGTCGGCTGCTATTTCGGTGAGCAAGGACAGGGGGCCAGAGAGCACCGGGCTTGGGTACAAAGAGCCTTTATGCGGGAGCAACGGGACTCCCCTGTCGGCTCTGACGCACAGCCAGCACACTGCCACAGCCCTGCCAGCACAGCGGGCACCCCGGATCCCCGCTGCTCTGCGGCACACACGGGGACACCTACCGCCCTACCCCACCAAGAGTGGGATGCGGGCACCCTGGCAAGGGGAATACCGTGTGCCCACTGGCATCACCCTGGCACTGGTGTCCCAATGAACTGGCAGTGAGCCAGGATGGAAGTTCCAAGCCCCTGTGCTCCTATGGGACACCACAGCAGGACTGTCCCCACTGGCACTGCTCACCAAGCAGTGATGTCAGCACTGGGGTGCCACCGCTGTATGCCAGCACCGTGAGCTCCAGTGATGCCCCAATATGCCACAAGTGTGACGCCCTGGTGTGCCATAGCGAGGGCACGGTGAGATGTCCTGGTGTGCCATATCCAGCCCGGGGAGTCCATGGTGCACCAGCAGCAGGGTTAAAGGAAGCCGACACTGCCGGGATCCCGCTGCAGTTCCCTTTCCTCCTCCTGATCCTGCAGCTATTTTTAGGGCCCAGCAATAGCTGGGGCCAATGGCCCCACAGCCCTGTCCACCCACTCACTGGCAAGGGGGGTGTCTGGTGAGATCACAGCACCAGGGATTCCCAACAGTCCTTGTTGGAGTGCAGCCTCCCACCCTGGCATCCCCACGACGGGCTTTGCCATGCTGCATGGTCCCAGTCCCACAGCCCAGCCACATGGGCACCCACGGCCTCTTCACCAGGCCGTGAGAGACACCAGAGACAGACACACCTCACCCAGGCACCTGCACCACGATGCTGTCTGCAGCCCCCTGTCACCCACGGTGGTGCCACAATGCCCCCCAGCCATATGGCATTATTAGGTGCCAGAATCTCATGCTCTCCCGGTGCTGTGCCTAGTGCTGCTCGCCAGCCCAGCTTTGGGGTGGGGAGCCGGTGCCCAGAGCCACGCTGTGCCCACGTGGCTGGGACACTGCATTTGCCACTGTCCACAGGGAAGGACAACCATGCCACCATGGAGGCTGTGTGCCTGGCACCTGCACGCGGCATCAGCACACAGCAACCCCAGGCCAGGGCAGGCCAGCTCACAGTGCACTCCCGTCCTCCCACAAGCTCTCGAGGCACAGAAAAGCTTTGAGTTCAAGTGCCCTCATCACCACCCCACAACCACATCAAGGTCCAGGTGCTGGCACAGGTAGCCAGCCTTGAGCAGAGCTGGTGACATGCCCTGGGAGCTCCCTGGGAGCATCCCAGCACATGGAACATCACCAGCACAATGAGGAGCCAGAGGCCCCAGGTACAGTGAGGTGCTAGGGTGCACCACTGGGCAAAGGCACTTCAGGACCCCCAGGGCTGTCAGCACTCACCTGTGGCCTGGCAAAAGCTGGGAGTCATGGAGCTCCACCGCACAACCTCCCCAGGCTGGGGACCCCCGACATGAGGGCACAAGCTGGGGACCCCCAGTGCCATGGGTAGGCTCAGGGACCCCAAAAGTGAGGGGTAGGGGCCAGGCCCTCCATTTCATAGTCCCCCATGGTAGCAAGGGTGGGTGTCACAGACCCCCTGGAGCCAACCCAGTGCCCAAAGATCCCCTCCAGAGTCTGTCGGTGTCTGGTCTCCTGGGACACCCAGGCCAGAGCAGGTGCCATTCCTCTGCTGTGCCCTGTGTCCCAGAAGTGCCAGTGTCCCTCTGAACCCCCATGTCTCCTAGTGTCTGTGCCCCCCCAGTACCACTGACCAGAGTTGTCCGACTCTCCCTGTGCCCAAATTCCTAACAACCCCCACAGTATTGGTGACCCCCATGTCCACTGTATCCCCCCGCTGGGTCCCCCCCTCTGCCTGTTGCTCCCTTGGTGTTGGTACTCCCCAATGCTCCCTGCTTGCTCCCCTGGATCCCTTCCAGTGATCCCCAGTGCTTCCCCTGCCAGTGTCCCCCCTCCCGCCCTCGGTGCCTCTCCCCCTGTTCTTCCCAGTCCTCCGCCGGTGCCTCCCTGGACACCCGCCCTGTGTGCCAGTGTGCTCCCCTGAATCCCCGCAGTATTCCCCCTGCTACCTCGTTGGTGCTCCCCCAAATCCTCCCCGCTATTCGCCCCGGACCCACCCCCGGCTCCCCTCCCGAACTCCTGCTCTCCTCGGACCATTCCCGAGGCCGCTCCGGTGCCCCCCTGAACACTCCACTCCTACGCCCGAATCTCCC
>VXBU01006356.1:239863-254695 GCA_013400315.1 Bombycilla garrulus
GGGCACCGGAGGGGACCCGCGGGGGATCCTGGGGGAGCAGAACGGGGGGTACCAGTGAGGTAACGGGGGAGCATTGGTGGGGTCCTGGGGGGCGAGAGGCACCGGGACACATCCGGGGTCATGAGTAGGATGTTCGGGGGGACATCGTGGGGTCCGATCGAGGGGCAGCGGCACCGAGGGGCGGAGAGCACTGGATGGCGGGCGGCAGCAGTAGGGAGGACCAGGGAGGGGGGAAGCGACTGGGGAGACAGGGGCACCGGGGAGCACCGGGGAGCACCGGGAGGCTGGGGGCAGTAGCGAAGGGAAGGGTGGAGGCACGGTGGTATGAAGGCACCGGGGAGCCGGGTACTGGGGGAAGGGGGGCCACCGTGGGGCAGGGCTGGGCCCAGCGGCTGAAGAAGTGAGGGGTGCGACCCGGTTTCGCCACCAAAACCGGGGACTTCTCTATGGGCCAGGGATCAGGACGGTGCCACCCCACAGCTGGGAACACGGAGCATGTGGGGAAAGGGACCCCTAGGGTGGGTTCCAGGCTGGCTGAACTCCCTTGACAGCCATGCTCCCACCTCAGGGATGTCCTCTTCTTTTCCCCCACAGTTTTTCCAGTCTCGTCCTGTGCACCCCAGGGTGTCAGTGAGGCCCTGGAGCCTCACTGTCAGGTGCTAGGATGCATTCAGTGATCCCATCCCCTGGGCCGCAGTAGCAGGCAGCCCTGTGCCCTCTGCTTTGCCCAGCACAGTGGTTTGGGGGAGGCGGTGCCGGGTAGCCAGGTTGGTCGGTACGAATGAATGGGAGCGATGTCTGCTTCATCTCCTCACCAGAAGCAGACAATCAGACAATCAGACACCCCCAGGTCCTTCAACCATCCTATTGCTCCCCCAACCCCCAGCCCCACAGCACCGAAAAACACCAAGCAGGGCAGGAATGTTTATTCATGAGCCACATGCCTGTGGGGCACACAGCTTGAGGACATTCCATGGGGAGGTAGGAGGCAGCCTGGTGACATCCCACCCCCACCCCCAACCACCTACTGCTTGCTTCTGCCTCAGAGCAGGGCCAGGAGGGTGAGGGGCAGCAGGGACAGCAGGATGGAGAGCGGGGAGTTTGGGGAAGCACCGCCACGGGCGTAATATTGGGCAACAGCAACATTGGGGTTCCCCTGCGCGGGGTCAAACCACATCTGGATGCAGCGACCGCTGCCGCGGTGATAGGATGTGTAGCGGTAGGAGCCAGACCAGATCTGCTCGCAGAGTGCAGCCGCCGTAGGGAACACATACTTGAACTTCTGGCACATGGCACCCTTGGGACACTGGTTGGTGCCTGGGGGCAGGCAGGGGGTGAAGTGGGTGAAGGGCTTTGGGAAATAGGTGTTGTTCCCCTGTACATGGGCTGCAGAGGGTCCCACTGGCATTGCTGGGGAAGACAGAGTTGACCTCAAGGCAGCACAGGGTCTACCACCACATCACCCCACACCCCACGAGGACCCTCACAGTCCCTGACCTACTCACATCCCCAGGGGGCTCCCACCTGGCTGCCACCCCCACCCCATGGGACCCTCACAGCCCCAGACCCACTCACAGCCACCAGGGAGGGTGGACACGACCTGCCCTACAGCAAGATGGAGGGTGCTTGGAGACCCACAGGAGGGTCGAGGCGTGATGAGGGGTGCACCACAACCCCCACTCACCTGTAGTCCAGTTCCAGCCTTTGTGCCAGTTGACCTTGCAGGTGACAGCATCCTGGCAATCCTCCCACCACTGCTCACAGTCCTCCTTGCACAGTGGCACATCCCGGATCCGCTCCTTCCGCCAGCTGGTGTCTGCCTGCAGGGCCCCCAGTTTCCCCCAGTTTACCCCATGGATCCTGGTGGGTGCGTGAGGGGGGGATCTGCACCTACCTGGTCGATCCATGGCCCCAGGTTGGGGGAGCACTCATAGAGACACGTGTCCTGGATGAAGTGGCGCTTGCACTTCTCTGGCATGGCCCCACAGTGGTCCCAGTTGAAGTTGTACAGGTAGGACTGGTCCTGGTGGGCTTCCACACTGGTGTTGGCGGTGCAGCAGGCGTTGTCTTTCCAGAGGACACACTGCACCGGGGCAGCCGGGGCTCAGCTGGGACCCATCAGGGCCCACCAGGGCTCAGCTGGGACCTGCTGAGGGTCCAGGGAAAGCACCAGTGCCCATGGGTGGGTGACACTGGGTGACAGAATTCAAGTCGGGGCACAGAGCCCCCAGCCTCCATCCTGGTGACCCCACAGCAAGTGACACCAGTGGGTGCTGGTGCAGTGGATGAGGACTGTACCTGCCCGTAGAGCTCCCCCTCAGGTCCAGGCTCTGTTTTATGGTGCTTGGCGTCCATGCAGACGTTGAGCAGTGAGTCCCGTGTCACTGCTGCTGTGGCAGCTGGCCAGGCCGCCAGCACCAGCAGAGCCAGCACCGCTGCCATCGCTGTGCCAGGGCGACAGCAGGTCAGGACCGCAGCACTGAGAGGCGCGGTGGCAGCAGGGACAAAGTCCCCTACTGTGCACGTGGAAGCGCGGCAGCACATGGTCACTGCCCGGGACCACCAGCAGCAGGGTCAGGGATCTTACCCAGGGGTGCCAGGGGTCGGGGCTCTTCCCTGAGGTGCAGCTGGGCTCCAGGTGCCGTGGGACGAGCACAGCTCATCTCAAAGGTCGTGGCGCAGCACAACCCTTGGCTACTGGTCACGGGACATGGGAATGCGGCCGATTGGGCAGCACTGAGGGCACGGAGGAGATAGTGCATCCCGCCCTGGCACCCCGCTGTGTTCTGAGCTGACACTCGTGTGCATCCTGCCCCCCCCCTGCCACCCCCCGCCCTGCATGCAGCTGGGATTCATCCTCCTGGCGCCAGGCTGGAGCCAGCACCAGCCAAAATCCACCTGTGGCTGTTTTTCCTTCCCTCCCCTGGGAGGTGGCCTGATTCCCTGACACCAGCACAAGGGGCAGGACCTGGCCCCCCAGCACCACAGGGTCCTTAAGAGTGACCAGGCAGGAACACCACAGTGGGTAAGAGATGTTGCTGGTGGGGACACGTAGCTCTGTGGGGTCAGAGATTGCCACAGGGTAGAGGCAAGTACCCCTCACTGAATTACAGGTACTCCAGGGGATCACAGATGCCCCATGGAGGGGAGAGCAGATACCCTGGGGCAGAGCAGTCACCTGTGGCTTGGGAGGGACAAAACCCTGCAGTGCGAGCATGCCTCGGGGGTGCAGAGGGAAGGAAGATACCCTGGAAGGGGCAGATATTTCCAGGGTCACACATGATGGGTATGGGGCCATACATGTCCCGGGGGTCACAGATGCCGTGAGGAAGGAAGAAGATACCCCCTAGTGGGGTCACAGATACCCCCCTCACAGATGACAGATACCCCCACCCATGACATTTGCCCCCAAAGGAGGCAGATGTCCCATGAGGATCACAGATACCACCCCACTGGGGTCACTGTTACCTGTGGGGGTCACATACCCACTATTAGTCACAACCCAAGATATGTCGTGGGGATCACAAACACCCCCTCACTTGGGTCACAGATCGTCCCCATTGGTGTCCCATGTCCTTAGGGGGTCCCAGATAACTGCGGGGGGGTCACGTACCCTCGGGCCCTCACAGCGGGCCCGGCCCGTCACCTGTCAATCACACATCGCCCCGCCCCCGGACGCTGCCCTAGGCCACGCCCCACCCATTCTTCCCGGCCGCTTTCCCTCTGCGCATGCTCTGTGTAAGTAGTTCCGGGTTGCGCTCCGCTTCCGGCTCGGCGGCCGCCGGCGGCCTGGCGCTGCTCCCGGTGCTCCCGCCATGTCCACGCTGTTCCCCTCACTGCTGCCCCGCCTCACCGAGTCCCTCTGGTTCAACCTCGACCGGCCGTGCGTTGACGAGACCGAGTTGCAGCAGCAGGAGCAGCAGCACCAGGCCTGGGTGGGCAGCGGGCTGTGGGGAGATGTGGGGAGACCGGGAACGCCTTCGGGACTGGGGAAGTGGCTCCCGCTCCTGCCGCGGGCACGGCCGCGGTGCTCGTTGCCGCTCGGGTTGGCGGCACTCGGGGCTGCTCCGGTGCGTCGCTGTCCCCGCGCGTTCACCGCCTGTGCCCGTGTCTCGGTGTCTTGTGCCGGTGTTGCCCGCTCGGGCACCGTTGCTCTCGTGTCCGTCATCTGTGGGTCACCCTGGCTCGGTGCGGGCTGTCACCGGAGCTCCCCCTTTACTGTGTGGGGGTTAATTGATGAGCTGCTGCTGAACCGAAGCTCCTGCACCAGCTCCCAGTTAATTAATTACCTAATCTCCCGAGGGATGCGAGGAGCGATTTCTGATCCTGGTAACTGACAAGTGTCTTGCGCTGTGAGCCTGGTTTGGTGCTGCAGTGCCCCTGAGTATGGGGGAAAGCACATCTATTTGATTAAAGTTAAAATCAGTAATTAAGTTTTTATAACTAAATAATAAAGTTTAAATCAATTAAAACCCCAGCACTTAGAAGAGGGTTCCAAGTCCCTCTGGGTGGGAGGTGCTGACGTGTTTTAATTGAGCTTTAATTATCTGCTGCGGTTGCGTTTGTCTGGCTGATCGGATGTCTCAGATTTGGTTCTTTTTTGAAATACATTAGCTTTGTGTTGGAGCTTCTCATGCCATACATGGGGACGCCTCGAGCCCTCTCAGCGCCAGGGCCATTGGGACCACGCTGCCTGGTGCCAGGGTGTTCAGGGAGATGTCTGTAGCTGCTCTGCCCTGCTTGGCGATGCCAGGGGAGCAGCAGGAAGCGACGCGAGCTGGCAGAAGGGCCTGTGTGCCAGGGTATGGTGGAGCTGTCGGGGTGCTCACCCACTTCTCTCCCTTCCCCAGCTCCAGAGCATCGCCGAGAAGGACAACAACTTGGTGCCCATAGGAAAGCCAGCGTCCGAGGTGGGTGTGTGGGCAGGGCAGTGGGGGGCAGACACAGGGCTGGAGGGGCAGACAGGGTTGCTGGAGCTGTTGTGTCCACAGCACTACGATGAGGAGGAGGAGGAGGATGATGAGGATGATGAAGACAGCGAAGAGGACTCAGAAGATGATGAGGACATGCAGGATATGGATGAGATGAATGATTATAATGAGTCTCCTGATGATGGGGAGATCAATGAGGTAAATAGCATGGGACTCCCAGAGCAGGGGATGTGAAGTGTGCGCGACCCTGAGCGTGAGCTTTGGGAGCTGGCATTTCTCCTTCACTCCCTCTGCTGGGAGACCTCAAACCTCTTTCTTTCCTAGGTGGACATGGAGGGGACAGAGCAGGATCAGGACCAGTGGATGATCTGATTCTGCCACAACCACACCATACCAGAGGCTGGGAGAGAGCCTTTGCCCCCCACGGCTCTGGGGGACAGTTCAGTGAAGCTCTTCCTGCCCTGAGTGCTGTGTGGGGCGGGGGGCTCAGAGGGAGCCCCCCCATGGGAGCCAGAGGGGAGACAGCCACCTGGCACACTGGAGCTGGCTCATCTTTTCTAATAAACTCGGTTTTCAAGAAAACAACTCCAAATCTGGCGTCTGAGGACACCAGGGCAGGGGGTACCACCCAGCTGAGTGCAGGGCTGCTCCCCCCCATCCACCGGCAGAGCTCCCTGTGCCGTGCAGTGCAGGCAGGAGCACTACGGGGAACGAGCCTCCTCATCGCCCACCGCGCCCCACCACAGACCACAGCAGCCACCGCTTTTTTTCCAGAGCCCGTGTTGAGGCCGAGGGCGGGGTTGGGAACCTGGCACCGCCATGGGAGCCGTGGCCACCACAAGACAGGAGCTCTGGGCCCGTTCAGCGGGCACCGGTGTAGTGGAGCTCAGCGACCCCATCGGGAATGGCGCGGAAGTACTCCAGGCTGGCGCGGTGCACCTTGCAGCGGTATTTGCCGCAGGTCTTGGCATACTGCAGGAAGTGGGGTGCCCCAGGGAAGAGGACGTTGTCAGCCAGGATGGTGGCGCCCTCAGCCAGCAGCTGGTGGCTCTCCAGCAGCCGTAGGTCCCGCAGGTAGCAGCGTTTCCAGTGATCCATGAAGACCAAGTTGGCATTCATCAGGCCGTGCTTCTCCCGCAGGTGGGGTATCACCTCCTCCGAGGGGCCCACGATCAGCTCCACCTGTGCTGAGCACCCTCAGTCACCGGGCCAGGGTGTCAGGGTGCCCACATGGGACAGGACCTTTCTCTTCCCACACGGACTACCCAGCAGGTGCCGCAGTCCCTGCCACCCAGCTCCTCCCCGGTTTCACGTGCAGGGCTGGGCTTTATCCCAGTGCCCGGGTGCTCACCGTCTGCTCGCTGAAGCCGGCCAGGCGGATGACCTTCTCTGCCACAGCAGCGTGTCGGGGGTCCCTCTCGATGGTGTAGAGGCGGGCACCTGGGGGCAGTCCCTGTGCCAGCAGCACGGTGCCGTAGCCACAGTATGTGCCCAGCTCCAGCACCCGCAGCGGCGCCCGCTCCAGCAGCACCCGCTCCACGATCCGCCCTGACGCGGCATGCACCTCTCAGCACCCACGAACCCGTGGCACCCCAGCCCTGGGCAGGGCGAGGGTGCCAAGCGGTTCCCAGTGCCCAGGGAAATGCCACAGCCAGGTCAATGACACCACAGCCACACTGACAGTGCCGTGGCTGAGCGGGCAGTGCAATGGCTGTGCCAATGGTGCCGCAGTCATGCCAACAATACTGTGGCTAAAACAACAATGCCAATGCCATGCCAGTGGTGCTGCGAGCGCACCAACACTGTCACGGCCCTGTCAGTGGTGTCACGGCTGTGCCAGTGCTGCTGTGGCCATGCTGGCAGTGCCACAGCCATGTCAGTGGTGCCATGGCCATGCCCACTGCCATGCTCCGTGTGATGTGAACAAGCAAGGGTGGCACTCACCTTTGTCAGGCCCCACAAAGCTGAGGTACTCACAGTGGTAGCACCACTGATCGAAGGTCTGGAGGATGTGGTGGGGGTCCCCAGGGATGGCATGGGCCAGCAGGTACTGGAAGGCACGCTGCTCCCGCGAGGTGCCGGTGAGCCGGTCCCGCAGCCAGGACACCAGCACCGCCCGGTACAGCAGCACCAGGTAGTGCCGGTATCGGATCAGCAAGGTGACAATGAAGGGGAGGAAGGCCAGGGCAATTGCCGGAGACACCATCACAAACAACCGAGGCTGTGATTTTTGCACAGTTGCTGAGTTGACTTTGTTAGTTTTCTACTTATCTCGGGAGTTCTGCCAAATGGGAAGTTCTGCACCGTTTGTGTCCACTATCAGTAGCACGACCTTGGGCCCAGGCTTTGAAAATCTCCCCTGTGATTGTTGAAGCATGTGAGCCCTAAACCCTAACAAGGCAAATCTATTGCCTCACAGGGGATGATGTGGTAGGGCATCCTCCCAGGGTGCCAGCCTCACAGCTCCCACTCATGCCAGGAGTCGGCTGTGCTGTGCACCCCCTGGAAGCACCTCTCCCTGGGTTCCAGTGCTGCTGGGCCTGCAGGGCTGGGGCACCCCAGGATGCTGTGGGGGTCCCTGTGCCAGGGCTGGGGAGTGCTGGGGACCCATCTGCCGGGGTGCAGATATTGGGGTCGGCAGGGTTGGCATCCCAGAGAACTGTGCTGCTGTGAGGGGCTTTGTACAGCACAACCCCTTGCAACCTCCCTTGGTCCGGCTTTGATGCACCCACCCCCCACACCCTGCTCCCCACACCCTGAGCTGTTGGGGGTGCCCAGCCACAGCGACAGGATAGGGCAATGGGGGTGGCACCTACCTGTCCCCACACTCCAGGCAGGCAGAGGCAGAAGTCCTGTGTGGAGCCCTGCTGCCACTCAATTATTGATGGTGTCACCTCAGCTGCAGCTGCTAGCAGAGCTCCGGTTACCAGCTCAGCAGGGCTGGCAATGTGTCTGAGGTTGCAATGCAAGATGCAACCAAAACTCTGTATTCTGTTACCTTCTGTTAAACCTAGGCGGGGCAATGTTCTTTATCTCTTCCATGACCCATCCCTCATAACTCAAGGGGAATACCTTCTGTTACTCTCAACAGAGCTAGCTGTTAAACTCAGGTGGGGCAGTGCTCTTTATCTTTTCCAGGACTCATCCTCCATCCAGGAGGATGACTTCTGTTAGTGAGGCACTGAGTCTCACTGCATGACTGATAAAATTACCTCATCCATGGTGATGGATGGCTTGGCTCCTCCTACCCAGGGGAGGAGCCAGACATTTCTACCTGAATATAACCTGAGATTTGCACCACCACATTCAGCCTTTTTCCAGTGGATTCCCAGTGGAAGACCAGACCCTTCTACACCACCACTGGACCTTCAGAGGAAGACCACACCCTTCTACAGGATCACTGCTTCAACAGAACCACATCTGTCACTCCGGGAGGACTGCAGCCACCATTTAATCAGGCTGACCAACAGAAGGTCAGGTTGTATTCTGACTTTGTCAGTATTTTTGTACTATTGAATTTTATTTTAATTTTCCTCTTAAATGGTACTTCTGACTTGTGATCTCTTACTGGTTTGCTTTCAAACCAGCACACAACTGGGATGGGGCCAGGCTGGGGCTGCGAGGTAGTCCTGGGCTGCACAAGGGGGCTCGGGGCTGGGGTGCTGATATTGGGGCTTGGAGTACCAATACTGGTGCGTAGTACAAGGAGCTGCGGTCCTGATACTGAAGCTGGAGTCCTGTCACTGTGCACTGAGAACACTGGGCACTGGAAACACTGGGCAACAGAAGCACTGGAAGGACTGGGAGGCAGAATCGGTGGGCACTGGGACCATAGGGGCATTAGGAGCACTGGGGGTGTGGAACGTTGGGGCACTGGGATCTGTTGTGATTTAGGAATGGTACTCCCCTGTTCAGTGCCCCCACTGAGACCCTCCAAACCATGCCCATTCTGTCACTCCCCTGCTTTCCTCTCCCCCTTCGCACAGTGGCAGGATGGAGAGGAGAACTGGAGGCACAAAAGGTAAAGATGTCAGGTTGAGATAAGAACAATTTACTGGCTATAAGAAACTGAACAGGAATAGCAACAATACTACTGACAGGGGGTACAAGAAAAGAAAAGATTCCCATGGAAGACCCCTCTCCCAACAGATGACACCTCTGTCAACTTACTCGACAGTGAGTTGCCATGTGACAATGGCCTGCTCTGCACAAACTTGTACCACAATGACTGTGTACACCGGACATCTGGGCCTAAAGGGGACTTTGTTTTTTGAATCCCTATAGTAGACTCAACCTCCAGCACAGCTAATTCTCCCCAAGATGCTGGGTACCTTGCTCCCTGGTGTTCCACTTGTCTCAGTGCACTACTTGATCATCCTTGAGAGAAAGCCTTTCCCTCCTGCTTGACAGGAGTTGCATTCAGAGCCTGAGAGTTTCTCTCCTCTTCCCGATGCCCTTGTCAGTGTTCACATCCCAGGACAAGCTGTTGGCTTCACTACCACCTCCTTCCATATCATGGGCCAGGATATCCCAGCACTGGAGTACCCAGGTCACCAGGGGCTCACCTAACTGGCAGCTGGAACCTTTTCACACATCTTACCCGTTTCACATGTGCTCTTACACATTTTTCACATCTTACAGCTCCCCCAGGGACATGGACCGGGTGATTTTCTCTGGCCCTGCCTCCTCCTCCTGTTCTGAAGGCCGTGCTTTGCCATCCCTCACAAACTGATCTGATTTTGTCTGGGATTCCTTCTTCCCTGCAGGGTGCCTGTTCCCATCACGGCTTGTTCCCCGCTCCAGCTGCAGCTGGCGTGGCCATGGTGCCTGTGGCTCTGATTCCCCCTCCTGGCCTGAGGGTGCTGTCTGCTGACCACCAGTGTCCAGTAAAGAGCAGCCAGGGCCCAACACACTGCAGTAAGCTGTTCATTTCTGCAGCTGCCACTGCATTCTCCTTGCAATACTCTGTCACTTCATCAGAGTCCTGTAGTGAGTTGTTTAGGGGTGAACCCCCAAACCACTGGAGCAGAGAATTTCCCAAAAGATTGGCCAATTTTCCCACCCATTCCATGCCACTCATGACTATTGCTCCTCAGGACAGGTCTCTGAGTGACCTTCCTGGAAATCTCTGTTCTGCCTCCAAATGTGTCTCTAAACAGAGCGTGGACTGCACTGAGACACAGCAGACACAGCAGCAAGAACACGCTTTCCTTTCCATCCAAAGGGAACTCAAAATTCTCAAAAGTTGTTGTAACAGGCCTGAAGGAGAAAAAGGGGAAAAAAAGGGGGAAAATCATCCTTCTGCTGTTTCCCCCACAGACTGGGTACGATTATTAATGGACTCCCAAAGGTAGTGCTGAAATAAGGGCAGGAGAGCAGCACTGAACACACATCCCGGAGTCCCCTCGTTGCCCTTGATGTCATTATGTCATAAACTCATATCCCACAGTGCAGCAAGAAAGAAATGCCCACCCTTGTCCCTGCTCTGTGAAAGGTCACCCTGAGGAGCACAGACAGGAACACAGGAACGGAGCCAGGCTTAGGAACCACACCCACACGAACAGACCAAGCACCGCTGTGACCAGGGGCTCTGGACATAACGCAGCAAATGCTGAGATCGAGTTTGTTTCCAACCCACTCTGGACAGATCTGTTGTTATCTCAACCCTTAGTGCCCCACGCTGGGTGACAGATGAGGACAGTCATGGTTTAGCCCCAATCCACAACCAAGCCCAACACATCTGTTCACCCACTCCCCCATCAGCAAGGCCAGGGAGAGATTTGGAAGGGTAAAAACTGAAAAATTCATGGCTCGAGATTGAGATGAAGATGGATTAATAAGGAAAGCAAAGAACCACACACACAAACCAAGCAAAACAAGGAATGGAGTCACCACTCTCCGTGGGCAAGCAGCTATTCCAGGAGAGCGGGGAATCAGACATTAATCAGACATTACAGTTCCTTGGGAAGACAAACGCCAATCACTCCAGACATCCCCCTCTTCCTCATTCTTCCCCACACTTTATATTCGGAGCACTGGAAGACTGGGAACACCGGGAGCTCCGGGAACGCGCGCTGTGAGCGCGGGAGCGCGCTCGCCACACCGGGGAGCGCTGAGGGGGAAGGGGGCGGTGCCCCGGGGCGGACACGTGACCGCGGGCGCGCACGGCCACGTGACGCAAGCTCGCGTGGAAGCGCCGTCCCGTCCCACGTGACGACGCCGCGCGCTCCCGGCGGCGGGCGGGCGCGNGGGGCCCGGCCCTTCCCCGCTCCCGGGCGGTCTGTGAGATTGTGACAGGCTCCCACCTTCGTGCCACTCGTTCCTCGCGTGTATGGCGCCGCATCGCGTGGCCCCCCGGTGCCGTGTGGGGGGGCTCGGGGGTCATGCCGGACCCTCCCCCGTCCCGCCGCAGGTGTGAGCGAGCCCAAGGCCTCAGACGGCACCGGCGGGGGCNTTTCCTTGCTGGGACGGCGGGGCAGCCGCGCAGCTCAGGGGCCCGGGCAGAGCAGGGGCTGTCACCTGTCCCGCGAAACTTAATCCCCGGGTGCGGCGAGAGCTCGGCGGTGACAGCCCGTCCCAGGGTAGCACGGCCGGCCCTGGCTTGTGTCATGAGACGGAAGGGCCTGGGCTAGAGTACGGCAGCAGCATTTCCCAGCAGCAGGAAAGGGAGAGGAAGCTTCTGGCCGGGGAGGAGCTGGAGATGCCACCGGCGGCGTGTGTGGAGGAGTGGTTGCACTCCCAGCTCACTGTGGGTCACAGGCTGGGCGTCCTTTCAGGACAAGACAGACATGGAGGGGTTTAGGCATGTCCAGAGAAAGGAGAGGAGCTGGAGAAGGGGCTGGAGCACAAGGAGTGGCTGAGGGGCCTTGGACTGTAGAAGAGGAGGCTCAGGAATGACCTCCTCACTCTCCACAACTCCCTGTCAGGAGGGTGGGAGCCAGGTGGGGTCTGGTTCTGCTCCCAGGGAACAAGCAACAGGACAGGAGGAAAGGGCCTCTGGTTGTGCCATGGAAGGTTTAGGTTAGATAATTCAGGAAAATCTTCCTAAAAGTGTCCTACAGCCCTGGCACAGGCTGTCTAGGGCAGTGATGGAGTCCCCATCTCTGGAGGGATTTAAAAGCCACATAGACTTGGCACTTGAAAGCATGGTTTGGTGGTGGGCTTGGCAGTGCTGGGAGAACAGTTGGGCTCAAAGAGCTTTTTCAATCTTACTGATTCTGTGAACGTGTTCTCTTGGGTGTTTGTGCCCATGATCTCCCTGCTGGGCTCTTCTCACAGCCCTGCAGCACCATTCAGACAAGCCAGAGGATCAAGGCCCACTCCAAATGTGCTGCCTGATTTCAGCCACACTTGCTGCCTTTGTGGCTGGGGTTACTTCAGCTGGGAAAAAGCAAAAGAATTGGGCAAAGAGGTGCCTGGCAGAGCTGAGGCTGTTCTGGGTTACACTGGGATGCACAGGAGCCCTTCTGGGCAGGTGAGGGAAGGGTGATGGTGTGGGGAACTAACAGTGGTGGTGTGGGGAAGCCAGAGCTAATTTTCCTCTTGCCTTTCACTCAGGAGGAAGAGACAAAGCGGCTGCTGGAGCCGGCAGCCAGCCCACCCAACAAGGTGCTGAACGGGGCGGAGCAGAGCTACCACAACCTCCCGTCGGCACGCACCGATGAGCAGGCCATGCTGTCCTCCATCCTCGCCAAAACAGCCATGTAAGGCTCAGGCCGTGCCCCTGGGGCTGGCAGCACGCCTCGGGCACCAGCGGTGACCCTGGGTGTGGCACACAGCTTGGAGGCTGCGCGGCTGCCGGCCCCGGTGATCAGCCATACGCGCTGAGGGGAAGGCAGGAGCTGTGGCAGAGCCCCCATGTCCCTCTGCCCTCACACAGCCCCCTCCCTCAGCTTTCAGCCCCATGGGGACACAGAAACAAGACCCCAGATGTGAGGTAACCCCTCAGCTGCTGGGCTGGAAATAGGGGCAGGGTTTGGAGAAGAAAGTGAGTCTGTGGGGATGTGGAGGGGGTGGCTGGGGGGGCAGCGGCATTGTATCCCCTTCTGAGGAGGCTTTTCCTAAAATGTGCAGGGGCAACGTGAGGAGAGGGCTGTGTGCAGCCTGGCTGGGAGGGCTTTGGGATGCTCGTAGGTGTCTCTGCTCCCCTGCCTGCCACTGGGGAGCTGGTGGCCACTGGTGTGTGTCCAACATGCAGGGCCACAGCAGCTCTGAGCACTGCTTTGCTGTGGATGCACACAATGGGGCCGTGGCAGGGCCCTGCGCAAGCGCCCGGGTCCTCTGTGAGGCAGGGCCCGGTACCGGGGCTCTCAGGCATCTGCCAAGCACATTGTCCTCCCAGTGGTTCCATTTTTCTGCAGGTGGCTGGATGCCAAGCTCCTCAGTGCCCAGACCAGCCCCCAGCTTCCTGCAGCCTCTGCCCCAGGGCAGCTGTGGGCAAACAGTCCCTGGCATTTCCTTCCTGGCAAACAGCCACTCCAGCCTGGCACACTTGTGTCCAGCTGGCAGCATTCATTGGGCGAGTTTGCCCTTGAGGTGTTTGTTTTGGGATGCTGGCAGGTGCTGTGTTTTGTCTGTCCTGGTCAGAGGATGCTCTGAGAAAGGGAGGGAACTCAGGGGGAGCAGTGAGCCTCCAGCAGAGGTTTGTGTTATCTTGTGTCTTTGCAGCAACATCATCGACGTGTCGGCAGCGGATTCCCAGGGCATGGAGCAGCATGAGTACATGGACAGAGCCAGGCAGTACAGGTGGGACCTGCATTCCCCCCTGGGGTGCCCACAGTCCCTGCACAGCCATGTGTGCCCCTGGGCACGTCCCAGGGGTCTTGGCCTGGGGGAGTGAACTTGGTGTGTAGAGGGGCTGCCACATCTCAGAGAGCAGGGTGCAGTCTGCTCACGGAAGGCCGTGGCAGTGCAGTCAGCAGAGCCCAGGACAAAAGGCTCCTGTGTTCACCCAGCCCTTGGGGCAGATGGTGGGGGGGCTGGATGTGACTGCTTCTGCTTGAAAGGTGCCTGTGTGGGAGAGCTGGAAGCTCCCTCATCCTCCTGCTGCGGGGAGTGAAGAGGGCTGGATGCTGGGGGTGCAGCACCACTGCTCTCCCTTTCTCCCCCTGGGGGGCTGGGTGCCTGGTGGTGCAGCACCCATCGTCTGGGTGTCTTGGCACTGCACTGATATTTGCTGGTCTCCTCTCTCAGCACACGCCTGGCCATGCTCAGTAACAACCTGACGCACTGGAAGAAGCTACCGCTGCTGCCGTCTCTGACTAACCAACCGCACCAAGTGCTCGCCAGCGACCCCGTCCCCTTCGCAGACCTGCAGCAGGTGAGCAGGGCTGGGGTGAGCCCTGAGCTCTTGAGATGCTTCCCAGAGACACATCTTCATCCTGGAGGAGCAGTGCTCTCCGGGCTTGTCAAGAGCCCTGAAACAACTTGTTAGAGCTGAGGGCAAAGCCTAGGCCAGGTTTAAGGCCTTGTTAGAGCTGGGGGCAAAGCCCAGGACAGGCTTAGGGACTCGTTAGAGCTGGAGTCTAACCTCCTGTGACAGTTTCTTGGGGATAACCAAGAGTTTCAGTAGCAATAGGTGACACAGCCCTGTCCTCGTGCCCGCAGGTATCCCGGATAGCTGCCTACGCCTTCAGTGCGCTCTCACAGATCCGTGTCGACGCCAAAGAAGAACTGGTTGTACAGTTTGGCATCCCCTGAACCTGCCCCCACCACTGCTGCTTCACCGCTTTGGGTTGTTTTTGGTTTTTTTCCCCATTTTTTTTCTCTTTACATCCCTTCCTTCCCCATGCTGCTGCCACAGAACTTGGACAGATACCCTGTTTCCTACTAAATGCCAAGGCGCCCATCGTTGGCACGTCGAGCCCACCTGCACTGCTTGAGGCTTTCTCCTCCTCGTGGG
>VXBU01006356.1:266136-302778 GCA_013400315.1 Bombycilla garrulus
GATAGTATAAAAGAATAGAGCTGACCCGGGGTGGGGGCAGAGCGGAGAGCAGACAGAGAGAGTAGACAGACAGTGTGCCTCGATCTCCCTTGCAGGACACAGTGTGCAGGGCACAATTGTCTCTGAAAGTTTTGCTGTGTCGACCTCGGCAGGGCAGAGAAATCTACTTTTGATAAGGAACTAATAAACTGCCTTGAGAACACGAACTAAGGACTCCAGAGTGCTTCTTCAGCTCAGACAGCTGATGAGAAAAGGACTTTGTACACTGCTGGAGAACCTGGGACAGGGAAGTCTCCGGCAGGGGGCTTCAGGTGACATGAAAAGTTGGTAATGGGCCCTTTCTTGCCCCCTTCTCCAGATGCTCTGATCTCTGCGATGCAGCAGCGGATTGATCGCTTGGTAAGGCTCACTGAGAAGCAAGCTGAAGACCAGCTGGAGTCCAAAGAAATTGAGGAGCTGAGGGAGAGGAATGAGAGGTAATCCTCCAGAAACATCCACTCCTTCCTCCCAGGTGGGACCTTATCACTCCCACATCCCCAGACTCTATGTTGTCTGTCTCTTCCCTAACAGTGCATGAAACAGGAAAAAGCAAACCTTCTTGTTCCTCTGCCCCTATGCTCTGGGAAGAAGACAGCAGGCACAGAATCAAGAAAGGGTCTGGGCTGGAAGGGACCTTAAAGTTCATTTAGCTGGAACACCTTGCCATGGGCAGGGACACCTTCCACTAGACAAGGTTGCTCCAAGCCCCATCCAACCTGGCCTTGAACACTTCCAGGGATGGGGCAGCTTCTCTAGACAACCTGTGCCAGGGCCTCACCACCCTCTCAAGGAAGAATTTCTGCCTGATATCAGATCTGACTCTGTCATCTGTCAGTGGGAGGCCATTCTCTCTTGTCCTGTCACTCCAGACTCTTGTCCAAAGTCTCTCTCCAGTTGTCTTGGAGCCCATTTAGGTGCAGGAAAGTGCTCTGAGGTGTCCCTGGAGCTTTGTCTACTGCAGGCTGAACATCCCCAGGTCTCTCCCAGCCTGTGTCCAGAGCAAATTTGCTCCAGCAGCCCTTGGAACAGCTCCAGGAGCTCCACATCCTTGTGATACTGGGGACCCCAGAGCTGGAAGCAGCTCTGCAGTTGGGGTCCCACCAGAGAGGCACAGAATCCCCTCTTCTCTCACTGCCCACGCTGTAGGATCAGTCCAGGACACAGCTGTGCCACCTTCACGTTGCCCGTGCCCTCAAGAGCAGTTATGGCCTGCAGCCCATTTTTATTGCAGTGGGCATGGATCCAGTCCCAAACCATGCAGCCTGTTCTAACACCCCACTCTTAACCCAAACCCTGCATGGGAGCAGCTGTTCCTGTTATGTGAAAAGGGTGTGCTGCCCCCCTAGTTCTCACCTGCCCTGGCAAAGGGGAAGCTTTCAGGGTGATCCTGGAACTCCTAAGTCCAGCCCCTTTCCCACTCCTTTACTTTGATCCTATGTACTGGGCTTCGTCACACGCTTGAAATCACCTGTCACACTGCATCCTGGTCTTTGCTCTGTCCCTGTGCCATTGTTTACTCAGGAAGGCTGCCCAACCTCCCCTGGAAGTGCCATGTCTTTTTTGTCCTTTCCTCGCTTTATTTCCCTTTGCAGGGGGTGGCTGGAGTGCCACAGTTGCCTCTGCTCTCAGTTTGGAGTGGTTGGGCTTCTGCAAAGCGTGAACACTGCTTTGCCACCTGTTGGGGACTCAGTTTTAGAGCGGGGTTGCTGGTAGAGTCAGAGCAAGGCACAGAGATCCCTTGGAACCTTTAGTTTCCTTGGCAGTATCCAGCAGCAGGGATCCCTGGTGAAATCCTTGCCTGCCACCAGCATGCACCACCTCCTTAACAACTTCCTTCCCCACAGCCTGGTGGGGCGCCTGCACGAGGCCTTCAGGCAGTGCCAGGAGCTGAAGACTGAAAAATCCCAGATGGACCGAAAAATCAACCAGCTCTCTGAGGAGAACGGGGATCTTTCCTTCAAGGTACGGGGTGCAGCGTCCTCTCCGTGTCCCCACAGCCCAGCTGCTGTGATGAAACCGAGTGGGGAGTGCTGGATGCTGGGACGTTTATGGTTCTGCTGATGTGATCTTTGATCGGGTGACCAAGCCTGCCTTGTGCTCTGGAGCCTGATCCAAATAGGAACTGTGGTGGGGGAATGGGGACTGGGTGGAGCTGCCTGTATGTGGTGAGCAGCCAGAAGGTCCATGTATGCTGCAGCTCTTGGGAATGGGGAGTAGGCAAAGCCCTGGACAGCAAAGGCACACTGAGCCTCTTCTGGACTGGGTGGATTTTCACTTGGCAGCTGCGGGAGATCGCCAGCAATATGGTCCAGCTGCAGCGAGCCCTGAACGAGCTCTCGGAGGAGCACAACGCTGCCATGGCACAGTCGCAGGAAAAGCAGCGACAGCTGGAGAAGGAGCTGCATGTTGCCCTGCAGGATAAGGTTAGGGGGACTAGGGACTGGTGGGTGCCCCCCTGTAGCTCCCCCATAGCTCCCCAGCTGGGGGACATGCCAACTGCAAGCAGGGTGCAGCAGCCCGGACCCTCCTGACCATTTGTGCCAGCACACGGGAGAAACTGTGTGACTGTCAGCTCCTGTGGGAAGCCTCGCCCTGTTCTTAGGAAGGGTTCCCCGTGGTGGGACAGGCTGTTGTCCTTGCAGTGGGGAGAGACAAAGCTGCTGGAAAAGCACAGTACTGACCGTGTGACTGCCTCTTCTTGGCTGGTTAGCTCTTCTCTCTTGCACTATGCTCAGTCCCATCTCTGTCCCCAGAAAAGCTCAGAAGAGAAAATCGAGATTCTGCAGGGAAAGATTTCTATGCTGGAGGACCAGCTAGCCAAGCTGGAGGAGTGCAGCACCCAGGAGAAGGGAGAAGTCATGGGGGACATTTTGAAGGTACGTTGGGGCTCCTGCAGCAAGGGCTTGAATGGTAAACTACTCCAGTTGGAGAGAGCAGCAGGTGCCAGGAGATGCATGGCAAAGCCATGTGGGGCAGAGCCTGCTGCTCTCTGCTGCTGGGTAGGGGATGTGGGGCTGAGCACTCAGAGAGAGAGCCCCTTTTTTTTGAGCTGAATTTGCAAATACTGCTCCCAGGGAGCTGGTGCCTCCCCCACCCTCCCACAACATGAATTGGTCGTGGAGAGAGCATCTCCTGCATGGTGGGAAAAAGATGCTTGGCCCAAGGGAGCAGAGTGGCACAAGGCTGAGGGGAAAGCAAGGTACCCCGGGGGTGTGATGGGAAGGAAGGCAGGTACTGGGCAGCTCCCAGTGGGATGCAGCACATGGGGCTCTGGTGAGCACATTGGCTACAGCTTGAATAACACCTGGGGGGAGTGCATGTTTTATCTGTGTAGTAGTCTGATCTTGGCTGGGCACCAGGTCCCCACCAAGCCCTGCTATCACTCCCCTTCCCAGCAGGACAGGGGAGAGAAAAATAAGATGGAAAAGAACTAGTAGATTGAGATAAGGCAATTTACTAATGCAAAAAAGGAAAAGTGAAAGTTTGGGTGCATAAGCAAAGAGAACAGTTAATCTCTGCTTCCCATCAGCGAATGATGTTTAGACTGTGCCTGGGAAGTATGGCTTCAGCATGTGGAATGGTTACTTCAGAAGGCAAACACTAAAATAATGAATGCCCCCCATTCCTCCTATGTCCCTTAGCCTTTATGTGTGAGCTGACACCATGTGGTGTGGAATACGCCTTTGGTTAATTTGGGTCAGTTGGCTTCATTGTGACCCCTTCCCGGAACTTGCCCACTCTGAGACCCTTGCTGGGGGNAATACAACCTGACACCCTGTCAGTCAGGGTGTTGGTAGCAGTCCAGTTTGAATGGTGGCTCCAGTAGTGCTCCTGGAGTGACAGATGGTTCTGCTGAAGCAGAGATCCTGTAGAAGGGCAGAGTTTTCCTCCAATGGTCCAGTGATGATGTTGAAGGGTCTGGTCCTTCCTCTGGAAATCCAATGGGAGAGAAGGCTGCTCCTCTGGGAATCCAGTGGAAGGCAGATGCCTGTTCTGTCCGAACTCCCAGATTATATCCAGGTAGGAATACTTGTCTCCTCCCCTTGGGCAGAACTTCTCACAATGGGCTGATGTCATTCTTTGAGTCATGGGGTGGGTCCTTAATGGCCCATTAAATACAAATGGCTTCTGGAGGGAGTTATCTATGACTCATAAGGCAAGGTGTTAATAGCCCATTAACAGGAGATGGTCCGGGGGAGGAAGCAAGGAAAACACTGCCCCTCCTGGTTTCAACAGCTCATGAAGATGGAGATAGAATACAGACCCTCTGGAATATTTTTACATTGTAACCTAGGACAGGGGAGAATGTTAAGAGTTCATTTTCCCTTAGAAGCTTTTACAGTGCTGCTTTGCATGGGTAGCTGGAAAGGTATTGATAACACACCAGTGTTTTGGGTTCTGCTGAGCAGCACTGTGTCTCTGTCAGACCCAATACAGTCTCCCTGGTCTTCTCTTTGCCAGCTGGAGGAGCTGAAGCAGGAGGTGTCCAGCCTCACGGCCAAAGGAGTTCAGCTGGAGGAGGAGAAGCAGCAGCTGGAGGAGGAGAAGCAGAGGCTGGACAGCCTTGTCACCAGCCTCCAGAACTCCCTGTCTGAAAGCCACCGGACCCGAGAGAGGCTGAAGCGAGACCTGCAGGCACAGGCTGCTGAGGAGCTGGCTGCCCTCAATGTCCAGCACAAGCAGACCCTGCAGGAAAGGGACTCTGCCCTGCAGCAGCTGCAGCAGGCCAACGCATCCCTGAGCAGCCAGCTGCAGGCTGTGGATGAGGAGAAGGCTGCACTGAGCCGCAAGGTCGGTGAACTGGAAGCCCAGATCATGGAGCTGGGTGCCCAGCGGCAGCAGGGAGTGGCAGCAGAGGCACTGAAAGCTCAGCTGCAGGAGCTGGAGGGCAGGCTAAAGGAGAGCCAGCAGAGGCTGGCTGAGAGGGAGAAGCTGGCCCGGGAGAACAGCCGCCTGCAGGAGCAGCTGCTCTTCCTGGAGGAATCCCTGCGGAACACTGAGGGAATATTGGAGGATGAGAAGAGACGGGCAGCTGAGTGCCTGGAGGGCAACCTGGCCAGGATTGCTGAGCTGGAGGCAGAGAGGCAGCAGCTGGTTCAGAACCGGGAGCCAGCTCTGCCGGAGCGCGGTGAGGAGCTGGCCACGTGCCAGGTGCCGGAGGAGAGCCGGGAGCAGCCCATGGGAGCCGTTCCTGCTGCCCGAGTGGAGGACGAAGAGTGCAAGCGGCTGAAGGAGGAAATGCAGGCACTGAGCCGGAAGCACAGCCGGGCCTGCCAGCAGCTGCAGGCTGAGCAGGAGAAGGTGGCTGTGCTAGAGGCCCAGGCAGAGCGGCTGGCAGAGCGGCTGGCTGGCCTCCAGGCTGACCTGTCCATTGCTCAGTCATGGACAAAGGAGAAGGAGAGCAAGGAGCAGAAGCTGAGGGCCGAGATTTCCTCGCTGCAGGAGAAGATGGCTGTGGCAGAGCAAACAGCAGCCCAGCGCGTGGCCAAGCTGGAGGCGGATGCCCAGAGAGCTGCTGAGGCACTGGAGGGAGTCTCCCAACAGCTCTCCCAGGAGAAGCTCAAATCCAAGGAGTTGGAAGGCACTGTGGATCAGCTGCGGATCGCAGAGAAGGAGCTGGTGTCCCTTCGCTCTGCCGTGCAGGAGAAGGAGAGCTGGAAGGAGCAAGTGTCCCAGTGTGTCCAGGAGATGGAGAGGAAGAACAGCCTGATCAGCAGCCTGGAGCACGAGGTCTCCATCCTCCATCGGCAGGTGACGGAGAAGGAAGGGGAGAGCAAGGAGCTGAAACGCCTGATCCTGGCTGAGTCGGAGAAGAGCAAGAAGCTGGAGGAGAGGCTGCGGGTGCTGCAGACAGAGATGGCCACCGCAGCCTCCCGGGCAGCTGAGAGGTGCTCCCTGATGAAGGTGGAGGTGCAGCGGTGCCAGGAAGAGATGGAGAAGCAGCGCATGACCATCGAGGCGCTGAAGAGGGACCGTCATTGCCAGAGTGAGCGGGAGGACGAGCTGCGGCAGGAGGCAAAGGTCTGCCAGGACAAGTGCCTAGAGAAGGAGCAGCTCCTGGCTGCCCTGCAGCAAGAGCTGGACAGCGCTCAGGCCAAGTGTGCCACCCTGCAAAGCCAGCACCAGCAGGAGCTGGAGCAGAGAGCGAAAGCCGTGTCCACGCTGCAAGCCGAGCTGGCACAGGCCAAGCTGGAGGTGGCCGAGGTGCTGTCCCTGCGGGAGCAGCTGGCAGAACGGGACCGGGCCGGTGAGCGGCTGCAGGCCGAGGCGGCAGAGGCCCGGGCACAGCTGGCAGGGCTGCAACAGGCCAACGCTCGGCTGGCTGAGGAGAACCAGGGGCTCAGCAAGAGCCGCAGCCAAGGGCAGCAGCAGCTCGAGGCAGAACTGGGCCAGGCCAGGGAGCGGCACATGCGGGAGTTGGAGCAGCTGCGGGCGGCGTCGGAGGAGCTGGTGACCAGCAGCAGGCAGGAGGCTAAGGAGGCAGTACAGAAGCTGGAGGACATGAGTAAGGAGTATGAGAGCAGCAAAGCAGCAGCACTGGAAGAGAGGAAGGAACTCCTGGAAGAGAAGCGAAGGCTGACAACTCAGGTAGAGGTTTCACGCCCAGCAGGAAACCCTCTTCCCTCCAACCTCCTCCGTGGGGGAGCCCTCTTGGAAAAAGGGTGTGTTCAGCCTTCTACACACCACTGAATCCATGTCCTGCTCAGCACAGGGACTGGGGCTGTGGGACACGTTCCCGGGTGTGAAAGGGACTGTCACACTGGAGTGTTTCCAGAGAAGGGCAGCAAAGCTGGGAAATTATATGGAGCACTAGTCTGATGAGCAACAGCTAAGGGAGTTGGAGGGGGGAGCTAAGCCTGGAGAAAAGGAGGCTCAAGGGGGGGACCATCTCTGCCCTGAAAGGGTGAAACAGCTCTCTGAAATGAGGGTGCAGCCAGATGGGGGTCTCACAGGTAACTTGTTCTCCCAGTTAACAAGTGACACAACAATAGGAAATAGTATCAAGGTGTACCTGGGGAGGCTTAGGTTGGATATTAGGAAAAAAAATTCCTTCCCTGGAAGGGTTGTCCAGCCAAGGCACAATCTGCCCAGGGCAGTGGTAGAGTCCCTATCCCTGGAGAGATTTAACAGATGTGTGGATGTGGCATTTGAGGACATGGATTAGTGGTGGTATTGGCAGTGGTGGGGGAACTCAGTGCTGGGGTTGGACTCAGTCCCTGAGGGCATTTCCAACTGAAATGATTCTAGGAAAAACAGCCTATGTGCCAGCTGTGTACTCACCTCTACCTTTTGTACTTGCAGGTGGAGGAGCTGGAGAGAATCCAGAAGGACCAAACTAAGCAGGTAACACACACCAAGGGCTGGCTGCTTAGTGACACTGCACAGCCCTCCTTGTTGGTCACTTCCCACTGGAGCCACCCTCTCCTCTTGGGACCTGTTCACAGTATGGATCCAGCCCGGGGGCATTTGGTTTCAGGTCCCTGAGCACCTTCACCTCTGGGGGGTAGCAACTGGGGCAGGAAATTTCTTCATCATGCCCTAGAGCTGGCTAGAGAAGAGGGGATGTGCTCCTCCACAGGAACATGGTAGTTTTGTGCCTAGGGCTGGTCTCACCAAGCCATGTTCTTTCAGGTGGAGGAGCTGAATAAAAAGCTGACTCAGCATGAGAAGGCCACCTGGACCCAGCAGCAGAGAGTTAAGGTAAAGAGGGACCAAAACCCTGGGGGCTGAGCCCTGGAGCTGTTGGTGTTGCCTGGGGACTCACCTGGGTTTGCCTCTAAGCCAGTCTGTTCCCTGCACACAGGCACTCGAAGGGGAGCTGCAAGCAGCGGTCGCCAGCCACCAGGAGAAGGTGGCAGAGCTGCAGGTGCAGCTCACCCAGAAGGAGCAGGCAGCTGAGCACTACAAAGGGCAGGTATGCTGGGGCCTGCTGGCCCTGCTGTGCCTGACACAGCTGGGAAGCTTGACAGGATTCCTCTGCTTTACATCCTAGATGGAGAAGGCAAAAAGTCATTATGATGCCAAGAAGCAGCAGAACCAGGAGCTATTAGAGAAGCTGAAGGCCACCGAGCACCTGCAGAAAGAGAACACAGAGCTTCAGGGCAAATCAGAGAGGCTGGCCAAGGAGCTACAGCAGAGCATCCTGCAGGCCAAGGAGTCTGAGATGAGCTGCAAGAGTCTTACCAGCCAGATCCACAGCCTGGAAGCTCAGGTGGGCATGGCACAGTGGAGCTTCAGCCTCTTTGTCCTCACCTGCATCACCACCTCACTTGGAGGACAGATCCATCCATTTCTTCTGCTTCTCATTCAGCTGGAGGTTGCCAAACGACAGGTGCGGGAGCGCAGCAAGTTCCAGGGGATGACTGCCACAGGAAAGGGACAGGAGGCTTCCTTCCAGAGCGTGGCCGACCAGAGCACTGACAGCCTTGATGAGGCACAGCTGCTCAGCTCCACCAGGTACCAGCTCTACCTGCTTCCAGCACCCTAAAAATCCACCGTTCCTGATGACCTGGTAAGCCTGCTGGTGCTGCCCTCGTGTCCCCTCTCTCTGCAGGAAGGCTACCACCTCTGAGTTGGAAGTCTCAGTGGTGCCATCAGGCAGTGAAGAGTCACCGCTGCCTCAGCGGCTGCCCCAGACAGAGTCATCCCTGGAGAGTGTCTACTTTACTCCCATCCTCTCTGCCAGGCCGTCACAGCTGGAGAGCAGCACCAAATTCCCGGGTGACTTCTCGCTCGACTCCGGGTGCAAGACCCGCTCAGCCCGGCGCCGCACTACCATCGACATCACCATGACAGATGTGAGCAGGGGGGCCCTGCTGGGGAACGCAGGGATCAGGAGCAGCACTGCACAGGGACCCAGCGTGCTGGGAATGAAAAGCTGAACATGACCTGTCGGTGTGCACTGGCAGCCTAAAGTCCACCCATGTCCTCAGCTGATCCCCAGCACAGTGGGAAGTGGGGCAAGGTGGGGATTGTGCCCCTCTGCTCCACTCTGGTGAGACACCGCCTGCAGAGCTGCTTCCAGCTCTGGGACCCCCAACATCAGAATGACATGGAGCTACTGGAGTGAGGACAGAGGAGCTCACAGAAGCTCTCCAAGGCCTGAAGTTCCTTTTCTCTGGAGACAGGCTGAGAGAGCTAGAGGTGTTCAGCCTGGAGAAGAATGCTCCAGGGAGACCTTAGAGCCCCTGCCAGTGCCTAAGAGGCTCCAAGAGACATGGAGAGGGATTTTGGACGAGGGCTTGGTGTGACAGGACAAGGGGGTGTGGTTTCCCACTGACAGAGGGCAGGGTTAGATGGGATATTGGGAAGAAACCCTTCCCTGCGAAGGTGGCAAGGCCCTGGCTCAGGTTGCCCAGAGAAGCTGTGACTGCCCCGTGCCTGAAAGTGTTCAAGGCCAGGTTGGATGCAGCTTGGAGCAACCTGGTCTGGTCAAAGATGCCCCAGCCAAGGAAAGTGGGAGGTGGAAGGAGATGAGCTTTAAGGTCAGCTTAAACCCATCTGTGATCCCCTCATCTGTGGGTTTTTCTCTTCCAGAAACAGGCAGAGTCTGAGGAACTGGTCTGCGTTAAGAACATCTCATTGGCTCAGTCCACAAAAACTTCTTCCCCTGCTAAGGGCCGTCTGCGCTCAGGGGCCTCCACCAGTTCACTCACCAGCTTCTCCTCCCAGGAAACTCTTGTGAACCTGGAAACCTCCTCCCCAGAGAAGACCTCTGGCAGTTCAGTACTGCTGGGCCTCCCTGGGTACCGGCCAGTCACCCGTAGCTCCCTGCGCTTGCAGCGGACCAGCAGCTCCAGCCTCGGTGTGTGTGGGCAGGGCGGCCACTTGGACTGCTAGCTGTGGGGTTCAACCCTGGCTCGGAGGGAGTCAGGTCTTACCTGGGACCCCCCTCATCCTTCCTTGCTTTGGATTTAGGCCGGAGCACCATGAACCTGGGCACATGCCAGGATGAGCCGGAGCAGCTGGATGACTGGAACCGCATCGCGGAGCTGCAGCGGCGGAACCAGGCCCGCCTCCCCCACCTGAAGACCAGCTACCCCGTAGAGAGCATGGTAAGGGGCAGGAGGGGGAAGCCAGGCAGCCCTTTCTCCAGAACTGGTGTTTGGGAGGGGGTCTGGGAATAGACAGTACCCCTTGGCAACATCCCCACATCCGCTCCCCAGCCCTCCACCTCCTTGGGAATCATCACGGATGAGGACGTGAAGATGGGGAACCCAGAAGAGACGCTGCGACGTGCCAGCATGCAGCCCAGCAGCATCACCACGCGGCAGCAGAGGAAGCGCCTCTCGGAGGAGACGCACCAGGGCGCTGACACGCCCCCGGTGAGCTCAGCTCAGTCCCCCATCACAGCCCCCTTCTGGGAACCACAGGGGTTGCAGGTTTTGAGGGAGCTGCTCTGGCCTGGATCCCAGTGCCCAGTGTTCCCAGCATCCAGTGGTACACGTGATGCTCCCAGTGCTGGCAAGGAGGCTGTTCCAGAGGCAAAGGGCTGAGCTTTCTGCCTTTGTTGGGCACTGCTACCCTTGCTCCCATCCCCTCCCTGCAGCCCCTCAGTTCCCTCATTGCTGCCAGTCCCGCCGCAGGGTGACCCCCAGATGACAGTACTAGCTGGTCCCCTGTTTTCCAGTCCAAGAAGCCAACCAGCTGCTTCCCACGGCCCCAGGCCACCCAGGACCGCAGTGAGCAGAGTGGCTCCCAGGTCAGTCAAAGGAATGAGCAGCCAGCCCCAGCCACACAGGTAAGCTTCAGAAGGAAAAGAGGGATCAGGAGGGACCCCTCTGTCCTGTCCCACCTGGAGCTAATGGTCCCTCCCCTCCTCTGCAGGCTCAGAGGCGCCAGTCAACAGCATTCAACATCCTCAACACCCCCAGGGGGCTGGGGAAGCTGGGGAGGCGCCTGCTGCGCCGGGCAGGGGCCCAGAAGGGCAGCAGTCCCACGCCCTCCACCAGCAGCGGCACCCGCCGTTCGCCCCGCATCGCCAGCGCCAAGTCCCCCAAGGGCAGGGTAGGTGCTGCCTGACTCCGGGCCCCCTCTGAGCTCATGCTCACCCCAGTCCCCAGCCTCTGCCTTGGGTTCATACAGGCCAGGGGGAGCAGGGGCACGGCCCCTGCTGTCCCGTGGCAACAGTCCCAGCATGGGGCCCTGGTCGTGTTCATGGTCCCTAACCTCCCGTCTTCACTCTGTCCTTTCCAGGTCACTCGCCAGTCGCGCAAGGACAAGCAATCCTGAGGTTTCCCCAGGCCTCGCGTTACTGGCTCTGCCCTGGCCCCCACCTGCACCCCCTCACCTCTCCCTGTCCCCCCAGGGCCCTGGAGCACTGAGGGGGAACAGGTGGGGCCACCCCCATGGCTGCCTTGCAAATCCCACTGACAGCTCTGGGGGTGCTCTGGGCACGGCAAGGCCCCCTTGCCCTTCCTGTGCACCCATTGTCACCCTAAAACCTTCCGGGACCTAAGGCAAGGGGATGCACAGGGGTTGAGAGCTAGAAACACACAGGGGCGCAGGGGCTGGCACCAGGCCTGTGGCTGGAGGGGCTGAGCTCTCCCCAGGGATATCCTGCAGCCCCCCGTTACAGGGACAGAGGTGAAACTTAGCAACCCTAGCTCCCTGTCTGTGGGACTTTCCCACCTGCCCTGCCCTCCTCCTCCTCCCAGGGAAGCTGGGGCAGCGTTCTTAAATGTTTTTACTTGTAAATAAAGTGTATTTTTCACTTGCTCTGGGGTCCTGGCTTCCTCGTCCTGCATTCCACATGCACTGGAACCCTTATCAGGGCTTGAGGGGAGGAAAAGCATGCTCTCCTCCTTGTCCTATCACTGTCCCCATGCACTACACAGGGTGTCCCAAGGCAGGATGCTCACCCAGGGAACCTGCTGTAGCACCAAGCAGCCAGACTGAAGACTTCTTTCTTTTTCTTCTTTATCCTGTTCTTCTCCAGTAGCAACTGCTGCCATTACAGTGTTTGTCCAGTGGCTGCAGTGTCTCTGCCCCTTGGAGTACTACAAGTTCAGCCCCCAGGGGTGGTGACACAGGGTTTGTCCCCAGCTCTGCTGTCCTACTGCTGGCACTGGGGTGTGAGAAGAGGGTCCCTGGTGTCTCTCCGCATTTGCCGACATGCTGCTCTACCTCTGCCATGCCAAAGGGCTGTTGGTAAATGGGGAAGGGTGCCAGGCATCAGGGGATAAGAAGGGCCAGGCTGCAGTGGGGTCTTCTCCACACTGAGGGGTGTCTGTGGGGAGCAGATCCAGCAGGAAGCAGTCTGTGGAAAGGGAAGGTGATGTGGGTGTCACAGGCTCGCTGGTGTTGGGATATATGGGGTTTGGACTGACATGCTCCCTGAGGGTTCTCATGGCAGCCTGGGAATACACTGTGATGTCCCTCCAGTGCCAGGGCACCACCAGGAGTGATGTGTCCCAGCTCTGGAACTGCCACCACTATCCTCATTTGCTGCTAGTGTCCCCTGGCCACCAGAGGACACTGCTGCCAAGCACCCACCTGAGCAGATGGGGCAGACACCTGTCTCCCCGTCACTGCTGGCATGTCCCCTGTCATTCCTCCTGACATGTCTCTCTTGGGCGCCACAGGCTCACGCTCTTTCACTCTCAGTGTCCTCGAGGTGGCACCTGGGCTGGAGAAGAACACCACATAGCTGATTTTAACCAGAGCCATTCAGGATACTTTGGAGGCAACACTCTGCCAGAACCTAACTTCCCTTCGGATCCCTTCCCCAGTGCCTGGTGGGGAGAGAAAGAGACTGATGAGCTTGGGCCTCTCCTGACCCTAGAACGATTCAGTAGTTTCCCAGTCCAGTCCCACTGTCCCACTACCCCTCAGATTACTGTCCCAGCACTACCCCCCATATCTGACTCACAATCCCCCAGCCCCCTTCAGCCACCCCTGTGCCCCCAGCTCACCCCACAATCCCCCATTCCCACCCCATTCTGTCACCCGGGTGCCACTCATATCCAGCCTACAAGCCCCAGGCTTATTCTCTCCAGAGCCCTCAAATCCTTACCCACAGCTCCACGGCCCGTGTTCCCAGACCCACAAACAACGCCCCAGAGCTCTTCTGCCATCGCTAGAGCCCCCAGTCCTTCCCCGCTTTCCTAGCCCTATTCAACCCCTGGTTCTGCCCCACAGCTTCTCCACGCCATTGCCCACCCCAGTGGCGCTCAGCCCTTCACGCCACGGCTCCCCAGTCGCACCGACCCTGAATCCCGTGACTCTCCCGATCACGGATTGCCCGCCCCGCCGCTCCGGTGCGGACCCCGGCCCGGGCCAGCCGCGGTGCCTGACGGGACACGTAGTCCGCGGGCAACGCCGCGCCACGGCCCCGCGCGGGCGGAGCTCAGGAGCCATCTGCGCCCTTTCCAGAACAGCGCGATGCTGTAAAGGGCGTGGCGGGGGAAGGACGGCGGCCCGGCAGCACTGACATTGCCGGCACTGCGGTGCAAGGCGGCCCGTGCTGCCGACAGGGGCTACACCGGAGGCGAGCTTGGAAATGAGAGCCGGCCGTGACAGCTCAGCGGTTCACGCGCCCGAAGTGGCGCGTCTGGCAGCTGTTCCACTCCTACCCTCTCCTTATAGGCCGGCGGGGCAGCGCCGCGCCCAGCGATTGGCCCAAGGTGCGGCGGCTTGCCCGGTGATTGGAGGAGGGCGGCGGAAAGAGCTGGCCACTGGGGGGGCGGGGCAAGATGGCGGCTGTGCTGGAGGTGGAGGTTGGCGGCCCCGTTGAGCGTGAGGTGGAGGAGGTGCGGGGGACAGGGTCTGCGGGGGCCGCGCTAGGGGGAACCGGCTAGGGCAGGGGAGGCGGGGAAGGGCTGCGAGGCGGGGAGCTCCGGCGCTCTGGGGTGCTCGGTCAAGGGGAGCGGCAGCGGACGTGGGGCCNCCTGGGGGACGAGGGGTCCGGGGGAGCGGGGTAGGGATGTGCGCTGAGGAGCTTGGAGGGTCCCTGGAATGGCACGGCGGCCACTCTGGGTCACTCTGAGCTTGTAGGCTTTTGGGGCAATAGGTGTGAGGAGTGTTAGAGCTGGGGGAGATCCTTGGTGTAGGAGGACATTGAGGCTCCCGGGACAGGGTGGCACTGGAAGCTCCGGAGGGCCCGTGGGGCAGGGGACAGTGCGGGCCCTGGGGGCAGGAGTGCAGGGCTGGAGGCTCAGCTGTTGTTCCTGTGCTGGCTTTTAAGTGTTCCTGGGGATGAAAAATCACAAAAATGGGGAAAAAAAATCTGTTTGGAAGGATGGCATTGGAAGGAGGGTGTGTGCGTCTGTCACAGTGTGCGTGCCACTTTCCGGCACTTCTGCCCCGGGCTTTGCAGTGGCTCTTCACCGTCCCCGTGCTTCATGCTTGGGAGTTTTTCTTCCACTTGTAGAGAACCAGGAGAACCTGGTTCCATCCTGTCTGCACTGTGGGAGCAGCAGCACAGGGGTCATAAGTCACTTAGCTGGTACAGTCAGATTTTTTTTGTGCTTTTCCTCAAGAATTGGTGGTGTGGCTTAAAAATTCTCAGATGATGATGGTTGTTATGGAGAAGATTCCTGGCAGGGCCAAGTTGTGGAGATTCCCTAATATATGGCTGTCCTGTGGGAACTTGTACCTCCTCCCTGTGCCCTGTGGTGCAGTGGGGTGATGGGAGGATTAAACCACAGATCAGTCACTCTTGAGTTGCTGCTGGTTGTGTCTTAAGGTACTCCTTGGTGACTTTGTGTGTAAAAACGTGAAAGATCCAAATCTGCGATCCTCAGAAGTGAAGCTCCCATTTTTCATTCCATCTGGGGCTGGCAGAGAGGGCAGGCTCCTCACAAGGAGGCGGCGAATGTGGAGGTGCATATAGGACTGTGCTTATCCCTGTCATTGCACAAATTGTTGGTACAAAACCTATCTGCTCGTGTTGTCCTGAGGGCTTGGCAGGTTGCTGATGAGCCACTCGTGGTGGGGACCTGAAAGCAGTTGTCCTGTGGTCCTGGCTCTGCCCACAGGGAAGCAAAGGTTTAATTTCCAGTTATCTGAATGTTTGATCAGTTGGGACATTTCTGCTTCCTGCTCCTTGTTTCTGCATCTTATGAGCAGGGAAAAATGCAGAATTGAGATTCCAGAAAATCTCTTCAGACTATCACTAAACAGTGTGCCTTGTCCCAGCCTGCCTTGGTTGGACTTACAGCGCTGTGGAGATTTATCTTCCTCTTATTTCAGATTATTCCTGGTAGGTGCTGGGAGACAGAGACTGAGGTTGGGGCCATGGGAAAGGTGAGATCAGGGCTGTCAGTTGCTCTGGAGCTTTGAACTGAAATCAGCAGCTGCCTATTCTCCATCCTCAAGGCATTCTTCTTGCCTCCTTTGGGGATTTAGAGCATAAGGAGATTACAGCCAGCTCACTGTATGGTTGCCCAGAGATCCTCCCAGCTCCGTGGGCTCTCAGGAACGTATGGCTCCAGCTTCGGTGTCATCCATATCAACAGCCTTTGTGTTTTTTTCTAGAAGGGGTTATTCTGTGACTGTCCCAGTGGTGGGGATCGCAGGTTTGTGCAGCCCCTGCAGAAAACCAGGGAGTGGCATGAGGTTCTTCCAAAGGCCATGATATCATGTCCAAGGAGAGGATTAGGCTTTAGTCCTAGATATCCAGTTTCTCCTAGTCGTCACCCAGAGGAGGCTGAGGTTTTTGAGAGGATCATGAGTTGCAGAGGAGACAGAGAGCAGAAAAATTGTTCTTCATTTCTTTTTCTTTTAAACAAAAAGTTTGTCTAAGAGCCGTACTTGGTTGCACGCTGGGTCCTGTGTTGGTGTGGCAGCTGGAGGATGCTGAAACAAGAGTAGGCTGGTGCTCAACACTTGGTAGAGCCGATCTTCAGCTGCTTCAGTCACCCTAAACGTTCTTGTCAAACCCCTTTTGGTATGGGAGATTTCGGAGTAGAGGTTCTTTTACCTAGCTGTTGGGGTTAGAAAGAGACCCCAAAGATTCAAAACCTGCATGTTAAAATCAGACAGCCCCAGAGTCGAAGTGGAATGAATGCTTGCTAGCAAGAGCAGGTGCTTCCTTCATCGCTGCTGTGCATTTTTAGCCCCAACCCAAAGCTTCTGTGCTAAGAGAGCGTGCAGATCAAGGACAGGTTAACTGGAAGGTCTGACTCAGGGTGGCTGCTCTGCCAAGTCCTGTCTGACAGTCATCAGATCCCTCCCAACATCCCTTCTGTCACGTCTTGCTCCCCCCCTTAATAAAGTTATTTCAGGAGCTTTGAGCTCTGGGGAATCTGGTGAAGCTCAGTCCTTGTAACTGAGAGAAAATTGTGTCCAGGGCCATGGATCCCTGGTTGGCTTGGGAGCACTGCTCGGAAGAAGCCCACTCTGAGCAATGCCAGCAGTATTTCCACAGGGTTTGGGGCTGAGGCTGGAATGCATTTGCTGGAAGAATTTGGGGATTCAGGGAAGATGCCAAAGAAAAGAAGCTGGTAAATATCCCAGTCTCTAAGATGGGACCAGCACTGTGGGTGGAGTGGCTGCTGGTGTGCTACAGAGGAGTGAGCTGAGCCGCTGTATAGGAATGAAAACTATTGCTGTGGTTGAAGGTGCTTGTCAAACGTCTTCATCCAGCAAGGGTGGGGGCAGAGCTTGGGAGGAGTGGGGGTCTCGTGCGGGGAAGGCAGTGAGAGCACCCAGGTGACTCCCAGAGCTTGTACAGGGATTGACTTGTGCTGGAACCAACAAGCACCAGGGGTTTCTCAGCTTCTCCTGTGCACAGTGACTAGCAAACATTTTAAAATCTCCTTTTTTTCCTGTCTTTTTGGAGCAGTTCTTGCTCCAAATTACATGGCAGCTACTGAACTGATGGATCTGGACGTGGCTGCTTTAGGACCAGAGGTGCTCAGGGAATTTGGTTGATCTAAATGCCCTTCTTGGTGTCAGGTTGTCCTCATAGTCCCTCAGCTGCTGACCAGTGAGCAAGCCAGTGAGCTCCAGCAAGGATTTAGATTTTGCACCCAAAATTGATTGATTCTCCAGGGCTCAATTTCTCGCAGGTGTTCCTCTGGGGTGCAGCTCAGCAGATGTTCCACATCAGGCAGACGGATTGCTGCGGTGTTTATCTCCCTACCTCCTCACCCTGGGGTATATTTGGGTGCCACAGAGGAAACGAGGCAGCTGTGCATGCTCAGCTGAGCCTGGCTGTGATCAGAGCTGCTGCCTGGGAGACACCCCTGTGGCCCTGGAGCCAGTGGGGTGAGGTGGAGCTCGTTCCTGTGTACACATACATCTCCGGTGTGTGCAGGAAGGAGTGATAACAGTCCTGCTATGGCTTGTTTCCAACCTTCATCTCCTTCAGCACCTCAGCAATACTGGAGTGTCTCCAGCACTGTGAGGATTTGTAAACCCCAGGTGTGTGCTGCCAGCCCAGATGAGATGCTCTGGGTTTAATCTGAGTTTGTGTCTCAGCAAGAAAAGGTGATGGGCAGAGCTGTGGGATTCCCTCCCCAGTGCTGTGGGTCGGGGTGTGCTGCCTGGTCAGTGAGCCCTTGTGGGGATGTGGCTGGTGCTGGAGGCTCCTCAGCAGTTAGGTGAAGATATCAATGGAAGGTTTTGCCCAGAGAAGCTGGGAACTCCCCGTCCCTGGAGGTGTTCAAGGACAGGTTGGACAGTGCTTGGAGCAACCTGGGCTAGCGGGGGTGTCCCCACGGGAGGAGGGTTGGAGTAAAATGGTCTCTCCAATTCAAAGCATTCTGTGGTTCTGTGATTCTGTATAAAGGTCCTGGTGAAAGCAGAAATGCAATGTTGAAGCTCCCCTTACACTGTCCAAAAGTGAGAGTATTCACACTTTCTGTGAATCTTGCTGGAGAAGATGGGATACAAGTATCCCAAGTATCCATTGTCAATCATCACTAATAACAGCAGCTCCTCTTGCTCTCAGTAGCTCCTGCCTGTGATATTTGGGAGGAATTTCCAATTACCTCAGCAAAGCAAGGCTTAAATCGTTCTTTTACTGTGATTTTGAAATGTTTTTGGCATTGGTTTGTTGCTGGTGTGTGACATACTGTCCCCTGTCCTGCAGCCTAGTAGGATTTTGGACTGTTACCACTGGTGGAAGCATTGGCTTCACTGGGATCACCCAGTGCCCTCAGACACGTGGCTGGGTTTTGAATTTAAGCCAGTTCTCTGGTTCTGGTCACATGGGATGGTGGACAGAGCCTCAGCTCCAATAAAATATGGGAGTGTAAGTGGTGGAGGAGCAGGGGGAGTCGCTGCTCCTCCCAGGAAGGTGAAGGACAACTCTGGGCTGTGCTGGCACTGTGGGCATGTCAAGGTTTTCTTAGTTAAAGCATCTGAATCCAGAGTTTTCCAGCAGTTGATTTCATGGGTGGTTTTTTGTCTGTTTTTTTTCCCCTTCTCCCTAGGTCGATCTTTCACACTTGTCCCCAGAGGAGAGATGGAGGTGAGTGTTTTGGGAGCTGATTTGGAGCATACAGCTCAACTGAGCTCCTGGTACTGCCAGAGCTACCAACAGCACAGCCTGTGACCACAGTGGGGCAGGAAAGGGTCACCACTTTTTGATGGGGGGAAGTATGAACTGTCTTAAAAGGCAATAATATTTATTTTTTTCTTTTAAACTGCTGCTAAATATAGAATCACAGAATAGTTTAGGTTGCAAAAGCCCTCTGAGATCACAGAGTCCAACTATTCCCCCATCACTGCTGAGGCCACCACTAAACTGTGACCCCAAGTGCCTTATCTACATGTCTGTTAAATGCTCAGGGTGGAGAGAAGCAATTTGCTGGGGTTTGGGAGTTTTACCAGATGTCAGCTGTTCCCCCCACTCTCCACCCTCACCCTTCTAGCCTTTCCCTTGTTGGAAAAGAGGGAGAACAGTGTTAGTGGTTCCAAAACTGGGCTGAGGGTTTGGTGTTGAGAATTGGGATGCGCTCTGGGTGAAACAGTTGCAATGTGCTCTGGAAAGATGCTTCTTGATGAGGAAGGTTGAGAGAGATGACCCCACTTGGTGGTCCCTTCTAACCTGGCCCGTTCTGGGATTGTGAGTTATGTTGACTGTGCCCTCCACGTTCACTAGTCCAGTACGTCAGTGGGAGTTCTCCACCTCCTTCACACTCAGACGGGCAAAGTGTTGTTCTTGGCTTTCACAGCGTAGAAGTGAGCTGGTCCCAGGGCAGCCTTCTGGATTGTTCACAGACACAGTGAACAATGTGCTTCTTCTCGGTGCTGTTTGTCCATGTGGTGTCCCTGGCTCTGCAGAGGTGTTTGTACCCCTTCACGCAGCCTGAGCTCTTCAGCTGCCTTCTCCTGGTCGTTGCAGGGTGGAGCACGTGCGGATGCATGCCAAGCACCGCGGGCACGAGGCCATGCATGCCGAGATGGTCCTCATCCTCATTGCCACCCTCGTGGTGGCACAGCTCCTCCTGGTCCAGTGGAAGCAGCGGCACCCTCGCTCCTACAACGTAAGTGACGCCTTGCAGCCCTTCCACCTCCGACGCCGGGTGTGAGTGTTGAGCAGTGCCCTCCTTTTGCTGATGAGAAAAGCGCTCCTGGTTTTCCTGCTGTCTGGTGTTGTGATTCCCTTGTTTTCCCAGCATCCCCTTGTTTCTCCCAGCATGTGGGGGATTCCAGCTAGGGATGAGGATGTGTGAACCTGAAAGCCTTGGGTTTCTGTGGAAGCGATGCAAGGAACTCGGTGTGACATAGTGCTTTAGTATCAGGGATGGACAAGCAGATCCTGGGGGTTGTCCTGAGGGAAGCTGCATTTAGTGGGTGCTTCCTTGGAAGCCATGGAGGCTTCTTGCTGCTGGCAGCCTGGGCTTGGTGGTTCCTGCAGCACTCTGCTGAGCAGGCCTGCCACTTGCTGATGCCACCAGCTTGTCTGGATCTGTTAGTTACCTGAAGCAGCTTCACTCTGACTTCCTTGTCATAATAATAATATTGATTTAATGTTTCCAGGTAGTACCTGGAGTCCTCTGTGACCTTCAAACCAAACCTGTTTGCCTGTTTCCCTCCAGCAGCACTGTGGGAGCTCAGCTTCACAGCTGTAGATTCTTTTGGGAATAGGCTGTAATGCAGAGGCAAGCCAAAAGCTTCTTGCCTTGTGTAATGTCTGTGGTGTCTGTGGTTGCAGCGTTGGGGCCCTGGGAAGGCAAAGGTTTATGGAGCTGCCTTGCAACAATTGGTTTTGTGGATCATCTCCCATGCATTCCTCTGGAGATGATTCCTCTGCATTCTCCTGCCAGAATCACATGGTTGCTGCCTCTGACTCCCTCAGAAAATCACAGAACTGCTTGGGTTGGAAAAGCCCTCTGAGATCATTGAGTCCAACAGTTCCTCCTGCACTGCCAAGCCCTGCACTAAACCATGTCCTCAAGTGCCACATCCACACAGCTTTTAAATCCCTGCACGGGTGGTGACTACATCACTGCCCCAGGCAGCCTGTGACAGGGTTTCACCACCCTTTCTGGGAAGAACTTTTCCCAATATGGAACCTTAACCTTCTCTAGCAAAACTTGAGGCCTTTTCCTAATGTCCTGTCACTTGTTACCTGGGAGCAGAGACTGAGCCCCACTTGGCTATAACCTCTTTTTAGGTAGATGCAGAGAGCAGGAAGGTCATTCCTGAGCTTCCTTTTCTCCAGGCTGAGACTTCCCAGCTCCCTCAGCTCTCCTATCCGACTCAAGCTCTGAGCTTTGAGCTCTTCTCTAGGTGCCACAGGTCAAACCTCCCCAGGCTCCTGGTGCAATTCAAGGCCATTTGATGCAGGAGAATGGCTGCCACCGCTGATAGGGTGTTTCTGATGTCTGAGGAGCAGAGAACCAGCTCCAAATGCCTTTCCTCTGTTCCTCCAGATGGTGACCCTCTTCCAGATGTGGGTAGTGCCTCTGTATTTCACTATCAAGCTGAACTGGTGGCGGTTCCTGGTGATCTGGGTGCTCTTCTCAGCAGTCACAGCTTTTGTGACCTTCCGGGCGACTCGAAAGCCTCTGGTACAGACAACTCCCAGGTTTGTCTGCTGTTCCTGGGGAAAACTCCTCAGCCTCATGGTAACCATTACAAGGATCTCTTTCCAGTTTCTCTGCTACAGATGTGTGTTAATCTTTGCACTCTGGGCCTGTGAGAGCCCTGCCCATGTGAAAGGGTGTGAAGCACTTAAGTGGCTGCTGGCAGCCAGCCCAGTATCTCTGGTGCCTGGGTAGGGGGTGGGAAGGTGGATTCCACGTGGGCTGGTGCCCTCACCCAAGGCATTCCCAGCATGCAGCATGCTTCCTTATGGCCTTTGGAGATCATGAGGTTTCTAGTTTGGAAGTCAAGACTGTGAGCAGCCCATGACAGGTTGAATTAGGAATGTAAAGCTCTTGCCCGTTTTTAGGGGTAGGGGTGAAGTGTCTGCAAAACCACAATACGTGTGAAAAATAAAACTCTTCAGATGATTGACACACTTTGATTCAGGAAAAAATGAGGTCATTAAACTCTTTGTTTTAATTCTTTACAGGCTGGTTTATAAATGGTTTCTGCTAATATACAAGATCAGCTATGCTACTGGGATCGTGGGGTACATGGCTGTCATGTTTACGCTTTTTGGTCTTAACTTATTATTCAGGTGAGTGAATCTTTCAGCTCCCACTCCTGGGGCGATGGGGTGGAATACACCTTTGGCTATTACTCTGGGAAAATAATTTACTTGGCAGTCTGATTAATGGAGCCAAAGAGACTATTGAGCTGTCCTTTCACTGCTGGGAGAGTCACAAGTGAGATGCTGGTACCTGAAGTGGTTGCTGGAGAGCCCTGCTTCCAGCTCACTTGTTGGCAGCTCCCCCAGCTCTGTGGTATTCAGCCTGGAGGCAGCAGTGGCAATTTTTTTTGCTATACTCTAAGAAGCAGCCAGTCCATGTGTGGTGGCAGAGGACTCTAGCCCAAACCAGCTTCATCATTTGAGAGACTGACTACTCCTCTGGAATAATACATTCTCTGGAATATGATTAGAGTGGTGGCTTTGCCCTCAAAAAAGATCCTATTGATGGTTTTTCTGTTGCAGAATCAAACCAGAGGATGCAATGGACTTCGGCATCTCCCTCCTCTTCTATGGTCTTTACTACGGAGTGCTGGAACGGGACTTTGCTGAGATGTGTGCGGATTACATGGCCTCAACCATCGGGGTGAGTTCACGATGGACTGTCCCACAGGCCAGAGTTGTGCCCCACATCAGGGGGCCTGAAACATGTTGGTCTCAGCAGCAGCTTTAGCTTCCCTCAAATGTGAATTCTTCCTCTCAAGGAAGGGTGCCTGGATCTAATGTAACAAGAGTTGCTCTGAGATCCTTCCTGAAGAGCGCAGCCTCTGCAGGGTCCCATCTCCAGGACAAGAAGTTTTTCCCTATGAGGGTGGTGAGACGCTGGCACAGATTTCTCAGAGAAGCTGTGGTTACCCCTGGAAGTGTTTCAGGCCAGATTGGATGGGGTTTGTAACAACTTGGATTAGTGGAAGGTGTCCCTGCCCGTGGAAGGAGACAGGACCAGGGTGGTCTTCAAGATCTCTTCCAACCCAAGCCATTTTCTGATTCTGTGGAGAAGTGGAATAATCTGTTTAGCCCTGCTAAACTGACAAATATTTCTTTTCCCGGGCCTTTAAAATCTCCAGTGCCAATGAACACTCCCACTTCTGACACCACTGTGCTTGCATTACCTTGTGACCTGAAGCCACCAGGGAAAGATTCATGCTGTGGGCTTCCTTCCTTGTACCTGCTGCAACTTCAGCTGTCCCTGTGGACAGAGGACACAGTGGCCTAAAATCTGTAGCCCACTCACCTGGTATCAAAATAACCCACTCCACCAAAAATACATGACCCAGGACACTAATGGAGTAGGCCATGTTACTTCTTCTCAGCAGCTGTTTAGGTTCTTGGAGTTTGTGTTTCCTTCTTTCTGAACTTGCTGCTGCTGCTCCTTGAGGTTCTGCTCCAGCCCCTGGCCTGCCACACTAGAACACCTTGGCACAGCTCGGGTCTCTCTAAGATTCTCAGGGCTCTGTCGGATGCTCAGAGCAAAGCTGTGCCAGGACTCTGCCAGAAGCATGTTTTGCTGATGATACTAAACCAGGAGGAGCTGTGACCTCCTTGGAGAGAGAGCTGGACAGATGGGAACTGGGCAAGCACCACCTGTGTGAAATTTAACAGGGGCATGCACCAGATTCCCCATGTGGGATAGTGTAATCCTGGTTATAGGTACAAATTTGTGAACAAGAGTCCGGAGAGAGCTCTGTGGAAAGGGATTAGGGAGTTTGGGTTGACAGAAAATTGATCATGAGTCAGTCGTGTGTCCTGGCAGCTAAAAGGGGCCAGCTTTTTCCTGGGTGCATCAGGCACAGCATCACTGTGTGGCCAGAGGAGGTGATTGTCCAGCAATAAGACATGAGGAAGTGGAGTGAAGCTGAATCAGAGGAAGTGCATGGGGTAAAGGTCATTTACCCAGAGGGAACAGGCTCCCCAGGGACATGATCATGTCATCAAGTGTGACAGAGTTCAAAGAATCCTTTAGTCATGTGGTTTCATTTTAGGTAGTGTGGCGGTGCAGGGAGTTTGACTCAGTGCTCCTGAGGGGTCCCTGGCAGCTGGAGTGCGTGGGACCTGGCTTTGTGCCTGCACTCTCCGTGTTGTGTCAGGCCTGTGCTGAGCCATCGGGCTTGGAAATGGAGAGGAGTGGCTGCTCTGCACTTTGCTGAATGAGTGTCAGGGACCTGCAGGGCTGGAGGTGAGGGCTGTATCTGACTGGCAGCCCAAGGTTGTCATTTTGGGTCAAAGCTGCGATCTCTAGCTCGTCCTGCTCTCTCCCCCTGTCTCTGTCCTGGGTGCATGACCCTGGCAGGCAGCTGAAAACCCACCTGGCTGCGGGGGAGCAAAGAGGGGTGGCCCCTCAACATGGGGACAGGGTGCATGGGGCTGGAGTGTGATGGGCCACTGCATCACCGAGCAGCTGTCCTGTTGTAGTTGTTTCCCACAGCTGGACCTGTAGCAAGGTTTTTAAGCCCCAAAGGCCAAGGCTGGACTCCTGGGGCACTGACCCCAGCCCTCCTTAGAGCTTAGCTGTGCCCCCATGGGCACGGGACACGTGCCCTGCCACTGTCACTGCTCTCCCTCTGCTCTGCCCTCGCTCAGTTCTACAGCGCCTCAGGGATGCCCACCAAGCACCTCTCGGACAGCGTCTGTGCCGTCTGTGGCCAGCAGATCTTCGTGGGTGTCAACGAGGAAGGGATCATTGAGAACACCTACCGCCTCTCCTGCAACCACGTGTATCCTTCTCTGCAGGTGCCAGCCCCCTGCCTCACTGGCCCCACGCTGGGGTGGGCAGTAGGGAGCTCCTGCCCCATGGCTTCTCCCTCACTGGGTGAAGAAATGCCCGTTCTGGGACTCAGGGCTGTCCGGCTGAATTTGCATGTGATCTGTGCCTGTGTCATCACTGACTTTGCATGGGAAGAGGTGTCCCTGAAATTACTTTGTTGCCACTCACAAGGGGTTGTTTCCTCTTCCTTCTCCTCCCCAGCTACCTCTGCTCAGCCATGGAGCTGCACCTCAGTTTTTACCTGCTTTTGACAAATCTGCTGTGACCCACGTGCCTGGCAGTGCACTGTTCTGGAGGAAGTGATGGTGTGAGGTCAAGACACTGCTCCATGCCACACCGGCCCCTCATCAGAGACCCATTGCAGTGGGTCCAGAGTGGCCCTAAGGAAGAATTGTGGGGAAACACTGCCTGCCCCCCTCTGAAAACAGCCTCCTGGTCCAGTACTGCTGGTTACTACCTGCTCTGGCCATAGCTCAGCAGCTTCCTTCTTTCCCAGAACTCCTAGGGTTTCCAGCACACTGGAGTCAGCCCTTTCTGTCAGCTGATTGATGGGAAATGATTTTGAAACTGGAAGATCTGGTTGATGCTTAGCCCCAGCTGGGGCAGTGAGTCAGGGTTTTTTCCCCCCGTGGTGATTCAGTGTGGAGATGGGATGTGCTCTGGTACTGTTTGTGTTACTGCCTGTGAGGTGGTTTCCAAACTGGGCCTGAGCAAAGGTCATGCTGGCAAAACTTGGAGCCTAAATTTAACTCTCAGGAACTGTTGGTGAGATTTATGGCTGACACTGCAAGGGCCTGGGACTGCAGCAGCTTGGGGTGGTGTGGCTGCCAGAGGAGCTGGTTGGTGCTCCTCATGCTCCTCTGGGGTGACGGCTGGCTGGGCACTCAGCATCGATGACTCCAGGGCTGACAAGGAAGTGATTCCTATTGCTGCTCCCTGGCATTCTTCTGTGGTTTGAGCAGCAGAGTTACTCTGGGGAAAGTTTATTGGCTTAGTGACACCCCTGTACGTGGCAGAGTCAGCTGCAGCAACCTCGTGTTTTCCTGTAACGTCTCCAGGCTGTGCTCAGGTTGTGCATATCCTTGTGACAGAGCACAGCAGGCACCTGTAAGTCACACCCTTACTTAAGAGAAGTTCCTTAAATGTTAATCTCCAGGAAGCCTTTGAAGAAGGCTTCCAAAATGCACGCAGTTCACAGAGCTCTCCCAGGCTGTCCAAACCTTCTCAGTGCTTGGGCACCATCACAGAAGAGTTTCAATCTCCCCGGTGCCCATGTGCTGGTCAGGGTCTTCATGCTGCCACCCTGGCCCTGTCCGGTTGCCCCTGGAGGCTGCTGCACCTTCTAGGAAAGGGTTGTGGTTCTGCCATGCACCATCCTCACACGGTGGGATGTTTCCACGGCTCTGGGGGACTTCCTTTGGCTTGGTGGTTTCCTCCACACTGAGCTGTGTCTCCCCCTCTTCTTCCAATTCCCCTTAACATTCCACTCCCCAGGTTTCATGAGTTCTGCATCCGGGGCTGGTGCATTGTTGGGAAGAAGCAGACGTGTCCATACTGCAAAGAGAAGGTGGATCTCAAGAGGATGTTCAGTAATCCGTATCCTTTCTCCTGCTGGGACCCAGCACTTTGGGAAGGGAAGCAGTGGGTAGAGGGGCGAGAGGCTTGCCTGGCACCCTGAGTTGGCGGCTGCAGCACGTGGCTGTGGCAGAGACCCTGCAAAACCCAAGATAAGCCTGGCCACGGCCATCCCTCCGTGAGGACCCATGTCTGTCCTGTGTTCTCTGTCCCTGCTTTGGGGCACCTTTGGGTGGCTTCTGGGTGGGCCAGTCTCCTCTCGTCCATTTCCCCACGGCTCTTTAACTCTCTCCTGCCCAGCTGGGAGAGGCCGCATGTCATGTACGGGCAGCTGCTGGACTGGCTGCGCTACTTGGTGGCCTGGCAGCCGGTGATCATCGGACTGGTCCAGGGAATCAACTACATCCTCGGCCTGGAGTAAGGTGGAGAGCCACAGAACCACGAGAGGACATTGCCACCGGGGATGCTGGCTTTACTCCGTCACCTCTCAGGACTTTGGCCACCCCCAAGGACAGCAACATCGGGGCCCCTCATGCTGGGGCTAGGGGAGGATTTTTTTAAAAAGCAATTATTTTAATGAGTATATTTAAAACTTTCTATTGCAGCCAAAAAGAGACACTTGTCCCCTTTCCCTGCCCCTCTTTGCAGTGCCCTGTTGGGCTGAGCTTTGGGCTGGGGGCTGTTCTCCAGCTCCCTCCTGCCACTCTGTCAGGGGAGGTCGTGGGGACAAGGGCCGAGGCTTTGCTGGTTCCAACGCCAGCACCCTGGATCAGCCTTGCTGGTAGTGAGGATGGAATATGGGGCCTGAGGAGGAGAGGCTGGAGCCCAGCGCCTTGGAAGAGGGGATGGAAGGTCGCCTGGCTACCCCTGGCTGCCAGGTCTGCTCTGGGTGCCATGGCTATGCCAGCAGGAACCAAGCTGCTTTCTGGCATGGCGACAGTGTGCCCTGCCTCGGGGAACCCTTTTATATGCTCCCAAATTTTCTGTGTTCCTCCCTGGAGTCCAGCAGTGTCCCCTGACGGCTTGGGGGGCTCAGCCAAGGCATGGAGCGGGGCCAGTGCTGTTCCTCTCTGTGCCCTTGTGGGTGACGGCAATGGTACGTCAAGAGCAGCCAAGAGCGGGTGCCCCTGCCCCAGGGCGCAGGTCCGCCCTCGCTGGGTATTGCTCTTGGCACTGGAATAAAAGGGATGGAGTGAAGGTTGGGCTGGTGCTGGCGTTTCCCTGCCCCAGCATTACTCCATTGCATCCTCGTGGCCATGCTGGTAGGAGCCATGCCAAAGTCCCCAGCCCCAGGGCCAGCCGTGGTATTTTGGCACGTGGAGACTTTGAGTCATATTCCCTGAAGGTGCGATGGGGTCTGGTGGAGGGCTACAAGGCAGCTTCTGGCTCAAGGGATTTGGGAAGTGGCCACAGTGGTGGCATGGCTGCATGGGCTGTGTTCCCCCCGGGGAACCCCAGCGCTGTGCTGCATCCTCTTGAGTTTTCTTCTGGGTGAAACCACATTGCCGTGTTGTGCCAAACACCAAAATAAGAGCCCTGGAAATGGAGACGTGGCCCTGGGTTTTTCTTGATTTTCTTCCCTGCTGCAGGGCAGGGTCATGGTTCTGGTTCCTCCTTTCATCTCTGCCAGGGGAAGAATATTGCATGGATGATGACCAAACGCCCGTTTGCATTCCCTGCCCCCCTCTTCCACCCTCTAGCATCCAGAGCTCAGCTGGTTGGTGTTGGTGGGAGCAGGAAGGTGGCAGAGAGCTGAGTGCTGCCATGGGAGATGCCTCTGGCTTGTCACTGCCCAGGGGATGGGGGGGAGGATGCGGCCACTGCCCTCGTCCCAGCAGGAGGCTGGAACCTATTGCACTTGCCCAGTCTCCCAGATACCGCTCCTGTTCCCACCACCTTCCTGCTCTGCTGGGAGTGGATAACAAAACTCACTGGGAGTTTAGGGACTTTTTTCCAAGCCTTGCCAGGGCCTGTAACTCAGGTGGCTGCTTCTGCTCTATTCCTGTACCTGCACTGGCTCCCAGCCTTGGTGCTGCTGGGGAGTGGGGTGTGGGGGCTGGTTTTGTAACCAGTGGGTTGTCAAAACCACGTCTGCTGTCAGGGGGCTGCCTCTGGGGGTGGGGGACTGCTGTGGGACACAGGAGATGGCTTCCCACAGCCAAGAACTAAAGCCCTGGGGGTTTCTATCTACTAAGCTGTTGTCCTGCACCAGCTGGGATACCCAGGGGCTGGCACCCAGGCTCCCCCAGCCAGTGTTGTACTCAGTCTCTTGGGGACTTCACCCACCTTCCTCCTGTGCAGACCCTGCCTGATCCCAAAGCATCAGGGAGCAAACCAGAATCCCGTGAGACTCAGCCAGCACCCCATGGGCTGGACACTGGGGAACACAGCTGGGCCCCTCTCCTCCATCCATGGATGCTCCCCCAGGGGCGGGGGTGGGTCATGGGAGTGCCTGAGGGGTGCAGGCGACACAGAGCCCAGGGGTCATGGAGCGCAGGGGACGCTCGGCACGTTCAGGGGGCTCGGGGAGCCGGCGGCACAGGACCCATCGACACGCATCGGCGTGCAGGTGAGGGTCCCCGTGCGGTGGCGTCGCGCCACGTCGCCGGGGCCAAGGGCGGCTCCCGGTGAGTCACGGTGCTGCCTCCCGCCCCTCCCCGGAAAGCTTTATAAAGCGCCGCCGCCTCGGGTCTGAGCCACGGGCTCTCCGTATGTACCGGAGCGGTGGGCGGACGGCCTTGGGGGCACCAGCCGCGACTTGAGGGACCCCGGGAGGAGGATGGGGGGTACGGGACTATCCCAGACTCGGGATCGTCGACCTGGGGAGTCCTGGGGGTAGCATGCTGGGGGTACCATGGCCAGCTGGGAGGATGCTGAGGGAAGGGGCCATCCCAGGCTCAGGGAATGCTAGGGAAAGCACCCCAAGCTCATGGGGAACATCCCTGTGTGCCCAGCACTGAGCTCCATTTTTGTCTGCAGAGCCCCTGAGACCCCATGCCTGGATCCTCCTGTTCTGCTGGAGCCTGGCCGCTTTCTGCACAGGTAAGTGGGGGTTGCTGGGGAGCCTAAGGTCAGCCCCGGGCTCTGTGCCCCTCGAGAGGCCTGTTCAGAGGTCTGGGGATGAGCAGTGCCCCTGTCCCTTTACGGGACCCTGCCTCCTCACCCACTACAAAAATGTGGGGTCTCGGAGTCACTCTTGACCTCCCACCCCACCCCACTGTGCTCCCCCAGGTGCCATGGCCTTGCAGCCGCCCAGCATCACCGCCCTGCGGATGCCAGTAGAGCTCCCCCGCCCAGGTGAGAGACCCTCGGGGCCATGGCAGGGCCTAAGGGTGAGGGGCTGCCATGGGGGTCAGCTCCTGCGCCAGCCTCCGGCAGCCACAAGGTGAATCCTCCACCTGCAGCCAAGATTTCAGGGTGCTGATGAGGTGGGGGATGTCCCTCTTAGCTGGGGAGGGGGGCTGTGCCTGGGGGGCACTGCAGCCCCCCCCAACCTTCACACCCATCCGGCTGCAGGCGAGAGCGTGACTGTGTCGTGCGAGGCCTTGAGTGGGCTTCCAGAATTCACGCTGCTCTACTGGCTGGAGAACGGCTTCTTCGTGGAGAGCCTGCACCCGGACGGGGCTGTGCGTGAGGGGACAGTGCAGTGAGTAGGGGGACAGGGGGCCTGAGGGCAGTGACAGCGGGGCAGCCCCGGTTGGGGCAGGGCACCTGGGTCTGCCCATCTGGAGTGGGCACTGATCGGGCCCTGCTGGCTCCACAGAGAAGAGCTGCAGGGCTCGAGCTCGGTCCTGCACCGTGATCTGCACATCACCTCCTTCAGCAACCAGCACCTGCACACCAACTTCACCTGCGTGGTGCTCAGTCCCCTCGGTGTCGACACCAGGGAGGTGCAATGGCTGTCCCCAGCACTGGCCCCTGTCACTGGGAAGAGTGGGGGCCTGGGCTGAGACAGGGGAGCAGCTTGTGCTGGGTGAGCGCCCTGCAGTGCAGGTCCCTGCTCTGACAGTGCCACACCGCTTCATGTGCCTGTGATACCCCCAGGGAGGCCTGTCTCTGTGACCTGCTTTGGGGACTGCATGGCCCCACATGGCTCCACTGCGGGTGGGGCTCCTGGTGCCCCAAGCCGAGTCAGGAGCGCTGCCTGGGCTGGACCCAGCCCTGCCCATAGCTGGCTCTGGGACCTCAGAGTTTATTAAAGTGCATCACGGCTGCCCAGTGTCACCTGCATCCTGGGGATGGTGCTGCCCAGGGCTGTAGAGGGGACCTGTGGGATGAGGTGGAGGGAGAGGAGGTAGCCCTGGTACCCGTGAAAGTCGGGGTCTATTCCTGACCCCCTTCTTGCCTGGTGAAGGGCTAGAGAGCCCCAGTCAGTCTCAGTTCTGCCCAGGGAATACCTGGCACAAAGGCTGTGCCCTGCCCTGGAGGAGAGGGTGGGTGGAGAAGCCCTGGGGTGCAGGCACCCTGGAAGATGGGCCCATCACATCCCTCTCTGCACCTGGGGGGTGGGGGCTGTTCCTCAGCATGGCATCGCTGAGTCCCTGGAGCAGCCCCCATAACAGAGCTGTGCTGGCAGGGCCCCTTCTCTTGGGTGCCAGCCCCATTCTTGCTCCCTCAGGTGCTTGTGGGGACTGCGACCCCCTGGGCTGTGGGACGGGCTGGGGAACAGATCCCAAACCCCTTGAGCAATTCCTGGGCTATGGGTATCATATTCCAGCTGCTCAGCATGTGGGAGGGATAGGGATGGAGGGGATGGAGAAGCCAGGTGCAACACCCATGAGCTGCCCTAAGTCCAGGGAGCTACAGGAGCCCCTTGGGGACACTCCAGTCCCACAGTGACTTTTAGGAGCCAGGGGAAGGCAAGCAGTGGAGCAGCCAGCTGGGTAGGGACCCACCGAAGGCAGCCCTGCTGCACCCCCTAGCCTGGTTAATTCCAGCCTCCATCCCTGGGAGAGCCTCTCACAGACCCCATACACAGCTGCATCCTGACACCACAGCTGCCACTCAGCAAAGGCCTCTGCCAGGCTCAGCTAATGTCTTGGGGACGGTGGCACTGCGGCCAGGCTGAGCTGGGCACAGATACCTGCAGGCCCTGATCTGGGTATCTCTGTGTCTCCCATCCTGTCCTGCTGTCCCATGACCAAGACTGAGACCTCCCTGTCCTTGCAGAGCTGGTGGGACAGGACCATTCCCTTCCACATGTCCCCATGGCCCGGTGACAGGAGAGACTGTCCTGCAGGGACATCACCTCTCACAAAATCACAGCTGTGGGTGCTGAGCACGGTCAGAAACAGAACTGGAAGGGGGTGTTGTCAGCAAATTCAAACATCTGGAAAAGTGGGATGGGGAGCTCCTTGTCCTCATGGAACAAGTCCTTGGTAGGGACACTGTAGCAGGTCCCCATCATGAAGATGACATCCCCGTGCAGTGCCAGTGGCCAGGGTCCTGGCCAGCAGATGCTCCATGGCAGGGAAGCCCAGGTGGACAGGGAAGCAACTAACTGGTTGCTCTGCAAGTGGCTGGGGAGGTGTGGCAGCAGGAGCAAGGTCAGGTCAGGGAGGGTGGTGGGACCTGGGAGGGGCTGCTGAGAGACACAGGGCAGGCTGGGGGAAAGCAGAGCCCTTCCTTGGCACACGTCCCAGCACTGACCCAGACGATGATGCCGGTACCAGCTGAGACCTTCCCTGCTGTGTCACCCACCGGGAGCAACCCCAATGGGATCCCAGCCAGCAGCATGGCCTGAGCCTCTGGGTGCATGGGTGCACGGTGCTCCTGACCCAGGATGCTGTGCTTGCTCCATTGCCCATCATGCTGCTGAGGACAGCGTAGGCTGTGGCTCAGGTCAGCAGCAATACAGGGGACACAGGCCTGCACAGCAGGGCACAGCACACTTGAGGTTCAGAGACAGAGCAGGGTGATCATGGGGCCAGTGCCCATGGCTGGGATGGCAGCTTGCAGCTAGGCTCCCACCTCACTTCCAGGCCAAAGGAAACCCCCTAGACTTTATCACTCATATGGCTCAGCCACCTCTGACTCCTCCTGTGCTGGCAGCAGCGACTTGGCCATGCTCACCCATCACCCCCACACACCAGCAAGGTTCGTGTCCATCAGGAGCAGAGTCTTCCCCACAGGAGGGGCACTAGCAGCGAGCAGGGAGAGGGACAACAGCCAGATATGGGGAGATATCTGTGGGTGCTGAGTGGTCAGGGGGATGTGAGCTGGAGGTGCTGGGGACACCGAAGAGGAAGGGGTCGCTGGGATGGCACACAAGGGATTTGCTGTAGCGGGGGAAGTGCAAGCAGCACTATCCCTGGCTGAGGGCAGGAATTCAGCTGGGGGAGCCTTGGTGAGGAGAAGGAGACACTGTCCCCGTGAGGCGCCTGGGTTGAGGAGTAAACAGTGGTGTGAGGAGAGCCTGGCTAGGGCAGCCCTGGAGCCAAGGAGGAAGGGAAAATAAAACCACAGGGCTCCTGTGCTCACCTTACTATAAATTAGTCTGGTTCTCATTAGTGGCTGCTTCTGCTTACTGTGACCTGTGGATGTGTCCATGTGGAAGCAGGACAGCCCAAAGCATTGGTGACTGTGGGTATGTCCTTGCTGCAGCAGGAGCACTTCTGAAAGGAATGTGGCCCAAGAATAAGACCACGCCACAGAAGGTACACCTTGAAGCATTTGTGGCTGTGCTGGAGGTTGTGCTGAACACCTCAAAGTGCGTGGCCACGCGTAAACCCCCAACAGAGCAGGTACACCCCTGGAGGCACTGCAGCCACGGAGAAGACCAAACCAGAGCAGGTATATGCCCCAGTCCTGGAAATGTTCAGTGTTGGATGGGGCCTGGAGAGCAACCTGGTCCAGTGGAAGGTGTCCCTGTTCAGGGCAAGGGGTTGGAACAAGATGGGCTTTAAGGTCCCTCCCAACCCAAACCATTCTGTGATTCTTTAACTTTGTGAACATTTGTGGACATTTTATGGGTATTTTATGAACATTTCATAGGAGTGGTCCATAGACTTAAGGGAATGATGTCCGTGCATGATAGCTAAGGGTGGGAAGGGCCTAGTGGGTATTGGTTACCACAGGACCTGAGCAGGATGTACACGGCATAGAATAAGGGATGGACAATGTACTGTTTTGGGCAGAGGATGAGTTCCATTTCTTCCCTGGGGATGTGGTTTGGATTTTTGCTGGAGGGAGCATTGATAAACCAAGGATGTTTCAGTCAATGCTGAGTGTCAAGGCCTTTGGTGCTCCTCATGCTGCCCCACCAGCGAGTAGGGTGGGGGTGTGAAAGGAGTTGGAAAGGGACATGGCCAGGTTGTTGGACCCCAAATGACCCCAGGTATATTCCCAACCACAGATTGTTGTGGTCAGCAGTAAAACTGGAGGAGATTGGTCTGCTCCAGGATGTCCACTACTCAGGGTAGAAACATGAAAGTTGTACAAACAAATCCCTGGCTTTAAGCCAGGTGTCACCAACAGAATTGTGGGGATTTTGATCATGGGATGGTTTAGATGACAAAAAGCCTATTGTTAACAGACTGGGCATACCTATCTGAGAGGGAAAAGGATCTTTGTGCAGGAGTTAGCAGGGCCTGTTGAGTGAGCCTTGAATTGGATTTGAAGGGGGAAGGGGATAAAAACCAGGTCACTTGAGATAAGCCTGGGAGTGACTTGACACTGAAGGATGGTGTGCTAGGGAGGTGATTTGGGCTACCATCTCAGTAGACATAGGAAATGGACATTCATGAAGCAGTAAGAGTGCCAGTGTTATTGATGTGCTAGAAACCATGGAAGCTCCTGAGAATGCTCACTCAGGAACTGGAGCTTCTCTCCCCAAAAAGGAATTGGGATAACCCAACTGAAGTGCATCTGCCTGCAGCGTGGGCAGCAAACAGGAGATCCTGAAGGGCATGGTGCAGGAGGAAAACTACGGCGTAGTTGGCATCACAAAGATGTGGTGGGATGACTGCCACCACGGGAATGGTGCAATGGATGGTGGTGAACTCTTCAGAAGAAATGAGAGGTGGTGGGATAGTCCTGTGTGTGAGGGAGTGTTTTTACTGCCTAGAGCTTGGCAGTTGTGATGCAAGTGTTGAGGGTTGGTGAGTAAGAGTTGTGGGGAAGGCCAGCAGGGCAGATATCCTGGTGGGAGCTGGGTGCAGATCATCCAGCCAAGGAGCAAGAGGCAGACAAAAAGTCTCATGATGGCCAGCCTTTGTCTTCATGGGGGCTTCAACGCACTAGGCATCTGCTGAAAATACAATCCAGCAGAGAGGAGAGAAATCAGGAGGTTCCTGGAGTGTGTGTAAGAGATGTTCCTGACGCAGCTGGTGAGGGGGCAGTTAGGGAAGGCACCTGCTGGATGTGCTGCTTGTGAGGAAAGAAGGACTAGTGCATGTTACTATGGTGGGAGGCCATCCTGGGCACAGTGACCTTGAAAGGACAGAGTTTTGGGTTCTTGGAACAGTAAGGAGGGGAATCAGCAGAACTGCCACCTTGGACTCCCTGGAAGCAGACTTTGGCCTGTTCAAGGGCCTGGTTGACAGAGTCCCTTGGCAGGCTGTCCTGAAGGGCAAAGGAGCCCAGGAAGGCTGGATGTGCTGTAAGAAGGAATCTTCAGGGCACAGGGGCAATCTATGCTGAAAGAAGAGCCAGAGGAAGGAAAACTTTGTCTGGAACTCAGAATAAAAAGGAGAGTTTATGCCATTTGAAAGAAGGGGCAGCAAGTCCAACAAGGAAACCAACAAGGATGTCATGAGGTTATGCAGAGAGAAAATGAGAAGAGTGGAAGCCCATCTGGCCACTGCTGTAACAGACAATAAAATAAATGTTCCTATAAATACATTAACAACAAAATAAGGGCTAAAAAGAATCTCCTATACTGGATGGCTGGGGAAATCTAGAAACAAATAATGAGGAAAACTCTCAGGTACCTTGAAAGGTGATGGAACAGACCATACTGAGTGCTATCTCGTGGCATGTGCAGAACAACCAGGGATCAGGCCCAGCCAACACAGGTTTGTGAAAAGCAAGTCCTGCTTGACCAGCTTGGCTTCTGTGACAAGATGACCTGCTCAGTGGGTGAGTAAAAGGCTGTGGATGTGTCCACCTGGGGTTTAGGAAAGCTGTTGACACCATTTCCCACAGCTTTCTGGAGAAACTGTCTGCTCATGGCTTGGGCAAGTGCACTGTCTGCTAGGGAAAAAAGAAAAGCCCAGATGTCCACGCTCTGAATGGCACCTTAATTCCTCCTGACTTTGGCCAAGTGTTCTTACTGTGGTACCAGTATCGGCCGTTCCCAGAGGGACCTGGAGCATGTAAAGGCCAGGCATTATTTTTATTATTTTTGAAAAAGCAGCAAATATCTTTTCATTTGAATCACAGCAAATCTTAGTCTTTGATCCTTGTGTGTGCCCTGCTAGAGTGCCTTTACTCCACAGCATATTGCCTCATAATTTTTTTAGGGTAATCCAACTGCATTTCCTTGTGAAACTGCTTGTGAGTTTTTGCAAATAATCTCACTGCTTATTCAGGACACTTAGTCCCAGGCTAGCAGCAGAAATTCTAGCATTCAGTAGGTACTCTGCTGTGAAAACAGGAATGTAAAACATGCCACAAAGGTGGTGCTTTCCATGCTGGATCGTGGAGAAGCATACAGAGTGTTTGAACAGTTGAGAGCCAGTTCTGCCTCTGCTAAGCTGTGACTGAAAATTTCATAGAATCACAGAGTATCCTGAGTTGGAAGGGACCCACAAGGATCATTGATTCCAGTTCCTGGCCTTGCACAGAACACTCCAACAATCTTACTCTGTGCCTGAGAGCATTGTTCAAGCACTGTTAAACTCTGGCAGCCTGGAGAGCCTACCCATCCATCCTCTGGGGGGAAGAACCTTTTCCTAATATCCAGCCTAAATCTCCTCTGATACATCTGCAAGCCATTCCCTCAGGTCCTGTCCCTGGTCACAGAGAGCAGAGATCAGTGCCTGCCCCTCTGCTCCCTCTCACGAGGAAGCTGCAGACTGCTATGAGGTTCCCCCTCACAGTCTCCTCTTCTCCAGGCTGAACAAGCCAGGTGACCTCAGCCATCCCTCTTATGGCTTTCCAGTCACTCCCTCCATTTGGCTAAGCAGGCTTTCCAAGTGTGCCTGAAGCTCTGTTTTAAATCCCCACCCCAAGTCCCCAGGAAGCAGAGCAGAATGTGTACAAACTGGACAGTCATAGGGTGCCCCAGGTGGATGGCCAGCACAGAGCCAAGGGGTGAGCGAGGTGTCGGAGGTTCTGCCTCTGTCCCTGCACAGCAGGCTGGCCAACCCCCTGTGAGCACAGCCCACCAGCCAAGCGCTGCAGCTCCCCTCCCAGAGCCAACAGGGAGCTGGCTGGCACCTCTGAGCATTTCCAGGCTTCCTTTGTGCCTGACAGTGTGGTACGGGTGGTCGGGGCAGACCTTGGACCACCCTCCTGGCTGGTGGGGAAATGCTATGGAGTGCTGGCCCATGAAAACAGAGAAGAGCAGCATCAGGTGAGAGAGAAGGCACTGCTGCCTGCCCTGCAGGCTGACCCCACTCCCAGCCACCGCTCAGAAGTTCAGCCAAGCAAGAAACTGGGCACAGACAAACCCATCTGCTGGCATCCAGAGAAAGAGTAAGTCACTGTTTTGGCTCTAAAGGAGGGGGTAAATAAGAGAGAAACATTTAATAGCTTGTACTTTTTTTTTTTT
>VXBU01006356.1:310794-332358 GCA_013400315.1 Bombycilla garrulus
GACGGGGATCCGTATTTATTTTCTAAGCGGTCCCGCTTGTGGCGCGAGTTGCTGTGGGATCACGTAAGAGGGGGCGAGCCCTGAGGCCACGGTACGGGAGGCCAGGCATGCCCGCGCCTTCCCCGGCCCGGCGTGGCTCCTGTGGGGCCAGCGTGCACCTAGCGGGCCCAGTTGTGGTGTAGGGGTTCAAATTGCCTCTGCTTCTGCGTGGCTGGTGCATCACCTGTGCTGCGTTCACTGCATCTGGGTGAGCCGCGGGTTTGTGCAGGAGTAGGTGCAGCCCGTGGTCTCCTCCTGGAGCCAGCAGTGTTGGCTGAGGAGCATCTGTGCCGTGGCTTTGTGTCAACTTTGTTTTAGTCTGATGTGGCTGGTGGTCACGGGTCACCTCGGACTCCCTGCCTGTTGTCCGAACAGTTCGTACAGTTTTGAGTCGCGTTAGAAGGAATTCTCTTGAAATCACTGGAACTTGGTTTCTGAGACTTGTGATTTGAAATCTCGATGGAAGTACTGAAAATGAAGAATCAGACTTTTACTGTAGACTGAGAGAACCCTACAACGTTTGTTAATGGTGTTTGTGAAGTTCCTGATACAAAATTAAGAGATTTAATAAACAAGTATGCTTGACAGATCTAATGTTATCCAATTTCTCTTTTAAAGAAACAGAAGAAGTTTTTAAAGTGAAGAAATCAAGCTACAGCAAAAAGATTGTAAAACAGTTGAAGAAAGAATACAAAGAAGATCTTGAAAAATCAAAAGTCAGAACAGAGGTCAATTCTCCAACAGATGGTAACTGCAAAACTAATAGTAGCTTTTGTACTGAAAAAGATGAAGTACTGTAATTTCTTGTTTTCAGGATGAGTTGTTAGCCTTCTAGGGGATTTCACACTGAGAGCTGAAGTAAAGCGCAGATGAAACGTGTTACTTGAGCCTTAGGAATGCTGTTCTGCAGTTGGTAGAAAGTTTTTGGAGTCTCACATAGAAATTATCGTAGAAGGATGGAACTTCTCAGTTCTGTTAGATGGTTGTCAGTGGACATCAGTGTTCTGAATTGCAGCTGTGTTTATGACAGATGAGTTGCTTACAGAATTAGGAAGGAATTACATTTGTTTGAAAATTTTCCTAGTGCTTTTCTGACACAATGTGTCCTTGTAATGCAGAGGAAAGTTGTTGGGGTAAGCAGAGTGGAGGTCTTTGCTATTAATTGTTCAACAGCTGCCTGTTTCAGGACTTGGACCTTCAGGTAGGCTTGATTAAGATGACAGACTGAAAGCGTTGGAGCAAATGGATCTGTTAACACTGTGCAGTCCTTGAGAGCTCAAAATAGAGCCTGGGACTTCAGTTTCATTGTACTATTGGTTTTTGGGAAGCTCATTGGTGAAGTGTGGTGGTTCCTTTTCCACTTAAGTTTTTGCATGGATTATGTAATGCTATGGGTACAAGCTGGGAGGCTTATGATCTAGAGAAGCACATAAAGGTTTTGTCTACATTTAGAAAACTCACAAATTCTTTCCTATTAGAGTCCTTAAATTGCCTATGCAGTGGTGTGGGGCATGAGCAAAACCAGAAATTATCATTTCTGTGCCTAATGTTCAGGTCATCTGTGAAAACCTGGATTCTTGCTTCTGTCACAAAGATCCTTATAACATTGCGCTTTGCACATGGCTGTGTGGATCGTGTTTGTTTCATTTCTGTTTGTTTTGCTCTCCCTAATTCGTGTGGCTGTAGTTCAAAGACTTCTACTGAGAAAGTAGCCCGGATTCTCTAAACAAGTCCTTGAGTCTGAAACCTCAGATATGTGCAGCTTGGATTGGGTAGCTGGGTTTAATGTGCATCTTTTTTTTTTTACTTATTGTTTGTACTTGCTACTTATATCTGTGTGTTACCCACCTGATGTTGGGTTGTAGCCCAAGAGGAAAGTGAAAGCTTCTTTTGAAATCAGTCTGTTCTTGTAGAAAGATTTGATGTAACACAGGCAGTGCTTTCTTATTGCATACATAAGGGACTTTGACAAGGTTGCACAAGTTTGAGTTCCCCCACTTTTTTAATACTTGTCAATATGGAGAGTGTTTAGTGGTTGGTGGAGCCTTCCTTGTCACGTTTTATTTTGAGAGGATGTCAGTGATTTAATCACAATTAAGAAAATGCGTTTTGCTAAATCTCGAACAATGAAATTATTATTTAACATTTTCATTTGATTTTTCACTTTTTTTTGTTATATCTTAAAAAATGCTTCTGAGTGATCTTTATAAAACAAGTAAAACGTGGACTTTGCTGTCTTATCAGTTGAAGCACCACTAGAAAAGACAGGACAGAATAAGGATATAGGCCAAGAAGATGGGACTGCAAACAGTGAGCATGGTGAAGAAGAAATGGAAGTTGAAAGTGAGAAGGAAGAAGAAAAACCAAAAGCTGGTGGTGCTTTTTCAAGTGCTCTATCATCACTGAATGTTCTCCGCCCAGGTTGGTTTTGGTAAAATTTCTGATAAGTTACCAAGTGACTTAGCCAATGTTTGCAGCTGACTAATGTGTTTGAATGATTATGAGGTAGTTTCCAACAATTTAGCATCTGAGAATTTAAGAAACTGCTGTTTTCTAAAGGTATTCAGTTTTACAGGCCTTATGAGAAAAAACGTTTTGCTGCAGAGTACTTCATCCTAATGTCAGAAGCAGGAATTTGTCTCTCAAGTAGATTACAACCTGCAAAAAAATCTAGATTTGGAATAGGTGACTTCACATGAGATTTAACTGCTTTAATTTGATTTATTTTTGAATTCAGATGTCTCAGTTATGGGTCGGCAAGGTATCAGAAATATTTTCCTACATTGTTTTGTATGAGGTTCTGGTCAGGCTCTGAGGCCAGAGAAATCACTCTGAGAAAATATTTTGGAAACTAGTTTGCTAATTATGATGATCTGCTCCCCAAATACCACCTGGGTGTCCAGGGTCCACATGTTGATCTATATGACTTACCTAAGTTGCGTTAAGTTTTGTGCAGTAGATTTTAGAATTGTCAGTTAGGTCTGATGCTTTTCATGTTTCTCCTTGATTGTACAGTCTTCTGTTTATTAACTGTGTCTGATTTGGTGTCCTCTTGATTTCTGACCAATGTTTGTCTGTTGAAATGGTTGATGCTTTTTATTCCCTCAAAATAACAAGAGCTGGGAAGAATATTGGGATAGGAAGTGACACAGTCATGCACCACATTTTCTCCCTCCCTTTGCAATAGTCAGCTTCTGTAAAGGGATTCCTCTTCTTTAGAGTATTTCCCATTATGATTCTGCTCTTATGACATGAGCTGCTGGAAGCAGACACTTTGTGTGATGATCCCAGCTTTTAGTATTTCTGGTCAGAAAGGTGACATGTTTAGCATCTAAGTTGCTTGCAAATGTTTTCTGTGAGTGTGGATTTGTTTCCTGTCATGTTTTTTTTTTCTGTGTGCAGAGATGATTTGGAACGGTGACAGAGATGAGCAATAAGAAATTGTAACGCCTGTTTTGTTGCAGTGGTTGTTTAACAGTGCACACATCTGTCTCTAGGAGAAATTCCAGATGCTGCTTTTATTCATGCCGCTAGGAAAAAGCGTCAAATGGCTCGTGAGCTTGGAGACTTTACCCCCATTGACAGTGAACCAGGTAAAGGCCGCCTTGTTCGAGAAGATGAAAATGATGCCAGTGATGATGAAGATGATGACGAGAAGAGGAGGATAGTTTTTACAGTGAAGGAAAAATCCCAAAGGCAAAAGATTGCTGAGGAAATAGGTAAAGCCTTTTTTTGGAAGGTCAGCTGATCATATTCACACTGTTTTCATTGTGAATGCTCCCATTCAGTGTTTTTAAAGAGCATGTTTTCCAAACAGTCTGGAGTTGCATACCATTTACTACATAATGGAGTATGCTTGTAAAATTTTGAGCACAAAACTATGTTCCTGTGTACACTGCTGACTGTAATAGGAACTTACATTAAGGATCAATTCTTCTTTTTCTTGTACTCTGTTTTTAGGAAATATATAGTTGTGAAAAGAAAAAAACACTTGATATAGAATTATTCTTGCTGGCAAGCAGGTAAAATAAACTTTCGGAAAAGGAGTTAGGCATTAGAGGGTTTTACCAGCAGTGAATTGCAAATTTTCCCATTGGATCTTTCAAGTGGAACTCCTGTGCTAATAATTCACAGGCCAGTGTCCTTAATTCCTTATGAAGAGGAAAGGAAGATGCTTTGAGATGCTCTTACTGAGGCATGGTTTCAGGATTTTGAATTCGTGGCCCTTATAACTATGAATGCATTATCTTCTTTTTCTTGCTTGTGTGAAGGTATTGAGGGAAGCGATGATGAAGCACTAGTGGCAGGGGAGCAAGATGAAGAACTCAGTAGATGGGAGCAAGAGCAGATCAGAAAGGGAATCAACATACCCCAGGCATGTATTTAATTACTCACTCTTGTTTGATTTGTTTCTGCAAGTATTGGCTAAATCCTTTACAAACTTGACTAGTTTACAGAAGGCTGTTTCATTTGAGAAATTAAGTCTGTAAATTCTGATGTTCTTTAAAGAGAAATAGTGCAAGTATTTAGAATGGTAACGATACGAAGAATTTGTCCATTTACCTTCTTGAGGACATTTGTTTCTTCTGCCTTAGATACTAGATGCTTAAATCCCTTTGATAATTACATTTTGTAACCGTATCTGCTTATATTTTTCACTTCGATTTGAGATGTGTAAAAAGGTAAGTTTCCTCTTTCTTTAAAGCCTAATACAGTACAATTGCATTTCCTCTGCCACTAGGTCCAACCAAGTCAGCCTGCAGAAGTGAATAATGTGTACTACCAGAACACTTACCAGACACTGTCTTATGGTTCATCATATGGCATTCCATACACCTATGCTGCATATGGATCATCGGAAACCAAGTCTCAAAAAACAGATAATACAGTTCCTTTCAAAACTCCCAGTAATGAGATGACTCCTGTTACTATTGATTTGGTAAAGAAACAGCTTAAAGACAGGTAGGACAGACCATCTTTTTAGACTTAAAGACCTGTTCCCTAGGTTTCTGTTCCTCAGGTGTCTCTTAGTCTCGGTGAGCAAACACAGAGTTTCATCGCTGGAAAAATACTGACTGGCACATCCATTAAAAAAAAAAAAAAAGGCAAACAAAAAGTCTCAAAATGAAGATGACACTGACACTTTGTTCGAAAATCTCCTTGGATTGCTTCTCTGGAAGTGAAGCTTTAAATATGAGGCCATTGTTGAAGAGAGATCTGAATTGCATCTTCTGGACACTGCACAGTCTTATAGTGAAGAAATGAAAGGCCAGTGAGGTGTTTAGCTTATCAAGCTGCATTCATTTAAACCGTGAATCAGAGATTTCCCCTTCAGTAGATAAGGAATTTAATTTTTAGTGTATACGGGGAGTTTTTGGCTTAAACACTGTAATCTGCTTGTCAGGTACTCAAGAGGTATGGAATGAACAACACAATTGCAATGAGAAATCATATGTAATGAACAGCTTGCACTTTACATGTCTTCGAAATTGGTTTGTATGCTCCTTGTAGTGTTGCAGCCTTTGACAGTGAATCAAGTTAGCAGAGGAAGAAGAATGCTTTGTACAAGCTGTAGCTCCCATCCACCCCCCAGCCTGTCCAGCCAGCTTTTCATTAGGGACAGCCTTGCACTATTCTGTGTGCTACAAACTCCTATAAAAGTTTGTAGGAGTGGCCCATGCAGTGCACTACAGCATAGTGTAGCAAGTGAGTTTCAGTCATTAGCCTTGCAGTTCATGAAGAGAGGGGAGAAGGTGACAAATCAAAGGTTGAGAATGTCTTTTGAAAGATTTCCCATATATAGGCTCAGTACTTGCACTGTACTCTCTGTTTGATGTCTCAATGGTCTGAAGTAGACAGACTTTTGGATGTAAATTTACTATTTATCCATTGCCCTTCAGGTTGGACTCTATGAAAGAAATGCACAAAGCTAATCGGCAGCAATACGAGAAACATCAGCAAAGCCAAGAGGACTCTACCAAGGCAATTGAAAGATTAGAAGGGTCTTCTGGGGGTATTGGTGAACGGTATAAGTTTTTGCAAGAAATGCGAGGGTATGTCCAAGACTTGCTTGAGTGTTTCAGTGAAAAGGTAAGGATGCAAAAACATTCATCTCTTTACAAAAAAAAAAAAAAAAAGAAAAAGGTTTCTTATTACATGCCAAACACCACATCTCCCTCTGTTTTTGAAAAAAGTCCTTTCAGAACATATTCTTCAAAAGGTTTGGTTATTTGAGGATTGAAAAGAGCTTTTTGTCATGCTAAGTTGATTATCAGAAGTCTCTCCTCCCAGCTCACTGACTTCAAATTGCCTAAAAACTTGCAGATTTTATGTCTTCAGGATTTTGGTAGATACGCTGACATTTCAGCTTTACTCAGATACTCCTTTTTGCTTGAGTTGGATAGCAGGTTAGCAAAAATAAGCGCTGAATTCTGACATTGCTTGGTGTACACAATAGCAGAGACTTGTGTTTTCTGTGTTACTATGAACTTCCTCCTGCCAGATGTATCTTGGTATTGCTCTGGAGTCTGAAGGAGAGAAGTTCTAAATTTAGCACTGGTGTTCAAAGACATCCACACTTAAAAATGTATTTCTTTGATGTAGTGTGATACTTTTATGCATCTCTAAGTCCAAAATTTAGTCTTTTTTCTTATGTTATGCACTGTGCTTTGATTAATTTCTTTGTTGTAAATATAATAGAAACTCCTGAAAAAAATAATATAGACACTTACTAGGCATACACAGAGCTGTAGAATTCAGTTAGCAGTATATTGGCTATTTCTGACCTGGATACAGTAGTAGTATAATAATTTCTTAATATTTTGTCAGAATAATTAAGTAGTTTTAAGCTACTGCTTGCCTAGCCTGTTAGGTGTGGGAGAGGAATGGAAAAGCAGTTTGGGTGCTGATGGGTTAGACATGAACTGTCCTCTCTTTGCGGAATTGGGTGAGTCCAGTCTTCGTCCTGTAAAAGCAGAGAGTAACTATGTTATGAGCAAACCCAGGAAGTGTGGGACAGTTAATTCAGCCAGCTGATTGATTAGTGTAACTAATTAGTTGCAACTGATTGTTCACTTAAGCAGACATATTCCTGAGTCTGCATTAGCATTAGCTGTTGAAGATGAGTAAAGGTACTTTCCTAAGCAGTGCTGGTTACCGAGGTGGCTGAATTCCTACTAAAGATAAGTTTTTACATTATTACTCTGAGATTGAATTTCTGTTTCAGAAGTCAAGTTAAATATCTGTGTCTGTATTCAGTGCTTGCTTTCGAAAGACCTTTTGTTAAGTTACTTTTGTGATCACTATAAACTGTCTGGAGGTTCTCCTTTGTAGCATAAGCTGTCTTGTTGAAATATATTTAAGATGTGACTTTTATAATCTCAGGCTTCTTAGGGGCATTCATAGAGTTTTGCTGGTTTCAGTTGGAAGCTGCTGCTGTACTTGTAGGCGCGGAGCAGCAAAAGCAGCAGGTGATGTGGTCAGTCTAACAGTAGCATTTCATTTATTTTTATATTGTTTGGCCAGATAATGTGGTTTGGAATTCAGTGCTTTTGTCATGACAAAAGTACCAGCAAATTCATAGCCAGTAGCAGCCCACAGGACACTGAAAAGTTTTCTAAAAAGGAGGTGTCAGAAGGGGACAAGGTCAAGTAATAAAATCACTCTCAGTTTTTGTTTAAATGAAATGCAGTAGGACAGTAAGTTATTCTCATCTTTTGAGTGTAGTGTCTTCAGCTTTTTTTGTAGAAACTGTGGCCCTGACTGCTTCTATTTAGTGTTGTTGTTATTATTATTTACAATAATGTATGTAGTTATTATAATAGACATGAGGATATATATAGGTGTAATAATAATACCATATGTATATATAAATATATATAGACAGACATAGATGTAAACTTATCTTTAAATATGATATTTTGAAGAGATTCTGAATGTTAGGATCACTTTGCCCATTCTTAAGGCTCAGCAGAGAGTATTACAAGACAGTTGTTACACAAATTTTAGAAACAAGCACTAGAAAGGTCAAATCCTGTGTACCCAAACCAAAATAAAACATAATCGAAAACCAGGAGAGTGGAAGATGGTTGCATGACTTCCTTCAGAAGTAATTCCTGTCAAAATTAGGCTTCCTGAGAAGGCTGGCAAGTCACAATGGCATTTACATTTTAAATGTAGGAACGTACAGTGAACACAGAAAAATCAAATTGTTCTGGGCATACCTTTGACAACACAAGTAGATGAACTGTTACTTTACCTGCAGAAGTGAATTACCAAAATACATTCTGTGTATCAGAATTATCTTTGTGATATGAATGTTTAGAGACCTTTCTGCTTTTCCTCTTCCACTGTTTACAGGGAAAGTGAATTAAAAAATCCCCTTGAAAAGACTAAATTTTAGGTACTGACTAAACTAAACAGGGAATGAGGACTGTAACTTCTTAGTAGTCAGTGAAATTGTCAGCCATTCATTAACCACAGTACTGGTTAGAGAAGAATAAGGGCTTCTAAGTCTCTTGTGTTCTAAATGGGAAATATTTTGAGTGGATTCATATATTTGAATACGTCACTAGGTTTCTTATTTAATCATGAGAAAATAACAGAAAGAACCACTAGGGATGCTTTAAAAATTTTTCATTTAACTTTTCAATCTTAGAATTTCCTCTGCATGCTTAAGAGAAAAAGCTGTGTTCTGTGGTATACTGCAGTAAAACTAGTATTTTTAAACTTTAATTTTGGTTTTCAAAACTGTCCTAAATTCCAGATATAAACTTCAGCACTTGGAAGTTTATCCCCTCCTTGTCTTTCTCTCCACTCTTTTCTCCAAAAGAAAGGTTTGTGTATTTTGAGTTGGTGTAGAGCTGCTTTCATTTTAATCCCTGGAGCCTGGTTTATCCCACAGACCTAATACCTTTTTCTTCTCTGATGTGTGTGTCAGTCTCAGCCAGCTGAAATGGCCCTGTAGGTATAAACTCAAAATTTTGCATTTTACTGAAGGAGATTCTTTAATAGCTGCTGAGTCACATTCTAAAATACATCAGGAAACAATTTCTGATTTTATCTTTTGTTTTGAAAAAAAACCCAAACCAAAATAAAACATAATCCTGGGTGGTAGGCAGCAATGAAGTATAAAAGTCTGGAAGACTGTGGAGTAAGCATACGTCTCAGAGGTAAGGAGGACATGGCTGAAGTGTTCATACCAAAAGGACTTGCCTTTCCAAATTAAGAGATTGTGAAAACTTCTGGTTTGCATTTGAATATTTATAATGATCTAATTTTAACTTGTCCCAGGGAAAAAAAAAAGAGCAGTGAGCCTGCTATTTAATGTCAGGAAATTCCCGGCTGTCATAGTATCATCTATTTTTTGTTAGAGATGCTACTAAAATAGTTCATTAAGTTTAAAAAAAAAAAAAGTGGCAGGTCTGATCTGACCTCCCTGATTAATTCAAGGTTATAGTTAAAGCGTAACTTGCACAAATTATACTATTTTAATTTTAGTGATAAGCTAGAGGAGTATTTGACTGATTTAAATTACCTGTTGGCATAACACCCTTACGCAGGGTTTGATTTAATTTCAATAATAATATTTTAGCATATGCTATCAAGAGATAGAGCAAAACTGCTCTAACTGCATAGCTGCTGGCTTCAGTAGGTTAGATTGATGTTTTTTTCACTGCATACAGTCAATTTATTTTCCCACTGAAGCATAGAATACTTCTACATTCTTGTTTAAAGATAGAGAGGAAACAGTTGACGTCTGAGAATCGCAGACCTTTGTACAACACATAACACACTTGGTAGGGAAAGCAAGAGCACTGGAAAGAATATTTCACACTCTAAATAGAATGTCTGGCTGTGTAGACTCCTTAAAGCCATGGAAGTTGCTTTCAGAATGCTCTTGTTCTGTTTCTGAAAGCTGCCGATGTTAAATGTATGCATCCTCCATGCCTTGAACCAGTGATACATGTAAGAGGCAGGACTTGATGCTGCTGGGAGCACAGTGACAGCGTTTTGCTCTGGAGTAGACTGGGACCCCAGAAGCTGAGCAGCTCAGGATCCGGGTATTACGTGGTGTGTTGTATTTTTACAGGTGCCTCTGATTAACGAGCTTGAATCTGCAATGCACCAGCTGTACAAACAGCGAGCTTCCCGCCTTGTCCAAAGACGACAAGATGATATTAAAGATGAATCTTCGGAGTTTTCAAGCCATTCAAGTCAGTCCATCTTGAAGGTTTTTATTATTCATTAAACAACCTTGTTTACTTAGTATGACTTAATTGAAATGTAAATGTTTAATGTATGACTGTCTTATTAAAATTTATTCTTACTCTTGAGATGAGTAGAAGCAAGTTTAGATGAAAGTTCTCTAATTTGTGTTGTTTTAAACTTGAAACTACTTTAACTCTGACTTCATCTCTCCTTTCTGTTTCTCTTAACTATATTTATTCCTTCCTAGCACTAAAAATGTATGCATGGTTGCTATGGGAGTAGTGGTAGTATGTGACTCCCCATTTTCCTCTTATATTAGGACTTTTAAAAATTTATTTTAACCTTCCTGGATCTGTAAACGTCATTTAACATACACAGTTAACTGTATGAAGCCACGAAGCACTGGGCTAGACCTCTATCTAACGTTCTGTTTTGTAGCCAGTATAAATATTTGATTCCAGACTGGTAAATTAAAAGAACTGGAAGACTAATCAGACTAATACAGAGACCCTGTATGAAATACAGCTTAAGAATAGCCGGTTAAAATTCCTGCTTACTGTGAATTTGTGGTTGGGGGATTCTCACTGAGGAGGTTTCTTGTGGTGATTACTCTTCAGTATGTAAAACACTACAAAAGCATAAATGTTAACTTGGGTGGAAATATATATTTCTTGGAGGAGGTTTTATTCAGCATATTAAATCAATGGATTAAATATCCCATTAATTAGAGTCCTCTTTATGCTTCAGAGAGTTTCCCATTTTTAAAACTGGCTTTCTGTTCTGTTGCTGATGTAAAATTCTATAATCAATGCCATTTACCTGTTCTGCCACAGTTGTCAAAGATGAAATCTTAATACCATTAGCTAGAGCTCACTGAAGATGATGAGGTGTCAGTGTTGGTCATTCCTCTATAGAGTGGTTAGCATACATGTTCTTTTTAGGACTGTCATTTGGAGTTCCAGGCATCACATGGCCTTGTAGTTTTATCATGAAAATGCTGCTGTGAGAACTAGAAACCTACTTCCTAAAGGAAGCTTAGAATGGATTTTTTTATACTGAGATTTAGTGATAGGATGGGAATAGTTCTCATTGCTGAGGTTGGGTTTTACAGAGAGATCTTATTTAGTATCTGGAAGTTCAGAGAAGGCTCTTTGTAGTTCAGGTATTGAGTTGGAGTACTGATGTAGATTGGCATTAATACTTAAAATGATGAGTTTGTAAATAAATTTTGTCAGAACGCGTAAATTTATTTTTCAAGTTTGGATAGGCTGTTGTTTAAATGCTAATGTTTGTACTTTATGGGTGGACTTGAGCAGTGGCTAGCATTTTTTTTACTGTTTAAAATTTACCTTGAAAGGAGGAACTGGAAACATTCCTGCCTGTTGTCTGCTCTTCTAGCTGTGTTGTTTTCTATAGCCAGGAACACAGATCAGCAGAGCTTGAAAAGAGGAGGGGAGATAGTTTATCTTTCTGTAGATTTTGATGTGTTTTAAACTTTAGGCAATCTAAAGCATATGAACTTAGAAACATCACGGCTAGAACTCTTAAATAACTTATATTCTTGCCCCAGTCACTCTTGTCTGCTTTTTTTTTTTTTTGTTGCTGGTTTTCTTCTCAGAAACTGAGTGGTGAATGTGTTTATGTAAGGAACACTTTTATCTTGGACATTTCATTTAAGCTATTTCTGTTAAAACTGTTGACTTTTATATAGTTTGGCACTGTTGTGAGAGGGATGAGAGTGAAGTACGGTGAAAACTATTTGACATTGAAGTGGAAATTTTTCCAAACTCCCCTGCTTTCTGTTTTAACCTCTACACATTGTGAATTCAGGCTTCTGGGGGGCATTGTGGTTTTGTTTGGGTTTGGCTTTTTTTTTTTTTTTTTTTTAATACTTCGACTTTCTATTTCAAATTACACTTAGTTTAAAAGTGGGTAAAAGGCTCTTATGAAACTGCCTACAGCACAGTTATAGAATCATAAATAAGCATTTTAATTTTCATCAATGTAATTTTACAGATAAAGCACTGATGGCACCAAATCTTGATTCTTTTGGGCGAGACAGAGTGATTTATCAAGAGCAAGTCAAGCGTCGAACTGCAGAAAGAGAGGCTAGAAGGTAGAGAATGAGATTTCTTTTCTCCTTTAGGAGTCTTTCTTTGCTTGCAAGATACAACTGTCCTGTGTGACATGCTAACATGCGTGGCAACGTTTGCTTCTTCCCTGCAAAGGGAAGTAAGCACTTCAGCTGGTATGCTGGGCAGGGAGATTCTTATATATCCCAGCTTATCAGGCAAGTGTACGAAACATTCCATAATACTGATTCATAATCACTGAAAGAAAGCATAGTAAATGCATTCTATACCTGTATGGTCTCTGCTGGTTTTGTTTCTTTCCATTGTTTGAGGCAGCAACACAGTGGAATGCTTGAGGCAGTGGCATAGTAGTTCTTTTCAGCTTGACCTTCCTAGAACTAAAAGGACAAGCCTAAGTGGATTTGTTCGTTGTATAGGTGGGGAAACCAGCTGGATTCTGTTGCTTTACTGTAGCTGGTTTGTACAGGTGATAGCTGGTTGATACTGCTGCTCCTTTCCAGAGCGCGCCGTAGACAAGCGAGAGAGCAAACTGGGAAGATGGCGGATCACCTCGAAGGCCTTTCCAGCGATGACGAGGAGACTTCCACTGATATCACAAACTTCAACTTGGAGAGAGGTTAGAAAAGCTACCCCAGCTTCATCACAGAATCACAGCATGGTCTGGGTTGGAAGGGACCTTAAAGCCCACCCAGTTCTAACCCCACTGCCATGGGCAGGGACACCTTCCACTAGGCCAGGTTGCTCCAAGCCCCATCCAGCCTGACCTTGAACATTTCCAGGGATGGGGCAGTCACAGCTTCTCTGGGCAACCTGTGCCAGGGCCTTGCCATCCTCACAGGGAAGAATTTCTTTCCAGTATCCCATCTAACCCTGCCCTCTGTCAGTGGGAAGCCACTCCCCCTGGTCCTGTCACTTCAGGCCCTTGTAAATAGTCTTTCTCCACCCTGTAGACTCCCTTCAGGTACTCTAAAGCCACAATTTAAGTTACCCTGAAGCCTCCTTTCCAGGCTGAACAATCCCAATTCTCTAATGTAACAAAATACCAAATATTTGACAGGGAAAAAAATTTATCTAAATGCAACCCTGTTTATATACATCACCATATTTTCAAAGGAATTTAGGAATTCCTGAATCATTAGTGTGACCAGAATAGTCCCTGTCACCAACCACTTGTGTGTCTTGCAGCTGACTGAATAACCCATCCTTAGTGAGGTTCTTTTTATTTAATTCAAACATGCTTTTGCTGGCAAGCTGGACCATCAGTAAGTCTTCCTTCCAATTTGTAAAATAGTTTATCATTCTTGAAATACATGTTTGTCTTACTTGTAAAATCTTGAAAACCTCAGTGGTTTAAAAATCTTTTTTTGTTCTTGGCAAGCATTTAGTGGAGTTGTGAATAAGCTTTTAGAAATGCAGTGACAGAAGTTTTGTAGAGTCTTGTTGCAGCCTGGCAAAGTTTGCAAATGCAAGAAAACAATTGTTGAATGCAAACAAATTGTTGATTGCAGAAAAATCTTGTGGTACAATTAGCATTTGCTCTCATTGAATGAGAATTGGGTTAGAAGAAGTGAGGAGGAGGAGAGCAGCAAGATTGTATACATAGAATTGCTTGTATTGCATTTGAGGAGAGATTGAATGATTTTGGTGTCTTCAAACAGGAGAATAATACCGACTTTTCACAGCATGAGAGCTAGGGACCATGAAATTAAGTGAAAGTTTAGGTTTAAAATAAAGAAGGTCAAGTAATAAATGGCAAAGTTACTGCTGTAGGTGGTTGTGGAGACCTGAAGTAGGAACATATTAGAAAAGCAGTTAGATGTACTGTCTAGCTGTTAGGTCCTTTGGGAGTGCAGACAGTTTCCACACCTTTAGTTGCTGGCTGATTTACTGCAATTTTCTGATTGCACTGATTTTCTGTGTACAGGGAGGGGTCTTGGATAAACGGAACAACTGTTCAGGGTTTTTAGGTGTTATAATTAACTTTGCTAAATTAGATTTTCTAGATTCAATGGGGCTGAATTGCGCTTGGTAACTTGGCAGTTTATGTGTGCAAAAGCATTTTTGTAGAAATTTCTTCAGTTTCTGAACAGGCATAGTGTTTGTAAAGCTTTTTTGCTATTGTTTGTAGCTCTCATGTTAGTCCAGAAGCAGCAGTGGAACAGAGGAGTGCACTTTGGATTTAGTAACTTTATATGTACTGTTTTTTCTTAATCCCAGTATGAAAAGTGTGGCTATATGACAATCTGCTGTTTCCTCAGCCCTGTCTCTGCCTGCTGTGTGTACTAGTAGTGTTCATTGTGTGAGGGTTACTACTGTAACCAAACATTTACAACTGTGGCTGTGGCAAATACGACTGATTAAAATGAAACTAACCTTGAGAAGTAGAAAAGGTGAAAGGAAAATAATATATAGAGAAAAATGTTTGGACTGCACAGAATACTGGTACTGTAAATACAAAGAAAAAAAATCAGGAAAGAAGGGGCTAGAGGATTGTAGTCACTGCCAATGCTAACAGTTCTGGGCAACATTTTAGCATGGAGTCTGCCAGCACACACCCTGTCTGAAGTGCCAGTTCAGTTGGCTTATCTAAGATGCCCTCCTGTATTTGCACTTGGATTATCAAAGATGTAGAATAATCTGGGTTGGAAGGGGCCTGGAGATCAGCTGTTTGAAACTCCCATGCACAGCAAGGCCAGCTTTGAAGTTAGATCCACTCTGAATACAGCCCAGTACATCACCAATCCTAATTACATCTGGTAACTTAAAATCCTTCCATGAAATGTGTAAAGTAAGACCTGTGATAAAACAGTTTATTGGAGAGTACTCATGTGCTCCTGTTTTTATAGCTTTGTGTGTTTGAGGCAGGAGTAACACAGCTGCTAAAGGTGATGGGGTTTGTTTGTTTGTTTTTTGTTTTGTTTGTGGGAGTTAGCTTATGCTAGTGAGCATCAAAGAATCTCTTGAAAGAGACATTGCAGGGAGTAGGTGATTAACTTTTTGTTCCTCTTCTCCCCTGCCAGATCGTATATTGAAAGAATCCAGCAAAGTTTTCGAAGATGTTTTGGAAAGCTTTTACTCCATTGATTGCATTAAGTCGCAGTTTGAAGCGTGGCGCTCCAAGTACTTTGCTTCTTATAAGGATGCTTATATTGGCCTCTGTTTACCAAAGTTGTTTAATCCTTTAATCAGACTTCAGCTGCTTACCTGGACTCCTTTGGAGGTAAGCTCCTCTGCAAGCAGCTTCTGTTAGCTGCTACATGGTGGTTCTTTCACACTTGAGCAGATCAAAAGAAGTTGCAAAATCCTTTGATGTATGCCTCTCCTAAAGGTGTGTTCTAGGGAGGAAGTTTGAAATGGACACCTGTCTTGGGGCAAAGTTTTTCTGGGGCGTGCCTGGACTGTTGATCCTTTATGTTCCCAGCAGACCAGAGTTCAATTTGGCACATTTGCACTTCCTTCTCAGGAAGTGGTGTAGACCAAAAGGTCTGCAGCTGCCCATAGCAGTGAGTTGGAAGTAGGTGATCTTTAAAGGTCCCTTCCAACCCAAACCAGTGTTTAGGTCTATGAGAATACGTTCAGTTTTAAAAATACTTCAGAGAAAATTGTGACTCACGATAATGCTGTTTCATCAGAAGTGAGAGTAAAGAGCTTGTTCTTACATGAAATGACAACCTGTGTCTCTAGGTTGTGTATCTGTCTCTCACCTACACCTCCATCCCGTGTAGAATTCTGGCTGGCAATGTCCAAGTCTCTCTCATGGTACTCACTGCCAGGTAGTTATGTAGGGAACATGGGAAAAGCAGGACAGCCCTGTGGCAGCCCAGTATCCCTGGCACACATTTGTTGTCCAGCCTGCATATGTATGCTTTCATGAGATGCCACCAGGACAAACAGTTCAGGTAGCTTTTGTCTCCCTCTCTGGTCCTCCTTTTTTTCAGAAGTGCTTTTGGGTTTTTTTTTCCTAACTACCAAGAGAATATCTGCAGAAGGGGATTTTCTGTCACCTCTTCTCCAGGTGCAGAGGAGGGGGAGGCATGACTCCTCTTCAGAGAAAGTTGAGAGTATTAAAATAATTTTATTAATTTGGTGTTTGACTTCATTAGTTGAGGAAAAAGCTAAGAAAGTTGCTCTCATCAAATTTAAAACATTTTTGAGCATTCTCCCTACCCCCATACTATTTCTCTGAGTTTTCAGATTGAGATAACAAAGCTTATGTTAGTCGGAGACATGGTACAGAATTGTCTAGTCTAACTGTATACACTGCATTTTGTTAAGGTAGAAAGATTACAAGTGCTCATAAAGAGGGATTTTAAATCCAGAAGGCATAATTTTCTAATGCAGCCCAATTGAGCTGTATTTCCTACTTGTACCCTAATCTGTAGGCTTTTGTTTGGCACAGGTGTGAGTAGAAGTTAAAATCTATGGGTAACAACTGCTAAAAAATCAATTTTGCTTCAGCCATTTTCTCCTTTCATTACATCTAGTGGCTGTGCTGGTAGAATGAATCAGTTCATTTGGTGTTTTAAAGCTTTTTGAATGTTTTAAAGCTGTTTTTGTGAGTGTATCATACTTGCAGACATAATACTTTTTCTCAGTGTTGACTTCAAATCTTTGTTTAGGAATCTAACCCCAGGTTTTTGGTTTTTTTTGTATTAGGGCAAGTGTCGAGATTTTGAAACGATGTTGTGGTTTGAGTCATTGCTGTTTTATGGCTGTGAAGAGCAGGAGCAGGTGAAAGATGATGCTGATATTTCACTGTTGCCTACCATTGTAGAGAGAGTTGTTCTTCCTAAATTAACAGGTATAGGCTTAGAAAATGGGAGGGAAAGGGTTGTGGAGTCTGATGCTTGTTTGTGCTTTCACATTTTACTGGTTTTTAAATAATTGCATGGATGTCTCAGTACCTGTATTTGAGTGTTTGTAATTCTTTAATCTCTTACAGTAATTTCTGAAAATATCTGGGATCCCTTTTCTACCACACAGACATCTAGAATGGTAGCAATTGTACAGAAACTAATAGATGGATATCCCTCAGTGGTGAATGCAGAAAACAAAAACACACAAGTAAGTTGTTGGATTTCTTTCTCAAATATGTTGTATAAGTGAATTAATTTTAATACATTTTTAATACCTTATGTTGGGAAATATAGCAAGGAAAAGAATTTTTAAATTAGTTAGTGCTCTGCAGCCTGATTGTGGGGAGTAAAGTATGGGGATAAATTAAAAGAAGAAATTCAGTGGAGCTTCCCAAAATAGATACTAGAGATAAAATGATACACCAGATGAGTTAAGACTTGTTGGTCTCCGGTTTTGCTGTAAGGGTTGGCTACAAATACTCAGGCTTTTCTTTTTTAGATTTTTGCAGCCTTTTCAAATGTATTGCCTGGAAATTGGATTGTTTTACTTGCCTTCTGTGAATGCAGGAACCGGCATTAAGAGTTCAGGTTTTAGTTGAAAGTGTCAAATTTCAGCTCTGTTAATTACTACAGACCTCTAAGACTATTTATTTGTGTGTTATGGTCACAAGTGTTCTTTCTTGCTTTAAAAATCAGTTTCTCAGTGTTTAACTACTAAGCAGTAGTTAAAAAAATTAAATGTTTTTAATTTAAAAAGCATTTAAATAACATTTTTAAAAATTACCTATTTCAGATGCTTTTGAAGGCATTGCTGCTAAGAATGAGGAGAACACTAGATGATGATGTCTTCATGCCCTTGTATCCGAAAAAGTAAGTTTACTTTCAGCTATGGTGTTAGACCTTTTTTAGCAAGTCAGTGTGTTCTGTCCATACTTAAGAGGGGTTTTTCCCAGTGTGGTTCAATGCCTGGGTACAGGAGATCGACCTTTTGTTATCCTTCTGGGAGCATTTAGCAAAGACAAGAAGGAAGGAAGGGAATATTTATGGAAATTAACTGTGTGGTGGAAGGGAAAAGCCAGCAAATTCAAGACAGAGGTGTGGTCTTGGTTGCTCATTAAAGAAATTTCTTACTTTCCAGCATCCTAGAAAACAAGAACTCTGGTCCATATTTGTTTTTCCAACGTCAGTTTTGGTCCTCTGTTAAGGTAAGTCAATAAATATGTCTGGTAAATCTTTGGTCTAAGACAGTGTAGCAATAAAATCCTCCTCAAATGTGTGGAAAATGGTAGATGGAAACTGCTTCAGATTCATTTGCAAAACTCCACTTCCGGATTCTTAGTCTTTGATAACACGCTGCTGCGCCCTCCTCACAGTGTGTCGGTCACTTGTGGTGTCCCCAGGGCTCAGCTTTGGGCCCAGTGCTGTTTTTTATCATCCTTACTGATGATGTACATGAGGGATCAAGTGCACCCTCAGTAAGTTTGTGGACAACACCAAGCTGGGCAGGAGTGTTGATCTGCTGGAGGGCAGGGAGGCTCTGCAGAGCGACCTGGATTGATGAGGCTGGTGGGATGAGGGTCAGCAAGGCCAAGTGCCTGTGCTTTGTCCACAGTAACCCCAGAGCTGCAGGCTGAGGGCTGAGTGGCTGGAGAGCTGCTGGGCAGGAAGGGGCCCAGGGCTGCAGGTCAGCAGCTGAAGGTGAGCCAGGTGTGCCCAGGTGGGCAGGAAGGTACCAGCAGTGGCGTGGCCAGCAGGACCAGGGCAGTGACTGTCCCTCTGTGCTGGGCACTGCTGAGGCCACACCTCAAATGCTGTGTCCAGCTCTGGGTGCCTCAGTTCAGGAAGGACATTGAGGGGCTGGAGCATGTCCAGAGATGGGAATGGAGCTGGGAAGGGTCTAGAGGGGAAGTCCTGTGAGGAGCAGCTGAGGGAGCTGGGGTTATTTATCCTGGAGGGGGACAGGACAGGGGGGTGTGGCCAAGTGATGCTGGGCTCTACTCCCAGGCTGCCAGGATGGGATGAGAGGAAATGGCCTCAGTGTGCCAAGAGAGCTTCAGGATGGACATGGGGAAGAATTTTTTCACAGAAAGGATAATTAACCATGGGAATGGACTGCCTAGAAAGGTGGTGGAGTCACATCCCTGGAGTCATTTAGGAAGATGGACTTGACTCCCTATTCTGGTTGAGTTGACAGGGTGGTGTTTGGTCTAAAAGTGGACTTGATCTCAGAGGTCTTTTCCAACCCAGTTGGTTCTGTAGTTGAAAAGGTTATCAAGTGGAAGCACCATCATTTCAACTTGATTGTTGTGGGGTCACTTAGCTTACTTGCCCCAGGTTTTTTATATCCTTGTGCTTGTCAGAATAAAATATACTTTTGGGGAATGGGGGAGCTCAGAGCTGTGGCTGTCATAGTTTATTTCCAGTAAAACACTGTGAAGAAAATTAACTCCCAGCTAAATAGAAAAGTAGAGACTGATGTTGATTGAACAACTGGTCACACAAACAGAACTCTTCTCTGGAATTTTCTGTTTAAATTGCAGCAGCAAGGGAGACTGTATTCTGAGTAGGTTTGCAAAATGTTTAAAATATTTTAAAATGTTTGATGTGTTTGATTAACTCTCTGATTTCAGTATATTTTGGAATACTTATTTTTTCTGTGTTATATTTTCAGTTATTGGGAAACTTTCTCCAGTGGTATGGAATCCTTTCAAACAAAACTTTACAGGAACTGTCCATAGATGGGTTACTAAATAGATACATTCTTATGGCTTTTCAAAACTCAGAATATGGAGAGGACAGCATTAAGAAAGCTCAAAGTGTAAGTAAAATCAAACAATGTTTAAAGCTGTAGTCAGTGAAAAATAGATTTTTTTTTTTTTTTAGTATATAGACTAAAGGAAGAACCTTCTGGCTCATGCCTGTAGGTGGATTAGGTATACTGTGGGTTTCAGTGCTTTACTGCTTGGATTTTGGTGTGGGGTTTTTTTTGTAGTTTTCTCATTTTTTCACTCATTTGGGCCTTGTCTCTGCAGTCATACTAGGCAGACTTCACAAGTAATGTTACACAGCTTTTAAAAATTTTGTTGTGTTGTGTTTAACTTCCTTTTACCTGGTTTTTGTAGGTAATTGCTTGCTTCCCTAAGCAGTGGTTCACTAATCTGTCAGGAGACAAGACTATTTCTCAGCTAGAAAACTTCTGTAGATACCTTGTTCACCTGGCTGACACAATTTACAGAAACAGCATTGGTTGCTCTGATGTAGAGAAGAGAAATGCAAGGTAACTTTTTTTCAGTTAAAGCAGTTGCAGTTCTTGTGATTTATTTTGCCAGTGAATGCAAACATGGGTAGCTTTCTCCAACCTGCTGTGTGTCTTTGGAAACTTCTTTGAATTCATATGTTAGAAAAGGATATTTTTAAGATGTCTGAAAACAGCAACTGCTGGAAATACTGCAATGCCAGTAATATATTCTGCACTACTGCTTAGTGTCCTGGATTCTTAAGGGGGTTTATAGAAAGCAGGAAGAAGCACTTTTTATATGAGCAGATACTGTCAGGACAAGGGGGAGCGGGTTTAAATCTGAAGGAGGAGATCCTTGTGTTAGGTACTGGGATGGAGTTCTTGGCTGTGAAGGTGGCGAGGCCCTGGCACAGGCTGCCCAGAGAAACTCCTGTCCCTAGGAATGCCCAAGGCCAGGTTGGATGGAGCTCTGAGCAGCCTGGGCTCTGAAAGGTGTCCCAGTTCATGGCAGGGGCTTGGACTGAGATGAGCTTTAAGGTCCCTTCCAACCCAAAGCATTCTATGATTCTGACAAATTTTGTAGCAGAAACCATGTTTGGGCTGTTTCACCTTCTGAGCCTGTTGGTGCTTCCTGAATGGTGGCAAACTGTCTTTTGTGTACAGTTCAAAAGTTCTGACTATTTACACAACCAGCTAGATGAACCTGTTTTGCCTAAGATTCAAGAGTAATTTTACTTGAATCCAATGATCAGCTTACTTAAAAGTTTGCATTAGATGTGTTACTGCTGGCCAATTAACCTGACATGTTATGGGAACAGCAACAGCAGAGGAATGAACAATCTTCCAGTCTTGTGTTTCAGTGTACCAGTCTGGGATTTAAGTTTATTTAACTTTTTGATCTCTCTTCTTGGTGGTGTGTTTCTAAATTTGAAAGAACTTTCTTCACCAGGTGAAATGATAACTTGGTAGGAAATTTTATTGGAAGAGAAACATCCGATTATCCTGTTTTCATAGCAAGTTCTAATTTGATTTCTGTGCTTCTGCTCTTTCCCAGCATTTAACAAATCTGTTGCTGCTATCCTCATTAAGCAAATATACTAAATCTGCAACAGGAATATGAAATATATGG
>VXBU01006357.1:19655-84884 GCA_013400315.1 Bombycilla garrulus
ATATTATTATAACTATATTTAACATATATAATATATTTATATTTAGTGATACATTATAAATACAATTTATAAATATATAATAGCAATAATTAATATTATAAATAATTAAATATCAATATAATGTACAAATATTATTAATATATTTTATATATTTATGTTTATATGTATATATTACGTAATATATAAATATGAATTGATAAGAGATGATTCTGAGGTTGATAAGAGGTGATTGATTGGGAATTGATAAGAGGGGGATCCCGCGGCATCCACAGCTGCTCTGGCAATTCCATTGCGGGGGTTTCCCTGCTTTTTTCACATTCTGCAGCTTCATTTCCTCTGATCTCCCTTCCATCTCCTTTGGCACGGGCAATTCCCAATTTTCCCTTGGGATTGCTCCTGCCTATCCCTGCTCCTTTTCCTCTTCCGGCCCATTCCCACAAATCCTCCATCCACAGGGATTGTTTTGGCACTTCCACTGGAGTAAAATCCGTGAATTTCGTTCACATTCTGTGCCAGATCACGAAGGAGGATGTTATCTCCCGCTGCTCTGTGTGGATATCCCACTAAACTTCTTCCCTGCCACGCCACGAATATCAGGGATGATTCATTCCCTCGGCTCTTTAATCCCAGCATTTTTGGGCTGTGCAGTTGCTTGGAGAGAGGCTGAGCTATTCTACTAATAAATGTTATTTCTTAATTATGAAGTCTATCCCGAATCAGTTATGTTTGTGTAATGTCAATGGCTGTCTGCATTGAGATCCACACCCACAATAAACCTGTGACCAAATTTTACATTCAGAGTGTTTAAACATTTTGAGGCAATCAACACAACTATTTCACTTTCCACACTGACGCTAAAGTTGTGAGTTTTTCATCAAGGGTTAAAATCAGACTTGAAAGCCCAAAACACTGCTGCAGAATGTAGATTCTAAAACTCATACTGCCTACAACCACTTTTGCTTGCTGTCAATCCAGAGAAGGGACAGAGTTGCTATTTCCAAGTTGCCTTTAACATACTACCTGACCTGGCACGTCCCCTGAACGATTTATGACCCGGAGAGGATCGTGGCTTCTTTAACGTTTTTAACATCCTCTGTGGCATTCTGGGATCCATCTCTTTAGTGCTGGTAAATATTTTCAGGGGTCACAGCTGAAATGTTTTGCCCTGTAGACCGCTAGAGGGCCAGCAGTGTTCGCGGAGAGCCCAGCCGATTAAAGGCGGCTTTGAGTCCTGGAAGCAAATTAAGTTGTTGTGTAAATATACCTGGTGTCTTCCACCCACCACTATTAACCAAGCTTGCCTGTGGTTTGCTCTCACTAAAAATGCAAAATAGTAGAACAGAAGGAAGCTAAGACTTAAATAAAGTGTGCTAATCTTATGTTGCATGCAGTCGGCTACACTGATATGCTAATACTTGAAAAATCCTATTTAAACTGAAAGCTGGGCTTCTCAAACACGGGAGGGATTCAATTCCGTCCTCAAAAGAGCAGTAGGAAAGCTGAATACAACTCAAGGTTACTTAGTAGCCTTGATGAGACCAGCTAAACCCAGGGGAAGGTGTGTGCAGGGTCCTTGATTTAAAAAACAGAAATAAGCACCCTGGCATCTAAGACACTCCCTAAAAAAAAAGCATAACAAACAAACAATCACCCACCACTATTATTAACAATTTATATATATATAACTATATATATATATGTAATTTAGAGCACAGTCTGAGGCACTCTAGTTTTTCTTGTGGAGGGAGGAACAGATTGTAGGGTTTTTTTAATATGGAGAACTAATGTGCCAAGGTGATCGAGTGCTGCTGCCTTCCCTCCACCAGTGATGCCAGCAGACTGCAGCATGTGCCAGCAGCAGCAGCCTCCTGAGTTGGATGGGTGTAGTTCAGGTGGTGCTTGAGGAGCATGTGCTCACGTGAAGAAAAGAGAAACGTGAAATTCGGAAATTGTGCTCTGAAATGTGCTCTTTGAAGAAGAAAAGAAGGTTCAAAATGTGCTTCTACTTCTCAGCCCTTCACTGCCCACCCCACTCCAGTATTTAAGTGCAGCTAGAAGCAAAAATAACCTCCCAGAAAGGAGCAGGGCTGTTCTGGTTGAACTGTTCAAATGAAATGGGCTTTCAATCTAATAAATCCAGTATATGACTTTCATTTTCAATGTGAAATACTCCCACTCAGAGGTCTATTTTGGATTTTAAAACGTAAGAGGTTTGAATATGAGTCGAGTAATGGAGAGAATCCTGTTGATGCTAAGACACTTAATTTAGTGAAAGATCTTGAGCAACCCCTGTTTGTGTCTGGGTAGCTGGATTTCCACAGACTCAAAAATGGCAGATTGGCATCAGCTGCTTCTCCCAGTACCCCTTGATGCAGAATTGCAGGGGCTGTGTACACAGCTCTGGAATGGCAGCGACAGTCCCAGCATGTGAGGAATGAAGAGGTGAATTTAAGATGCCAGGCAGAAGGAAAGGTTTTGGAGAAGCTTTTCTACGACCAAGAAACATGTTTTAGTTATACAGTTATGAGTTCCAAGATTACTCTAGAAGAGAGTGTTGTGGTTGCCCACAACCATAAGTTACATATGTCACAGCTGTATGTCATAGTCAAGACACTCAAAATATTGTTTAAAGTGCTAAACTTGCCTCATGAAGCACCACACAGCCTTCTGTTTCCTTCCACAGGCAGCATCACTCAGCCCTTTTCCTTGGGCAGCACCACACAGCCTTCAGAGGACTAAACTTTACCCAAGCAGCAGCACACAGCCTTTAGATTTCTTCTTTCTACACAACCAGCTAGCTCTTTTCTGTTCCTCACCCAGCCACCTGACCCCTCCTCCTCTCAGCTCTCCAGCAGACTCTGACTGACTCAGAACCAGCCAACCCCTCTTTTTTAGGGCTCATCCTTATTGGTTTCAGCTGCAGCTTGTCAAGGGCAAGACCCTTCCACTCCTCTGTAATCAGCACAGCCACACACAGAGAGTAATATTTTAATTCCCTGTAAAGTAAAATTAGTTTATATCCTACTGAAACCATGAGCCTTGACTGCCTCTGGTTTCAGTCTGTTTGAATTGTTCCTAAATTTAGACCTCTGCAAGGTTTCTACAAATCTCTGGGAGAGGAGGGTGCTGGCACAGCAATTGACACCATTATAGCAACACGAGTGTAGGTGGAGTTGGATAAATGTGTGTTAGATTCTGTGAGATTCTCTGTTCGTGCTTTGGATTAGGAAAACACCACTGAGAGATGGTTTTGGTTCAAAACTACAGCTGTAGACTCTGTCCCAGGGCCACACGTGCTGTTACTGAGACAGTTCTGTGACCTTACCCCTCTGCATGTTTCCCTCAACGGTGTCAGAGAGATGGCTTTAAATACATATTGGGTTAGATTGTACTAATATATAAACAATCTCTTTTTCATTGTGCAAATGTGCTTTCTCGGTGTAAATGTCTGATCCTGTTCTTCCGGAGATGTCTTCATCAGTTTTTTAAAGTACACGAAATCAATGTTTAACATCAAGATGTACCTTTTGCTGCTACCTGGGGAAGGAAATACAATTGTACCTGCTCAGACTGTTGGGATTTTACCACATGATCTTCCTTAGATGGTGACTTGTTAAAAATATATTAAGAAACCTATCCCAAATTCCGTCTCTAACATGCCTGGGAAAATCTTACTTCTCAGCCATGCATCCCTGTGTCATTTTTAGCACACTCACATAGTAGATTTGAATTTTGTATGTAGTAATATATTTAAAGTCAGTCATATCATATGGCTTAATGGCTTGGACCAGCCTTCAAAACTAAGAAATTCCTGAATTCATTCCCAGGCTCTTGAATTGTGACCTTAAAAAAGCAAACTGCCTTACTGTGAAAATTTAAATATCCTTACTCCTTCATTACAGAGAGACTGATTAGGATGCAATATTTTCAAGAACTGTATGTTAATCATCATTATTAATGCAAATCAGAATATGAAAATCAATTTTTTTGTTGTATGAGCAAGACTTTATTTGAGAGTTACATGTACCAGTGTATCTGGAGTGGCATCTATTTTGTGTAGACACTTAATTTTGTAAAAAAATGGATATCTGCTCCAAAAAATAGCCTAGGGTGGATGAGTTATTTCTTCATAATTGAGGGAGGAGAAATTCACTGGAAGGGTGTAAAAGTTTAGTGTAACAACAAATGCAGAGATCAGGTTTGTTAGTGTGTCAGATGTTCCTCCACAGTTTTTGCATCTCTAAGGCACGACAGAACATCTTTGTGTTTTCTCTGTGATTATCCTTTAGCTCAAGTAAACAAATTCTGCTCCGGAAAACATTCATATTGCACAAATGCTAAATAGTGATGTCATCAGGGTAGTTTAGAGTGGATTTTACAATGATGACATCACAGAAGATCTTTATTTCTGCTCATCACCGTTAGTCATGTAGTGTTGCAATTCGAGCTTGAGATTCGTGAGCACTTTCACCGAATAACTTCAAGGATCTCTGGGAAAAAAAGCATAAAAAATTACAAATATTGAATACTTGTGTAATTAGCAAAGCATAGTCATAATTAGGAAAGATCTGGACATATAAGTATGGGCAAAGTTATGGAAATGTTGAGGTTTTATAAACAAAATCTCTTAAATGGCAAATTAACTCCTTTGGAGTTGATGTGATACATTGTGTAATGTGTGTTGGTGAATCCTATTGGAAAAAAAAAAGGTGTTTTCCAACAAAGCCATCTCGAGATTAATTTTCTCACATTAAATTTCTGCTATTCCCAACAAAAATAATTGCCCCTTTTTGCTGGCTGGAGGTTGCTTAGCACATTGTTTTCCATGTTGTCTGTTTCTATTTATTCCCATGAATACGTATGCCCGTGAATGTATCCATGACTTATACATCAGATTGGAGTGGAATCTGCAGCAAGGAACATGAACACTATGAGGCCAATAATATTAATTAAAGAAAAAATTCATAGCAAAACCTATTTCTACGCCTCTGGCAAACCTAAAGCATTCCTTCAGAAATATCCCTTTGTGCCACTTTCTGCAGATACCAAGGTAAACAGTCAGTGCAGAATAAAATGCTCATTGCTCTACCAGGAACTAGCTATGGATTAGGTGTAAGCCCTGATACGGTCAGCAGAAGACTCACTGAACTGGGATTTTGGAGCACAATTTAGCTGAATCAAGGAATTTTTATTTTTAATTTTGTTCATGCACTTGGTTACATATTTAAAAATAACTTTTATCAGGTACCTGATTTTAAAATATTTTTATTAAGAGTTTTGTGAATTTTTGAAATTTTGTTGAGATCTTTGGCCAAATATTATGTTAAAATGTTACTGAAACTTTTAATATAATTTAAATAGCACAGGAAGCTGTTTGTTTTTTTTCTTTTATAGCCAAAAAAAATGTAGTAGATTAGATAATGAGCTTATTTAAATTTTTGGTTTGGGCAGTCATCACTCTGCCAAGGATTTTAATGTGATCTGGAAAGTCTGGAAAGTCTCTAGAGATACAATAACATTTGCTTTGTGCACATGTTTACTCCCTCAAATATGCACACTCACAGTCACATGTACATTTAGCTGGAAAAAACACATGTGTGGCTAATACACTCTTAATATTTAATCAAACCCTATTAAGATTTCCACCAAACTAATGCTCAGAAAATGGAACAGATTAAAAACAAAGGGCAACCATCATTATTTTTTAAAGTCTCAGGTGAACAAGGTTTATATATTATTATATATGATGGATAAAATACTCTACAGAAGACAATTTTTGCCATATATCTACATTTTCAGAAATGACAAATGAAAGAGCTGTGGGGGATTCATACTGCAGATAGGGTCCCCATGCTGTTTTATATTGTTAAACAACATGTTCTTGAATAGTTAGTGTCCCATCACAAAATCAAGCCTTCAAGAAAATTCTGGCAAATCCTAAACAGAATTTAATTACATTAGGAGGAGGAAACAAAGGTATTTCTTAGACTAAAAGTTTGCAGAAATATTCAAGTTCCATCCCTCCTTGGGCTAGTTTTGTGGAATGTACTGACTAGCCAGCTTGAGTGAATTCCTAGAATTGTCAATGGGCTTTTTATCCCAGGTCTCTTGCTGAAAAAGTTACATTTCTTGTGGTTATGATTGAACTGTGAATTAACATTGCAAAAGACTGTCTATAGTCTCTGGCTCCTGACTGTGCAGATACTCTTTGCACAAAGTCTCCTCTGAACTGTGGAAGAGCAGGTTGAATCTATCCCTCACTTGGATAAAAAAAAATTGCTATTTTTAGTTTTCTGTGAACAAGCACTTTAAAGCACTTTATTACAGCTCATAAAAATGAAAGATTTTCTCATGTAGACAAGTTTACATGTCACATGAATGACCACATTTCCACTTAGCCTCATCTTCAGTCTCTCCAGCCACAGATTTCTTCAGATTACCAAGTTTCAGGCATGATGTTGAGCTCACTGCCCAAGTTAATCCTCTGCATTTGTCAATGCTCTCTGGAGAGAGAGGAGCTTGTTCTGCCTCCAGCTTCCCAGGAGCTGGGGTGGTTTCTGTTGGGGTGGCACCACTGGTCCTGTTCTCAGCGTGCTGCTTGGCTCAGGGGCTCTGCACAGAGCATCCTTTTCCTGAAAAAGGTCTGGCAGACAGATGAGTCCATCCCTGGTGCATCTTCAGGCACCAGAACACGGCTGGAGTGTTAACAATGAAAGAGGGCTGTGCTCAGGTTCCTCCTGGTGGGAAACTGCCGAGACAGGCGCGTTTATCCTTTCGCAGAAAGACATTTACCGCAGAGCTCTCTGCACCCTCATGACCATACCTCCTTCATGTTCCCTCTGCTGTGCCCCAGAATACTCTATGCTCTAATGGCTAAAGCAGATCATTGCAATGCTGGTCGTAGTGTGTTTGTACTTCAGATTAAAGGATGTGGTTTCGACAAGACATCTGCTGAGCAAACCGCTTTTCCCTTAATCAGCGTGCTCTGCCCCTATCTGCCTCCATCATGCTCTGAGGAGAGCCTATCATCTTCCCCAGAGTGGGAAGGAAAATTATGCTCCTTGCCACTTTCTATGTTCTATAGAAGAATTATTTCTTGTGAAAGGGAGGAAAAAAAAGATTTCTCAGCTTCTGAGGTGCTCTTACCTCTTAGAAATATGCTCATGAAATGCTCCAAATGAAAAGCTTTTGTCTACATATTTTATCATTTAGCCAGAAGTGCCGCTGTTGTGGAGAGGTTTCATTTATTATGTTGCTTAAGTGTCAGCTCCTCATTTCTGGTTTAATCTGAAGACTATTTCAGATTTGAGCTTTTTGGGAAAAGGAAATGAAAGTGGGCTCAAGAGTCCTTTGTGTCTGAGTCCCTGGTTACCACTCAGGAAAAAGCTTTTATGCTACAAATGGATAAAAACTACAAGGCTTCATTCAGGAATGTAACATCTATTTAATTGATCCATTCACAATCCCAAAATTAAAGACAGGATTTATTAGGCTTTGACATATGGGTTGAGTATGCTTCTTTTGTTTTAGATGATGTTTTCCTCCCCTCAAATTTAGCTAAAAATGTAATAGCCCCTCAGTTCAACAGATTCACAAACCTCCTTTGTCTCTTCTTGGTCAACCATTGACTCTTTGTAAAGGCCAACAAGGAATCACAGTCTCAATGGACAGTCCCACTATACTGTGGAGTGAGGAAACCAAAAAGGACTATCATGAATTACTTATAAAGTTCACTGAGATACAGCCACTGACAAGAAAAGTAAGGACTAGCCTCCAGGCTTAGCTCTTCTGGGCTTTTCTTTCTTTTTCCTTCACAAAAGACTTTCATTAACCGAGCCACAAAGGTGTAAATGGGCTGACAGTGTTACCTGCATTCCTGGAGGGGCTGAAAATCTAACAAATACCGTATGATATGGACGTTTTTCATGGCATCATGTTTTGTTTTTAAGCTCAGAAATACCAGCTTCTCCAGATAAACATACAGTCTCCCTCAAACTTGAAAGATACCTCCTGCCTTCTTAACCGTGCAAGTCACAGCTGCAGGGCCTGTTTTGAATCCACCAGGAGCAGGGTAATCAGATCCCATCACCATTTCAGCATTAAGAGGAGAAGCTAGATTGCTTGGAATGTGTGTGTGAGATTGAGGGAAATGTGGGCTAAGGTGGGTTTAGGATATAGCCATGCTTTTCCAGTCTGTGCTGTGCTAGGGGCTGAAGCAGTGAACAGCCCTGAGCAGAGCATTAGGTTTCTGAAATACACTGCTGACTGTCACCTCTGTCACTTGGACCCTGCTAGAGACTCACAAGAGCTGTTTCTGCAGTGTCACGAGCTGCTGACAACCATGAACTCCATCAGCCAAACCATGCAACACAAAGAAAAACATTGTTCATTTATTTAAGTTCTACTAGACACAAATAATCCCACTGTTTCGCCACCTTACATATGTCGGATATTCTTGCACACCTTTCAAGATAGCTGAGTCCCCTCAGACTAAACTGTTCATGTAGGTTAGGCTGTGATGCTGATGAACCCTCTGAAAAACATCCTCCCACTCTGCCAAAGAGCTCTTGGAAAGGCCTTGAGGTGCTTCTTACCAGTTCTACCCTCACCCCACAGCAACTCCAGGTCCCCTAGCAGGTTTTCCTCACTTCACAGTGAGGCTGTCACATGTAACTACATCAAAGTCTCATTAAAGCTTTGCCAAGTAGAGTGTGGAGGGGAAGGATGAGCACAGGAGCCTTGGCACACTTTGTCATTTAAAGAGATCAGGAAACACTAGAATGCTGAAGTACCACTTGTAATATGTGCAGTCAACAATCATCCAATTGCACAGTCTGGAAATACAATGTACAGAAAACAGTAAAGGGAATAACAAAGTAGGCCAGAACATGGGATTATGTGGAATAGACATGATTCCATTGCCTCCATGCTTTGACTGCCTTTTATCCTGACTTCAGCTCTTTGTTTCTTGGGGTTTTTTTTCACTGTTTGGATTTTATGTGTTTTCAGTTCATTGTTAGGCATTTACAATCCCCCACCACTTTCATCAGAATCTCCAGGGTAGCTATGTGTGATGCCCAGAAATGGACAAAAGACTTTTCCTTTAACCAGTGTTTAATAGAGATTGAATTTTAAGAATCTACAAAATTGTTATTTTCTTCTAACAAATGGAAATAGCACAGACAGGAATGATTTTCAGTGGGCTTTATCTGTGGCTAATTCTAAGCAGATTAAATTAAACACTCATTCTTCTTCACAAAAACCAAATTAAAAACCTCTGCCAAGGCAGTTTGTAGCATTACTGTGCATATGTTAATATGAAATTGTATTTTGGGGTCAAAGACTGCAATCCAAGGTGATCAACAACAATCAAAAAATCATAATCATAAGGTCCAAGTAATTTTTCTATGGTTGTCTTTTTTTTTGACAATGTTGTATAGCATATTGTATGCTGGTTGGATTTGGTACTTTGAAAATACCCCTTAATCGTTACTCTAGAAGTTTATTTGTTACTAAGTATAATACCTATACGCTGGATGTGAACCTAAGCAGAACAGAAACTGAGGAATTTACTGACAGTGAAGAATAATTATGCTTCTGGCCAGCAAAACATCTAGTATGTTTTGGAGGGGAAACAAAGCCTCAGGGGGGAAGGAAAGGCAGCTAGCTGCCATCAGGAAATAAGTGGCAGGAAGTCATACTTCACATCGAACTCGAATAACACAAGTGACACAGTGAAGCACAAGCTAATAACTGCAGCCGTTTTGCTGGGGGCAAGTAATTGAGAGACATGGGAGGCAGTTTTAGGAATGCTAAAAAATACATCATTATTGGCTGTTTGAATGGGCATGTCAAAAAGGCACAGTCAGCTGAATATTAAGACACATTTGAATAGACATATCTGTAGCAGCTCAGACAATATTCTACAGATGGAGAGCTAATGCTCAGGACTGACATAAGCAAGGAACTCTAGAAGGTATTTACGCTCCAATTTAGCTCTGCTGCATCCATAATCTGTGAACAGCTCACAAGTCCCAGTGAGACAATGTGATGCACTATGTGGGCTGTGCAGATTGCTGGGCCGTCTCCTTCTATTGCAAATGCATCATGGCCAGCAGCTAGTGTGAGGATTGCAAAGAAGACAAAAGGTCTTACAGTCTCATAATAACTCCATTCACTGCACTAGACTGTACTGTGTGGTGACTTCCATGTCAGCTTACGGACGATAGCTGTAGAGGAGAAACAGTTATGAATATGGAATTATTCCATGTAGGTGTGCTTAGCACTGAAAATAGGAAATGAAACTTCCTTTTTCCAGAGTACTATTTTAATTCTTATTATGAAGCAGAAATATAACATATCTACAATTTTCATTTTTGCAACTTCGCTTGTTTGGTAGTACTTTAAAACCTGTCTTGCTTGGCTTTGGCTACATACTGCTTATTTTATTTCTGTGATTAGCCTCATTGGGACAGTAGCAGTAACTCATGAAAACGATATCCACTAGCACATCCCAGAATAGTAGCATTGGCCTGCTGTTGGTCTGTACCTGGGCCATAGTGCTGGTTTGGCACTGGGGAGACTCCAGTGGGGTGATTTTTGAGTAGGCAGGATGACTGCTACCTGGTTTTGATTGTGCTGCTCTAGAGGAGCTGATGTCCGCTCATAGGACTTGGTGGGATATTTCTTTATGATGGGAAACATTCTCTTCTCAGGGTTATTTGGCTTCTCTGTTTTTCCACTAAGATAATTCCATGCAGGTTTAAGCAAATAGAGCTTTGACAATGTCTGTCATACATTTTGGTTTCTTTCTGAGGAACAACACAATTTTCTCAAGAGATTGATTTTATGTGCTGGGAGTTTTCATTTGTGTAGGATGCTGGTACTGGGTGACTCAGAGGGCTAAGAAGGGGTGCAGTGACCCAGAGTCCTTGGAGCCATTGGAATACTGCAGGTTCCCATTAGCCTTATCCTCTTTTGGCAGTGCAAAAAACCACTTCTAACAGTGATTCAAACATTAGTGACGTTTCATATTGATTACTAAGTGTGAAATGCAGTTTGAATTGCATCTGGAACACTTGAATGCCACCTTTGGCTGGGGAGGAAAGTGATGGCCCCCCGTTTGGGATCTGCAGCCCATGTGCTCCTCTGAGCCAACTGCTTCCACTGGGCAACATTCTAAAGAGAGGGTGGAGATATCATAATCTAACAGTATTAACTGAATTGTATTTATGCTGTTTTATTCTGTTTTGCCTTAAAAAAATTGCTAAGACCCTTAATGAAAGTATGTAAAAAAGACCTATAAAAGGGGAAGGTCTGTTTGGTATTGTCTGGTTGTCTTGTTTAAGGCAAAGAAAAGGCTAAGTAATGCAGGACTGGACTTTTTCATCACTGAAATCAGTAAAAATGAAAGATTTTGATATTAATATTAATCATTGCAGAGAGGAAGAGGCTGCCTTAAGATCTGTTTGCATTGTTGAGGCTGGTTTTCAGACTTCACATTTTAAACTTTGGTTATTCTTTTCTCCTAAAACAAGACAGAGAGCATATATTCAGCCTGCCCATTAATCTCCAACCAGCAACATTCAGTTTGGAACCAAAATCATATTGCATACAAGCAGTGTGAGCTGAAAGTCAAAAGTGCTAAGCAGCTGGGCTTTTATTAATCTCATCGTCATCAAGTGTACTTAGTTAAATTTGTACAGTCAGTGTTTTGATTTAAATTGTCTGAAACGTTTTTGCTGAGCTTTCTTCTACTGTGTTTGCCACAGCTCTGGGTTCTTCTGATCAGCATCTAAGTTTTATATATGTGGTGTAACTTCCACCATGCAGCTCTGGGTAGGAGCAGCACAGAGATGTGTGATCATTTTGTGCCCATGGGGCTCATAGGACTTCTAAGTCTCCCAAAGAATGGGAATTAGGTGCAGAAAGATCTCTCTTTTATTTACATTGAATTACCAATTGTGGGGATCAGGATAGGTGCCGCATTTAAACCACTTAAGGATAAGAATGGATAAAATGAGAAGCTGGGAAATGACCTGGTGATTAAATGAGAATTGTCCTCTCTCCACACTGGAAATTCACATATAGCTTACAATTGTAATTTTGTATCAAAGAGAAGGAAGCTTCCCAGAAGAGATACAACCCAAGAAACTGGTTTAAAAATTGTCAAATGTCAAAATCACCTCAGGTAATGCAAGGGATTGCACTGCTAGTGCTTGCAGATGGGATGTCTAAACCAGCAAATGGAGAATCTTTGTCTTGGAAGTCTGTTATTCAGGATTTTTGGACTTGGGCTGTGCTAGAATTCCAGGCTACCTCAGGCTCTGTTTCATGAATGTGTGTTCCCAGCTGTGCACGTATTTTGCATTTATAAGAATTGAAATTAAGAACATTGTTACATATCCTAGGAGTTCAAAATATACACACAAAAAATAAATAAACAACATAAACAAATAGAAATCACAGTGTAAAAATTGCTTTTATCTGCTTGAGTTTTCTAGGGTTATGTTCTTAACTCTTTGTCACAAGTTTTAAATTCAATCAGTGCAGACAAAAGTGTCCTTCAGAGTTTGTGTCCATAGAGGGGTTGAGTTTAAATGGAGCACAGTGGTGTATAAATGGCTGAGGGAGCTGTGCCAAATAACTGGAGATCACCTACATAATGTGACATTTAAAGAGGGACAATGACAAAGATGGAGTTTTTTTCTACAAATGTTAAAATTTTCGGGATATATCAATTTCCTCCACCTGTTACCTACACATATATGAGTCAGAGTAGATTTGAGACATTTTCATTGGTGATAATAATTTACATTAATGATAATTTTCCCTTTTTTTGTTTGTTGGCTAACATGAATTCTAACTAAATACCAACCTGTTTGCCCTGTAGTCATTAAGGATTTATGCTTAGGAATTCTCATTTTCTAAGTTTCTGGGGCTCAGACTCCACCTCTGTTTAAGTTAGAGGTGTGCTCCTTTGACATGCTCATACCTGTGCAGTTAGGAAAAGTGATGCTTGCCAGCGGTTTTTAGGTGAATGACAGAGCTCTTTAGAAATAAATTTTTATCTGACTTCCTTCTTTTCACACATTCATTTCCTGTCCAGACAACCCCAGATCACATGAAGAAACATTTGCTTTAGTCATATTGTCATGTTTCAGTTGTGGGCCAAACAATACCACGTATGTTTCAGCCTTGCTGTTATCTCTAAATAAGTTGCTAAAACACTTTTTGTTGTCTCACCATTTGTAAAGTGGTTCTGCTTTTAATTTTCCCTCAGAAGAACTGTGAAAATGAATACAAGCTGGAAACATTTACAATTAATTTTAAATGTGTACAGGGCTTCTAAACCTCTAAGTACTGTTTAATTGAGCTACCACTTTCTTTGTTCAGATGTAGATTAGAAGCATAACAAACATAATAATGACAGGAAAAACAGAGAAATATGTTTTGAACCAATTTTTTAACAATCAGCTGCCAAACCTAAGTTCTCTGTTGGCAGACTGTAAAGAACTGATTGTACTTTTTTTTTTTTTTCTTTAATAAGGGAGCATTCAGAGTGCTGATGCTTTAAATGAATTCCAGCATGAGTAATTACATCCTACCATATTTAAATATCAATTAGATGTGGGGATTTTTTTATTCATTTCCTGTTTCACACTGCTGGATAATGTTGCTGCGCCCTGCTGAACAGTAGCCACATTCACCCCAGAGCTGGCAGTGTTTCTGTGGCAGACAAAGTGATATCTTTATGTCTTAAGGATGGTTCTCGGAATGCTTCCACTCACACTAGCTTTTCTCTTGGACAGCTCCAGTAGTGTCTGCTCTGACCAACAGGAGCACAAGTGCAAATGGGAATTATGACACAATAACAACTACAGAAATATCAAATCACCAATAGTACTTGATACTGCAGGAATTTGATTGATGTAAAGCTGAATTCTGCAAAAATCACTACTCAATATTAAAAATCCCCTATCTTAGAACTAGTATTTAGCCTCTTGCTTTTTTTCCTCAAGTTAATCAGAACGAATTGTGAATATAGACTTTCCACTTCAACAAATTTACGGAACATTAGAACCCTGTTATCTATACTGTGTACAGTAGTGGACTGAGTTATAATCAATAGTTACATCCAGTACTATTCAATAACCCTTTTCACTGAATATTATGCCCAATTTCTTAGAGGGAAAAATTTAAGATTCCATGACTAAAAAAACCCCTTATTTATTCCTGAGGGACATGGCTGAGAACCCATGAGTGGTGAGAAAATCGAATTATTTTCAATTACTTGCAAGCCAACTTCATGCAATGCAGAAAGAAAAGCAGGTGAGGACTATTTCAGTTTGGCTTTGATGGTGTTGTGAGATACTGAGTTTTCTAAACTCCAGGCCAAATAGAAATTCAAGGTAACCTTGCAGGTAGCCATGCAGTATCATGGCCTTTATTTGCCAGAATATCAGGTCTGATACTATAGTACTGACGAAAATGAGGAGGTTTCCAGATGGCTCTAAAAGAAGCTGGATGTGATACTTTTATCTGGACTTTGGTACTTACTTCATTCAATGGAACACCTGGACAAGCCTAATTAATACAGTCTTTCCGTTTAATTATCCCCTCTGATGGGGCACACGCCATATTTCAAAATATGATTATTTTCTTTGGTATTAATTATTTTAAGATCCTCAAAGGAAACCAGGAGAGAAATAAAAAAGGGGGTCTTAATTAACCTGAGGCACCAAAAGACATCTTTCTGGAATAGAGAAGGTGGAATATGGAACTGAAAAATAAACAGTGCCTTTAAAATCATGAATAATGAAGAATAGCTCTTAAAATCTGAAAAGAATTCTATACGCAGGAGTTGTTGCTAGGCATAAATATCAGAAAGGCACACTTCTACATAAAGCTGTCTTATGGAGGAAAGACAGTAATGGAAAAAATATTTCTGTGAAGAAATCAATACGCACAAAATTATTGGCAGAAGTCAAGGAGGTGCAAAATTATGATACACCCAGAGAACAACACAGCCCAGAGTCAGCATCTGCAGCTCTTCTCTCATTTTCCTTTTGTGGGGATGGCATAAAGGAAGCTATTCCTTTTGGGAAGAATTTATTCCACAATATATTTCTGGCAAGCAGTACTGTTACTAAAAGCAGTATTACTGCATAATACTGTTACTCCTGTCCTTGCAAGAAGGAATGCTGCATGTGAGAACAGGAGACCCTGTTCTCCTCACCAGCACTGGAACTGCGACAGGAATGGGGTTTGGATGTCCTTACTCTAGATGGCAAATCAACACACTATGGCAACCTGTGCCAATTATGAGTAATTAAATCACTGGGGCTTTTTGCTTCATCGTTACTAGTTGAAAGGATATTTGCGATGTGGGTTTGCACAGGACAAATTTAATTTCGTGTGTGTATCCTCTAAATGTTGCCTTGGTTGCCTAGGCACAAGCAAGAGGGAACTGTGCACGTTTTAGACAATAATTCAGTGTCGTACTTTCAGGTTGCTCTTGTTTAATCATTTAATGGTATTTTGCTACTTGAAAGTCTGAATGCAGTCTTGCAAACATAATGTTATATGTGCCTTAACCTTTGCAAGAAGCCAGACAGCACCTCATGCTATTGGCAGCAGATTTGCCTTGTATTCTGCTCCTGCTATGAACTGTATGTTCCATGCTCTGTAAGTCTAAAAAGGGATTAAAACCAGTTTTAAAACAGAAGTGCCTTTGACTTTTATTCTGTCAATTGCAAGTCAATCGCATGAATTTTAATTTCCAGTCAAAGTGAAAGCAGTTACCAAATCATATTTCTACTTCATCTGGAAATCAAATTAAGTTGTTTTATGCCACTTGCAAAAGTAATTCAAGATCAGGCCTCAAAGTTGAAAACAAGACTTGGTTTTCCCTTAGTTCTTCAAAAGGCATGAGGTTTATTTCACTTTCCTGTAAACACTTGGTGTAGGTGTTTATAATCTCTCTTGTAATCTCTCTGAAAATGCTTCATTGGGCTGAGTCTTAGTGTTGAAAGTGTGTGTTTCTCTGGGAAACTTTTGAACTTATAGGAAATGCTTGTGGAATACTGGAAATAATGAGGGATAAAAATGTTTCTGATTGTCTATGTTTGTGTTCTTTGCAACAGAAATGATAAAATTGAAATATATTGCTATTTTATCACAGAATTGTACTCAAGCCATTCCCAGAGACAGCCTGGCAAAGTGCAAGTCCAGAGAAGAGCAGTCAATATGCACAGAGGGCTGGGATACCTATTCTATTAAGACAGGCTGAGAGCTGTGGCTATTCATCCTGAAGAAAAGAATGTTCTGGGAAGAATCTAGAGCACCTTCCAGTACCGAAAGGCCCACAGGAGAGCTGGAGAGGAACTTTTGACAAGGGCATGGGGTGACAGGACATGGACAAATGTCTTCAAATTGAAAAAGAGTAAATTTAGGTCAGACTTAAAGAAGAAATTCTGAAGGTGGTGAGGCACTAACACAAGTCCCAAAGAGAAGCTGTGGATGTCAAATCCCTGGAAGTGTTCAAGGCCAGGCTGGATATGGAGTGGGAGGTGTGCCTGTTCATGGCAGGGATGTTGGAACCAGATGATTTTTAAGGCCTCTTGCAAAAAAACCCATTCCATGATTCTGTGCGACCCACATTCCTCTCCTCTGTCAGGTGACACTGAGTTCAGTCCATCAGTCCTCTCTCTGAAACCATCCTTTGAATATCGTGTCATGCTGCTCACGTATGGCACCTTTGAAGATGGAAGTGTACAGACATCAGAGTCTGTAGGGTCTCACACGGGTCTGTAGGGTCTCACACGGGTCTGTAGGGTCTCACGCGGGTCTGTAGGGTCTCACACGGGTCTGTAGGGTTTCACACGGGTCTGTAGGGTTTCACACGGGTCTGTAGGGTCTCACACGGGTCTGTAGGGTCTCACACGGGGCAGGAGCTCAGAGCTATGCTGTCCTGGAAGTGGTGTCAAGGCCAGCAGATGTCAAGCGTGCCGGCAGGCCGGGTGTTAAGGTGGGCTCCTGGTCCAGCACACAGTGTGACTGCCTGGTGGCTGGTCCTCTGCTGTCAGAGGCCTCTGTACCTGCAGATGAAATCACAGGATCAGCCAGGCTGGAAAAGACCTCTGAGAAGATTGAGTCCAATCTGTGAACGAACCACCACTAAAGTCACTATGTGCCACATGCAGTCTTTCCTTAAAAACACAGTGAGGGATGATGACTCCACGACCTCCCTGGGCAGCCCACCCCAGTGTCTAGAAACCCTTTCTGTGAAGAAACTCCGTCCAATCTGTGAACGAACCACCACTAAAGTCACTATGTGCCACATGCAGTCTTTCCTTAAAAACACAGTGAGGGATGATGACTCCACGACCTCCCTGGGCAGCCCACCCCAGTGTCTAGAAACCCTTTCTGTGAAGAAACTCCTCCAAATGTCCAACCTAAACCTGCCCTGGTGCAGCTTGAGAGTAGGTCCTCCTGTCCTGTCGCTGGTTGCCCGGGAGAAGAGGCCGACCCCCCCACCTGGCTCCAACCTCCTTTCAGGGAGTCCTAGAGGGCGATAATGTCACCCCCGAGCCTCCCTTTCTCGCAGCCCCGGCCCTGCCGGCGCACGGTGACCCGCGGGCGCTCGGGGGGGCTCTGTGGCACAGCGTGGCACAGCGTGGCACGGGGGGCGGCGGGGCGGGGGCCGGCGCTGAGGAGGAGAAGGAGGAGGAGGAGGAGGAGTGGGAACGGGCGGAGAGGGTAAAAGCGAGGGGAGCGCCAAGGAGCGGGGCTGAGAGGGGAGCGAGCGGAGAGGAGGCGGGAGCGGAGCGGGACGATCTGCCCGGCCCGGGGCTGCCCTGCCGGGCCATGGCTCGGCGGCACGGCGGCGGGACGGGGCTGCGGCTGCTGCTGGGGCTGTGGCTGTGGCTGGCGCTGTGCCCCGGCCCGGCCGCCTCCTGCAGCCCGCGCTGCCGGCACGGCGGGCTCTGCCTGGCCGACGGCTCCTGCCTCTGCTCCAAGGGCTACGAGGGCGAGCGCTGCCAGCACGGTAACGAGGGCGGGGGACGCGCCGAGCGCCCGCAGGGAGGATGGGCGCAAACGCTCGGTCGCGCCAGCCCTGCGGCGAGTAATCCCTCCGGGAAGGTCTGAGCAGCTCGGGTTTGGATCCGGTGTGAGAGGCGGGTAGTGAGGTGCGGGGAGGACATGAGGCAGGCCAGGTGGAAGAGGAGAGTTAAGGCACTCCTTGGTAAGGTGGGGCGGCGATAGCGAAATGATGGAGCGCAGCCAAGAGCCGGCGTGAAGAGCTCGCGTTAGTAAGCATAACCCGCTGTCGGAAAGGACCGTGGGACCACAGAGAGCTTTTGGCCACTTGGATGCTGGGTTAAGAGGCCACTCGGTGGACTGGCTTCGGTGTTTTATTCCTCCTACTGCTCTAACTGCATGCTTAAATACTTCCCTGGAAGTATTGCAGGAATCATGGAATCAGTCAGGTTGGAAGGGACCAAAAGGTCATCTGGTCCAACACCCCTGCCCAAGCAGAGTCATCCTAGAGTGCAATGCACAGGATTGCATCCAGATGGTTCTTGAATGTTTTTAGAGTCTTGACAGCATTCTAAGCCACACCAGCTTTAAACTAGTATGTCTAGGTGCAATTAGTCAGGACTAGTCACTAACAAAAACATCAAAGGAGTGCGTAGAAGGTAGGTTATTTTCTGGATTTCCTTTTATTTAGAATATGTAATGCCTCTAAAAGTACTGTCGTTTACTTCCTGGATGTTACCTGACACACGGGGTCATTTGTGCATCCCATTTCCACAGCAGGAGGCGTGAAGCTAGGGTGGAGTCTGTTCCTGTTGGTTTACATGGAGAGACAAAGTATTTTTGAAAATGTCTCCTAATATGCAAAAGCAAATACCATGACAAAGAATTTTAGTTTAAACACTATTCAATGTAACACGTTAGATTTCTAATTTTCCAGGTTTTTTTTGTTTAAAAGTTAAACTGTAGAGCTTGTGGCTATTAAATAGTAAAAAAAATCACTCAGTGTCAGGACTTCTTTTGCTTTGCAGGTTGTTCTAAGTGAAGAGGTGATAAAATTGTACAATATTTTTTCTATTTTTCAATGTCCTTAATTTAAAATGTAATTTTTTTTTTAAACTCTGAAGTGAGATGCTGAAATTTCATTCAGCACTGTAATCATTCATGGAGTGTTGTTTCATTTTGAGGCTGAGGCTAGCAGGTGGTGACAAATCATGTATAGCTAATGTCCTGTGTAGTGGAGATTAAAACCTATGCCATATGAACTGTTCCAAAAACTACTGATTCATAGACATTTTGGTGTTTTGGGGAGAGGTGAAATATTTGTGGAGAGGCAGATGGGTTCTCGAATTTGAGAGGTGAACTGCCTGGAATTGTTAAGGAAACCACTGAATCCTTGTGCTTATAAGGTCATCAATGCAGGAAAAAAATTTAAAAAAAGGATACATGAAGCGTCATCCCTTGTTCTGTCAAGAAAACTAAACTGAAAACTGTGTGAAATAACACAAAAGCAGAATTTTTCTTAATTTGGGAGCTCTTATATGGCACTTGCAAAGAAATGAGAGCATCTGGTAAAAGTTACAGAGAAGCTGAGCGCTGGCTGGTTTTCTCACACACCTCCATCCCTTCTTTGCTTGCTTATACTCATTCTGCAGGTACTAAGTGAGAAGTCCTCTATTCTTCAGTTGGGTTTCTTGAGAGTGCAATAAGTATATGAGGACAAAATCAGGTGGTGTTACTCATTGTTCATCTTCTCCCTTTTCTTCCCTATTTTTCATACTTCTCACCCATCCAGTCGTAGAATAAGTAGAGAGCTGATCTCACACCAGCAGCTAACTCAGATGAGACTCCCAGAAACACATGGGTTTCTAAAACCTACGTATGAATAAACAAATATTTTCTCAGACAGCAGGGCTGATTCAGGGATGATTGTGACTAGCAAAGAGTCTATGTGATAGGTAATTTATTTTCAGTCTGATTGGATTTATCCAGAATTGTGCAAAATTAAGTTTCTGATTTGTACCTATCGAACCTGTCCAAGCTCTCAGCAATGAAAAAGCTGCAGGATTTGTGATTATCATCGATGCTTTTCTCCCAGCAAATGATTAGAGTTATGAGGAAAGTTATGTTTATCTCAGATGTTTGCTAAAGGAACACTGTACATTTCAGAAAGGTTTCTGAAAAGCCAGCTAAAGCAAAAAGAGAGTGTGGAGGAGAAAGAAATCCTGACTTACTTCTGGAGACATTTTAGAGAAGAGATATAAGGAGCAGAGCATATTTATTTTCTGAAAAGGAATGTAGGAATCCAGTAAAGAGTAAAAAGTCTGATAGTTCATCTTCAGAATCACATGATGCCTCTCATGTTGCAACATCTTTTTATTGAATAATTTCTTCTTATCACCAATTTTCTTACCTGTTATTTCTTCACTTCCTTTATTAAAAGCTTTTTTGGCAGTCTAGCTGTGTTCCTTTTTAATATGGGTCTTTCTTCTGCCTGTTCTGTCCAGGCCCAAAAACATTCCTTAGTTTTGAGTGCTGAAAAGCTTAGTATGGTGGAGTGCCCCCTGTGCAGGGAAATGACTTCACCTTATCAGCAATGTAAGATGACATGACAGATATATCTTAGAAAATATGAAGACAAATCAATGAAAATATAAAAATGTGCAATTTTTTTGTGTTTAGGTAGTAGCTTCAGCAAGATTCACCAATATTTATCCAAGCTTTCTTTGTTGTCTGTCTTACAGCCACATGTTATCCAAAATGCAAAAATGGGGGAGAGTGCCTCCGACCTGGAAAATGCAGATGTCCACCTGGGTATGGGGGTAGATACTGTCATAAAGGTAAGACCCGAGGAAATGGTAGCTTGGAAAGACAAGGAGTTTGAAAACGGACTAATTCAGGATACCACAAGACCTGGATCTAATGCACTTTGAAATAATGACCTTACTACCAAGATATGCATGGCCTAGAGGATCCACATGCTTGCAGGAGGATGGGATGGAGCACATGTACCGAAATGTGTTGTGAGAATCTGAGGGAGTTTTTTGCCTTGGAAAATACCCTTTTTATGTGCTACGTAAATATTGCATTTAGCTCTGTAACAGATTCTTTCTAAATAATTTATTGAAATGGCTTGTATGGATACATATTTCTGCATTAAGTGTTGAAACATTTATGTAGTGTCTGCAAGATGGTAACATTGAGGGCCAGTCACTGAGGATATGTGTGGCAATGTATCTTTGGGTGTTAATGGGAGATGACAGAAAAGAAGTAGTAAAGACCAATTTTTGTGATTTTTATAAGTCTATTGGATGTATGCATGTATTGGAAAAGGCAATCCAAGGAAATACTGTTGTACATGTACAAACTTGTGGTGTGGGGCAATGTGCTATTACAGAATCTCACAAAATCACAGACTGGGTGAGGTTTGAAGGGACCTCTGGAGGTCATAATTTCCAAGCTCCCTGCTCAAGCAGGGCTACCCAGAGCCAGCTGCTGAAGGCCATGTCCTCATGGCCTTTGACTATCTCCAAGGACAGAGACTCCACAATTCCCAGGGCAATCTGTGCCAGCTTTTGATCACCCTCACTGTGAAGACCTGCTGGTGATTTTCTTGTCCTTAATGTGGCTGGAACTGGTTTCTAGAGTCAGTTCTTGTATTACCTCACCAAGGGCTGAGGTGAGGCGGACCACCCTGTAGTTCCCTGGATCCTTCTTGCCCTTCTGGAAGACTGGAATAATATTTGCTTTTATCCAGTCCTCATGCACTTCTCCATGTCACTGTGATGGATCAAATACAATCAATATTAAATACATTAACTTACATTGTGTGACAAAGTAATACGCAAACAAACATCGAAGAGGTTTTCCAGCTGTGCTCGATTTTACTTTTATGTCCTTGCATGTTCAGTATTTGTGACAAAAATCTGTTAGCTGAAATTGTGCTCAATAATTGTGGTTGAAAAAGATTTTGATATTTTATCTACAAATTAGCCCTGAGACCTTCAGGGCTTTGATGTGTGAACAATTCTGAAATGAAGAGCCTAACTCAAATATTTGGCCTTCGGGAAGGCACTGCTTCACTTGACTACAGTCATAGTTTCATTTGTCAAAGTAATATCCTCTTATCTTCTTCCTCTTATTACACATAGGTCCTGTCAGGTAAAGAAATACATGAATCCTTAACCACATGTTATTGGCTTATGATTTGGCAAATTTGACATGAATATGCATGTTAGTAGCTCTGTGGTGTAGCTGATGAACAGTGGTGTTACTGGTGAGAAGCAGAACAGTGCCTTGCTCTGAACACTTGAAATTTTGGTTTTTGTACATGTGATAAAACAAGTAGTTGATGCCAGACGAGCTGTTTAAAGGCAGTTATTCGAAGTCCTGCTGCTTCTGAAAGGCCTGCTGTGTGCTGTCTTCCACAGTAAGCTGTGAAGGAGGCTGCCAGAATGGTGGGGAATGTGTCTCTGTCAACGGAGTCGTGAAGTGCCTTTGTGCCTCTGGCTGGACAGGATCAAGATGCCAGGAAGGTGTGTGTCTACATTCATGCAGATATTTATATTAATTCTAAAACTGCAAAAATGTTTTAAATGTATTAAGGGACTGATAAGTAATGTCATTGCATTGCTACAGAAATGAGTGACCTACATTATGGGTACTTAGACAGATAAAATTATCTGAAAATATTTTTGCATTAAGGTGTACAACTGCTCACAATTAAACCAAGATTCATAACTTTTTTTTTTCCATTTCTAAGGTCCTGGAAATGCTTTTGGAATTATACCAGTTAAATATCTGGCCTAGAAGAAAATGTGTTTTGCCGTTTTGACTTGTATCATCCTGAATCTTTCATTCTGTCAGGACTCTTTTAAATCAGTTTCATAAATCCTGCTGACTTACCCATTCTTTTTCTTGTAGCAATTTGTCCTCAAGGTTGTCGGAATAATGGAGCTTGCATGGCTCCTGGGATTTGTAGCTGTCCAGCTGGATGGGTCGGTAGAGCATGTCACTTAGGTAAATGACTTCTGGCATTTTTAATTTATCCTTTCCTCTGCTTGTTTGATTTACCAATCAAAGTGTTCAAATCTTCAGAGCCTAACAAAGCTTCCAGGGAAAGTATCTTAGAATAGTAACCAAGAGCTGCTTCCACATACTGGGGCTCTTACATCCACTGGGAATACATGGCTGTTCAATTTGGTCAGAAACACAGAACTTTTCCACTTTGAAAGAGATTCAGGTTTTGGTTGTCACCATATTAATTACTTGGTATATTTTGTTGGTGTTTCTGAAGTACTGTCTGTAAACTGAGACCACAGTGTAAGGAAATGAAAATTTCAGAATTACTATTGCTACTGGTGTGGGTTAGAATTCAATTCAATTTTATGGAGATGTAAAATTGAAAGGTGCTTCTCACTTTGAGGATAAGTTGATAGTTGAATTCCATGTGTTCTTAGAACTCCGAAAGCTGCCTGTAATCAGGATTAGTACTGACACTATTGCTGAACAACCACTTTCATTTTCACAAACTTTGCTTCACAAAGGCAGGTGATATAAAGTCTTTAATGTACACTTCTTGGGCCCTGTATACTTGTAACAGCACTGCCCTGAAGCTAAAGGCAATAATCCTGAGACTACAAAAGGAAAGATTTTTTTTCTTTATGTTTGCTCTCTGGAAGACTGAAAAAAACACGGTGCAAACATTGGGTTTGAACTGGATATTGTGGGTGCAGGGTCTCTGGATTAAATCCTCTGCATCTGATATTTTCACATGGCTGTGGGCATAGCTATGGCATTAAATCAGCTAGTGTTAGTTCTTCTACAATATACATGGACAAAGAAACATTAGCAAGTAATATTTCGATATTTGCATTGACAATCAAAATGCTTATCCTTTATATTCATCAGTGTATTGAGATAGAAGGTGATATTAAAAGCCATGTGTGGGAGTTGCAGAGAACTTATAGAATGCTAAGCTCCCTGCAGCTGCAGTAATGGCAGAAGTGTTCAGGTTCTTAGCGTCAAACTAATCACTGTTCCCAAACTAACTCCATCTGCATCAAGTTTGACTTCTTTTAGTGGATATGCTCATAAACAAACTGCAGCCCCTGGCTTGTCAGCTGAACGGGTGTGCAGCAGGGGACAGCTGAAGCTGTGCCCACCCAGCCCTCCTCTGCTCTTGTGGGGGAAGAGAAGGGCAGTATGAGATACTGCTAGGATGAGGTGACTGTTTCCTCTCGGGTGTGGATCCAAGCACTGAAACTTGAGTAAGTTTCAGCAGGAATTTTTATTTTTCTCTCACTTTTATGGGGGCATCCATCTCAAAAAAAGCCTGTGCCTTAAACAACAGAAATTACAGTATTTTAAAAGGGAAATGGAGCATGAATAAGACTAGACGTACTGTGCCTCTGTTCCATCATGCCATAAATTGAGAGACATTGCTTTTCAGTTCTTCCATTATGCTTCTATTTATACTGTCCTAGTGCAGTCACCAGGGAACAATTCTGCTACTGCAGTGAGACAAAAAGAAAAACGATGCTGTGTTGTGCTGAAGACATGCTGTGTGTCTCGTGTCTCATTTCAGCTGTCTGCAAACTGCCCTGCCAGCACGGAGGGAAATGCATCGCTCCAAACGTGTGTAGGTGTCGACTGCCGTACTCCGGGCCACAGTGTACAAAGAAAAGGAAGGAATGAAGCAACTTCAGCCAAGATAAACTGCATTTTTTTTTCATGTAACCATACACAGAGGAAGTCTACAGCAGTGGTGGACGTTAAAATAAACATGGTAACTTGGTTTCAGACAGCTTTTTGTCCTCACTATATTAAGTACACGCCTTTCTATATGAAAGGAAGGTATTGCTGATTGATACAAATATCCAGCTGTGTGCAGTGTATGACACATTTTCTCCTCATTTTTTCTTCATAAGCAGAAGTATTATGCCTTGGTTGATACAGCTGACCTTGAAATAAAATTTTCTTCAAGTCAAGTACTTCAGAATAGATCTGTGCTCTTCTTTTTGATTTGTCTCCCCTTTGACTAGACTTATTTTGTTATATAATTACATTTTTAAAAAGCAGACAAAACAAAAAGCATCAATACAGATCATCAGAAGTGAATGTTAGATCAAATATAATTTGCCTTATTTGAGATTAAAACAGTTGCAAGAGGAAACTTGCAGAGTTTGCATCTTTCTAGAACATTACCAAACTGCAAAGCATCTTATTTAAATCATGGTTATCACTTTCTGTCTGCTTCCTGTCCCTCCTCCTCCAATCTGATCTGGATCTCAATCAGCTAAACAGTATTAAAAAAACCCAAAACCAACACCAGTCCCCTGCCAATACTTGTTCAGACAATCCTGCTGTTACCTTCTAAAAGCTTAATCCATGCTGATACTCTAAGAGTCCTTATCTTGACTACTTCTATGGTCATATTATCCGATCATCTCTCAATTTCCAATTATTCCTTTACTTTATCCCAATGAGGCAGGAAAATGTATTTTTCTTCTGGAGACATTGATAATTCTATGCTGTTCAAGACTGTGCTGTTGCAGGAGCAGTATAATGGGAGTCTGCAGACTAGCAGTAAGGAAAACATGTCACAAATCACATGTGTGGGGGATGTTGATGATTGTCTTCTGGAGATGTTCCTGTTCAGCTTCATTTAGGCTTTGCAGCCTTTTGAGTGGCTGCAGAATGCACTGAGTCTCCTGTGTTCATTGTTCCTTGTCTCATTTGTGCTGTTTCTTGAATGGTACCGCTGAGGAAGGTTTTGCCAAAACATGCAAACTGAATCAGTCAACTTTCCAAATGATACTCAGATAATTTTTGTTTTTGAGATACTGATTTTCATTGTCTTCTAGATGAAACTGGCATAATATTTAATCTTTTTTTGTGTGACAATTTTAGCTATGCATTACCTTAGTCCATTTGTTGGAGCAGTATTTTAACTGTGTTAAACTACTGGAACATGTAGCTCTCGTGGGCAGTGACTTACACGGACTTGGTTCTCCTGGGATTACAAGTCACTGAGCAAAGAGGCAAAGTCACCAATCTTCTCCACAGGAGCGTGCCCAAGCATGCAGAGGGCAGTTGAAAGGCAATGGTTTAGTTCCTGAAACTCCTATCTCCTGTTCTGTGCAACTGCTGTGTGGCATAGCCAAGCTTTCTCCTGTGCTTGCTCTGGAGGCTGTTGCCTTTGGCTCAGAGGAAACCTGCTGCAGAGATGTTGTGGAGGATTTCCTGCAGGAACAGGGCACAACATAAGAGGAATGCACCTCTTTTTGTGCTCCTTTTGCTGGGATACACTGGCTGTTCCACACCTGCTGGTGAAAATGTGATTCTCACGTGTGGAACAAGATGATTTCATCAATGGCTCTGAAGTTTTATAATTATGATCATGATGATGATATAATTCTGTGTCACAGCCCACTACATCATGCCACAATTTAGAAATGCAGGAATTAGATTGAATACCTTAGGTGGCATACTCTTTGCAGGGGAATGAATGGGAAAAAATTATTTGCCCCAGACCCAAAATTTAGAATAAATAATCAGTACTATGTAAATAAAAAGAGGCATAATATCTCAGTATTATTCCCAAAAAGACTGACTTCTATTAATAAAGACTAAAGTGACAGTAATAGGGACTAGAAGCTGGAAGAGATACTGGCATTGTCAGGAGCAAGAGACCAGAAGCAGTCACTGAGAGACCTGTAATTGGTGTTTCTGAACAGGCCAAAACAAATGCTAATTTCGTTTCCCGTTTAGAAATGATTGAAGCAGTAATTTGATGCCACACAGAATGCAATGGCATATTTCAGAAATACTACTTGAACATAGCACCATCTACTGGCTGCAGTGCTTTTTGTGTTCTTTTTGTTTTGTTTTGATTTGATTTTAAGAAATATTTGTTCTTATTCAATTAAACTTTAAGTGAGTTTAAAAGTGATTTTTCTAGTTAGATTCAAACAATCTTAGAATGCATTATTATTGACAGTCTGTGTCCCCAGATTATTATTTCCACAGTTAAACATACTAAAAAACCCTAAAAGAACTGTCAGTAATCCTTGTCATTTGTTTGTTTTCTGTTCACTGGAGCATTGAACATACCAGATACAGCATGTAATTTTTGGAGATAGCTATGTCTTCCTGTGGGGAGATAAGTCATGCATGTAGCTCAAAGGTCAAGAAAAGCAACACAGAACATGCTAGCTCCCTTACTCATTAGAGCTAACTGTAACACCTTACACAGATACTCTGGTTTTCACTAAAACAACTGTAAAAAATTTCAGGGTAGAGCAATGGTTGCATTTTTGATACTCTGTCTTTCTAGAGTGTGCATGTAAAGGTGAGGTGTTTCTTCTTTTTAGTTTATTTGCACGCACATTTTTATGTTTTCTCTTCTGCTCTAAGTGCTTCTGTCAAGAATGGATTTATTTGGTTTAGCTGTAAAATATAATTTGCTGCCTAAACTGAGTTGTGGGCAGAAGTTGGGTAAAATGACCTGATATGTGACACCTTCAAATGACAGAAACTGCATAAACAACTATAGTTATTAGCAAAACTTTCTAACCTCTACATTTGCCCCAATGTTGTTTTGAGAATTTAAACTTTGAGTTTTTCCATTTGGACAAAAATGGAGCGGGTGTAGCCAATTTGTCAAGTAGCTTCAGTTTTTATACCTTTTTACTTTAGGGCTTGTGCTAATACTTCTTCATGAGTTTGCTTTTGGTTAATGGAAATTTTAACTTGCTTTCTCTTCTCAGCTATGAAAATATATAATTAACTTTTGTAAAAAGGAAGAGCCTTTCCCATAGAGCCCACTTGTGATTTTATTTTTAAATCACAGCCAACACAACTATCTGTGGTATCTTCTGTGATACAAGCCCTTCCTTCAGAGACCATTCACTGTACTGCATTTTAAAAGGTCTTTTCAAGATCAGGGGCAAAAATCAGTGTGAACTTGGGGGGCAACGTGCACTTGGGAGAATTTCTGCTGGTCTGCAGAGCAACTGTAGTGGATGATGTACATAGGTACCTTCCAGGACTCCTCAGTGTCTGAAGAAATCATGCAAGAAAATTCAGTGAAGATAGCGGTGTTGTCCATCATGGGGTAAAAAATCACTGCAAAATCTTCAGTTTGATACAAGTCACCCTTCATTCTTTCACAGTGGAACTGTGTCAACTCCAACCCTTCTCCCCACTCCCACATTCCCTAACTCTTTTGGGCTTAATTGCAGGTTACAATTTTAGCAGTTCTGTTAACCTCTGTACACAAGCCCTCTATGTAAACCTGCATCTTGTTACACTGAGCAATTTCACTGTATTGTTGCCATGTGCTTTCCAATTATAGTGAATTCTGCTTCATGTGTATGATGGACAATGTAGTAACAAAACAGTGTCAACCAATCACATAATTACTGGGCAGTTTTGAAGTAGCTGTCTGGCATTTTACACGTGCTAATAATTTTCCTGCACCATGTACTAGCTGGAAAATTGCAAAAATAGCACAGCTTAGCACTGAGCCTTTTTAGCTACTGTAGCAAAACTCTGGATGTGCTTTTGTTCACACAGCTTGCATTTGGAAAATGTAAAAGAAGTAACTTCTGCCTTTAAAACCATTGAAAATAAACAGCAAACACTAGCAATTATAATTGAATAAAAACCCTTTATTGTGCCTGGAATCCTAGAAATGCACATATATGTATTGATTAAGTTTTGTGAGTGAAGGATTGCACAAATTCATTAACCAAAGTACTATTAGCAGTGCTCCAGGCAGATGTTATCTTTCTTTTTTGCACAGCACCTCTGTAACTGACACATGGAACAGCAGCAATTACAATAACATATTATGTGTTTGGACTCTAAAAACATTTCCAGTTCCTTGTGCATCCAAAATAGCTCCAAGAGCTAGTCAGATTTTGTCATCAACATCTTTATGAGATGTGAGAAAGGAAATGTTCAAGAGGAGTAGGTTTTAAATAATGTAATGGTTCCCAGATCATCAGGCTATCAGCCACATGGATGCTTGATTGAAAGAAACTGGAAATACTGAAATTTAAAATGCAAGTGGGAAACTGGATACTTTTTAAATATACCAGTCAGGCACTTGGAAATCCATGAGGTATCATTCTGGAATGATGCTAAGCTCTCAAAATGCCAGCTTACTTTGCAAGATGATTTAAGACTATCGTAAAGTGAGGAGAAATCTAGGCACGGAGCTGCTAACAGTTATGATTTGGTAATCAGCATCCCAGAATGGCAGTAAATGGCAAAATTACCTCTATTTTCTTCCTGTTCAAAATTAGGGTATATAAACTGAATACTGCTCCGGAGAACAGCAAGTCACAATGACTATTTTTGGCTGAAAAAACCAAAGCAGTAGGCTTCAGCTTAGCTAAAGGGATGTTTGTGTCTATTATCAGAGCTAACTTTGTTATGGCAGGAACTGAAATGTCTTTCACAGCTTTAGGAGAAGATAGCAGTACTCTGTAGGAAACTTCAGAAAAACTGGAATTTTAATTTTTCAAAAACTATCTGGCAGCTGGTAGGTGCCAAGAGTTCACTGGAGCAATTGGTAATGGGAAAAAAAATCTCTGAAGTCTTTACAAACACTCTGACATGATGAGTACTGATAGCATGACGTGCATCAAATTTCTCCTCTTATTAGTTCCTATTTTAGGATTCAGCATTACTGGAAACATTGTTCAATTTCTCTAGGAGTCTTGGGAACAAATTTTCCTCTTATTACTGACTGTCATCTCAGACGGGCATAAAAGTCATACAGATTGCCATCTACAGACAGGAGTAGTTCAGTAGCTGGCTCTTCAAATTCACCACTGTAAGTAACGAAGTCAAAACAGAAAAGCTGGGGTCTGGCTTCGGGCTGCAAAGTCTTGTCATAGATAAATGAGAGTCATTCTGCATCTGGCTGGTTGTTACCAGGACAGGAGGCCTTGCCTTCAATGTCAGTAGCCCAGCCTCAGTTCTGGTTTCCCTTCCTTCCTTGCTGGCTTCTCATTACAACAAGAGTGATGTAAATACAAAACAAGAAAAAGCAATTCTGCTTTTTCCTCTGTGCACAGCCAAATACTCTGTATGTAAGCAGTGTTTGTAAACAGGAGGTACCATTCACAAGTGCAGAAGTGCTGCCTTCCTTCCAACAGCTGCTACAGTCTTGTTCCCTCAACAGAAATTCCACAGTCCAGTTGACTACCTGAATAAACTGCAGAATTTTGGGCTCAGTCATCAGATCCGGGAATTCAATGAAGACATCAGAGGCTGTGGATTTATACATGAGGTAGCAAAAAAATTACAGGAATATACATATGTTTTAATGACTATAAGATTGTTGTTTTGAAGCTCACCAAACATTTGTGACTAATATGAATATTTTAAAATAAGGCTTCTGAATATTCCTTTCATTTAAATGAACTCTGTAATTGCCTTCAACCCTTTTGTTATTTTCAAGTCTCATACATCCATGCAGCACTGCAGCTGAATCGCCACACTTCTTCAACCATGATATCTTTGTACCTTGGAGAGAGAAAACAAATATTAAAACCAGACTTTAATGAGGCAACTCATTTCTATGATAAAGTTTATGAAACAATTTTAATGAATCTCTGCTTGCCTGATATGCAGAATCACAACATTAAGTTAAACTTATGCTCATAGATTTTTTTTGCTTCATTAAGAAAATGTGCCATTTTTATCAATAAATGATACAGGACTGTCTGACTGACTGACAATACATGTATTTTCTAGACTAAAAATAGACTAACTCTATGCAGGACATATTTATGAAAACCTTTAAATCAAAATTATTTCTCTCTTTGGGTCACATTTTGGAAACCCATATTACAAACATTACAGTCTTATTGATATAGGACGTGTAGCTGCATACTTTCCAAAATATGTATGAACATTTCTTTGTTTCAATTTCTGAAACACATCTACCCCATCTCTCAATTCTGCTGCCAGCACAAATGCGTCTAAATACACTGAAATTAAAAGAAGAGAAACACTATAGATGATGCAAGAAGAGCAGAACCCTTTTACTTCAGACATCACAAAACAGTTAGCTGTAACAAAATATTTAATATTTTTTTTTCAGTGAGTAAGCATCAGCACTCAAGCAAGGGAATCCCAACAGAAAATTGCAGGATAAAGCAGGGAAATGGTTATCATTCCCTCTGATACAACAAAGTAAAGTTATTCCCAAGTTACACTTGATGAGTTCAAGTTTATCATGCAGTATATCATGCTGCTTCACTGGACATGGGTGGACTAGTTAATTAACTCCCAAATCACTGTATTGTGATGTGTCTTAGCCCTACATTTACCTGAATTTTCTTCCCACAGAGGACTCCAGTATAACCTGGACGACAAGAGCACACGTTGGGCAATACACACTTGCCTCCAAACAAACACTTCTGGTTGCACACAGCTAAAATGAGAGAGGTACATATGAGGCTTTATTCATGGACACATCTTGGTGAAGGAAAAGTGGATGCTATCTCTAGATACTTATTCAGTTTGTTATAGGAACCAAGACCTTGGAAGGTTATTTTCACAGGGTAACACCCCTCAGTGTAAGGAGATTTAAAGGTCATGTGGAACCAACAGTGTTCTTCTGTCTATCCCATCCCCCTTTTGCTTTGATCCAGATTTAACATGAGAACATGCTGAGGGCATGAATGAGGCTGAGCAAAGAACATGAGTAAGGTGTTTCTTAGCACATCTTGCTATTTCAAGCTATCACAACGGCCTCTCAGGGCTTGTGCACCAGCTCATCCACTGAGCAAACTAACACACACTGTGCTGGTCCCAGAGTGCCATGAGATCCTGGAGTGCTTCAGAAGGGGCAGAGCAATCTCTACTCTTTATCCTGCCTTTGACCGAGATGTGGATAAACTAAATCCACATAGAGGGACTTCTCTGCACTGTGCATGGCTGAAGCATTCTGAGTTGTTCAGAAACAAGAGGTTTCAGGTGTGTGACTTGTGTTTCATTCTTACGTGTTTGACACTGGACTCCTTCCCACTGTGGAGGACAATGACAGGTGCTTGGTCCAATACACTCCCCACCATTCTTACATTCCTGAAGACAGATTGCTGCACAAACATCATCACAAAGTATGGTTATATCCCAAGTGGTTACACTGAGTTATTACTCAGATTTCATGATGCTCACAGGAGGTGGAGTGCTTTTCATACGCAACAGTCACATCATCTTCACTCAAATATGTGTCTAAGGCCAACAGGATGTTAAAGAAGAGAGGAAACTAGAAACAAAAAGCCCTACAACCAAAACCCACATTCAGAGGTTCTGCTGTGTCAGAGATGGCTACAAAATCCTGAAATACAGAGTTAAGAGAGCACCTTTAAAGAGCTCTAATTTTTTCCAAATTTACCTTTCTAAAGCATACACCTTGGTGAGAGAACTTTTGTCTGTCATTCAGCTGAACAGCCAATGAATGAATCAGGAATATTTGATCCAAAGTTATTTTCTATGACCCATTTGTCTGCAGATTTGTCCCTACTTATTAAGCCATGATCTAACCCACCACTACTTCCATTCATTCATAGCTGACTATTTGATAACCAAATCTCTCTTCCAGAGTGTCCAAGAATATCCCACCCCTGTAAATACTGCTAATGTTTTTTTTCAAAACACAACCCCTTTCCAATAATTACAGAAAGTAATACAGGGAAATTTACTTTTCCTCCATGCCTATAGAGAGCTCATTGCCCACATCAGTTCTCAAGCCTTGGGTGGGTACTCTGACAGACACTAACACTTTAGCTATGGGACTTCTACCACCCATCCTCACGCTGATTTTCATGCAAACTGTGCTTTTACCCATGCTACCACAATTCATTTATGCACCATCAATATCTTTAATAATATACGGTGACCCACAGATGTGCAATCATCACAGTCCAATTTTAAAGAGTTTGTGCCCACTGCATCATTTATTCACATCATGTCCAACTGCTTCCAGAGTTTTCCAGTATTTCACTGAACTTATTTTTCTATTATATCGGTTTTTATGTCCTAAAGCAAAACAAAATGGGTTTCTTTCACTTTTTTGACTCATCTCTTTGCAGAAATGCAAATGTTTTTATTTAGAAAAGAATCCAGAAAGAAATAAATAACATTTGCTATACAATAATTTCACAGGTATTTTGGTCACATGAGTTATCCTAAGAACTGCACAGTATTAGTTCTCTATCCTAAATTTTGCTGCCAAGATATTTTTCCAATGTGCATATATTCTTAAGTTCTTTGACACTAACTTTGCATTACTTGTGTGGGCAGAGTTGCCCTGAGTCTAATATTACTTTTAAGGTATGGGTCTCCTGGTAACTACTTACGAGTGTTACATCTTTTTCCTCTCCATCCTGAAGAACAGGAGCAAATGTTTGGGCCTACACATCTTCCTCCATTCATACACCTTGGCTCACAGACACCTTAAAATCAAAAACATCTGGTGTTTAACACATTGAACTGATTACAGAATAATTTTTTTTGTTATCTTTGGATCACAGAAACATTTTAACACTTACTTTTTTCACATCTTCTGCCTGAGTACCCATCAGGACAAGTACAGACATTATTTCTCATGCAATGACCACCGTTCTTACAAGGAGGGCTGCAGACAGCTAAAAGATACAAAGAGCAGGAAAAGGCTGTAGTTTGCATTTTGACTTAGTCAAATATACACATTTGGAATACAAGAGTGCAACACTAAGATACTGACAGCTTGTATGGACATTCAGCTCTATTAGGCCTGCCTTGTAAAAACCATATTAATGTGGTTTGGTGTAAAAATCAACAGTAAAGACAAAATCAGATAAAAAGGAGTCAAGGTTGGCAACTGTATGTGCACAAAAGTAACCAGACTACACATAACATACAATGGAACTGGATGAAAGCTGCTTAAATGTGGAGTGGAACACAAGACTAATTCTGAGTCTCATTGTCCTAGGACAGTTGCTGAATCAGCCATAAAACCTAAAAAATAATGTAATCTCTGTTTTACACCACTTCTCAGGTACATGACTTGATTGCTAATTTTGTGTCTTAATGTTTTCTCACAGATTTCCTCATAATGGCAACCAAGGAGTAAGGAGAAGAAAAAAAAGGAAATATTACCATTCTGACAGCGGGCACCAAAGAATCCATGTGGGCACAGGCAAACATCTGGCTTAGTACAGGAACCCCCATTGAGACACACAGGATTACACATTGCTGCAGAAATAGGGTCGGGAAGAGTGGGAAGAATGACATCCAAATAAAGTCTATAAATTATGTGTGTCTGTTTCAAGAACAGGAACTGAACACCTAAGATAACTGCAGGTAATGTCATTCCCATAGAATCGTTACCCCAAATTACAGGATCAGCTTAAGACTTCTCAGAGGTGCTGCTGGCAGCAGAACTAACATGCAGAGACTCGGGGGAGTGTGAGGGCTCTGCAGCAGAGAGCCCCTGCCCATTGCTGCCACCTGAGCCATGCAGTTCCAAATTTCAAACACTGGCAGCTCCCGTGGATGCTGTCCCAAGAACATGGAAGTTGCAAGGGTGTTACCTGTGCTGCAGGTAGGTCCAAACCAGCCAGGTTTGCACTGGCAGATGTCTGGAGTGAGACATTTGCCACCATTTTCACAGTGTCTGCTGCAAACCACTACCATCCAAGAAGGTGGGACAAAACATAAGAGAGGGCAAGGGAGGAGACAGGGGGTGGGAGAACAAGAAAGAGATACATTACAAATTATTCCTGATACATTTTTCAGTTATTTCCCAAAAATTAACATACAATTCCTAGCTGAAGAGGAATTGCTAAACAGAGTAATGTAGTATCAAGCCCATAATAGCAAGCACAGATGACAAAGGTAAATAAAATGTCCATGCAAATATCCAGAGTCTGGTTATAGTTAGTGTTAAAAATGTAGAAGTTTAAATAAAATTTCTAAAGCAAATGAGAAATGCAATACTAAGATATAAATGGACTGTTACATGATTCAAGTGCAGCTGCATGCACACAGGAACATAAGACTGACAAGCAAAGACATTAAAATATTGTGGCTGGGGGAAACCATTAATCGCTTCTTCAGCAAAACATTCTCTTTAGTACTCCTTCACAAAGAGAGGCTTTTTAAATTTTTTTTTTTAGAATTGAAATTAGAACAAACAAAACTGAAACACTAAAGTCCTGGGATTTGAGGAGAAGACAAAGGATTTTCTGAATTCAGGGTCAATAATGCAATGGCACATTCAGGTAAACAATATATCAACAGCATGTCTAAATGTGGATTCTCTGAAGGATACAAACTACCCATGTACAATCTACCCAAAATTTGGAGGTACCAAATTGCAGCATGTATGATTTGATATGTAAAAGACACTTTATGTGAGGCAAATTCTGATCTTTAGGCTATGATCACAGCAAAATTTTTCAATTTTCAGGCCAGGTAAAAGGAAAAAAAGACACCCTAATGCGATTCTGAATTCAGTGTTCCTGTATCCCAGTCTTTCTGACACACCATTCACTGACACCAGTACTGAATGTACCCCAGTATCTAATCGGTCTGAGCTGATAGAAGTTAAAAAAGATGTCAGGACATTTGAAACATCTGGGTGTTTTTCTAAAGGTAGTATCACATACACAATGTACTCCAATTTTCCATGTTTGTGAATCACAAAATAGAAATTATTTGAGGCTTTTATAGTGCATTATGTTTTCACAGTTATGTGCAAATATTACCAGATGTTCAAAAAACCCAGGTATGGGAACCTTCAAAGAGGCACAGGTATTATGTCATTTGCTAGCACTAGACAGAAGGCATAAAACTTTAAACCATAATTTGCTTTCTTGCTCCAAAAGAACAGGAAAAATGTTGTGTATTTATCTCTTATTCTCTTTTGCTTACTTGTTTCACATCTTGGTCCCACAAAACCATATGGGCAGGTGCAGAGATTTCTGGCCAAGCATGTGCCTCCATTTTGACACGGTGGTTTGCAATGTGCTGCAGACACAGAATTATGTTCAAGAAATCACCTCTAGAAAGATGCATGGACTGGTTATGCTTTATAAAAACCGAAATGTTAATAACCGTCAGTAAGCAAAAAAATGGAAATAAAGTAAGGAGATATATGCAATGCCTTTTTACAAGAGCAAGTAACAACTTCACTTCTGTAGTAGAGAGTTTCAACAGTGGTGGTCACCCTGAATAAAAGCAAGCTGACAATTTCCAGACAGTGCCTCCCACTTTTCAGGAGTGTTTAGCTTAGAGGCAGCTACATTCACTGGTGAACTGCTCTACTTAATGTGAAAGCTAAATTTAGGAATATCCAATCATAAGCAACATTTACAGTGGATATCAAGAAAATCAGGACATACACCAAAATGGAAGTTCTGTTAAAGTGACAGTAAAATGAGCACACCTTCACGACATCAGAATGAACAGTCATGGGAGTTGTTCACTAATCGAATAGGGTAGTTATAGATTTAAAAGCAAAAACTGCCACATTTACCTTCCTCACAGGTGGAGCCACTGTATCCATGTAAACACTCACAGATGTTGGGCTTGATGCACTTCCCATGGTTTTTGCAATCGGGTCTGCACAGAGCTGTAAAATAAAATCAACAGCACTCTGCAAATGATTAATTTGCACAAATGAGTAACCACAGGCAAAATTAACACGCCATACTCACCAGCCTGACAGTTATAGCCAGCATAGCCAGGCTTGCATTTACAAATATTGGGTGCCACACATTCCATATTTTTGCCACAGGGTCGTCTACATCTTGCTGAAAGGCAATGAAGAAAACAAAGGAATAAGGAAAATGAAAGTGGCGTTTCAGCACATTGTGTCTTGCCTAATGTAGTGAACTGATCACAGAGAATCCATTATGTCACTGCCCATAAATGCAGAATCTAAAATGCATCAGGAAAGTATTTTAAGTGCCTCCATACAACTAAAAGTCTGTAGGCTATGCCAATATTAATAATGAAAATGAGAAAATTCAATACACCACACTTTCCACTGATAATACAGTAACAATATATGTGCAAGTTATAAAGACATCTCAAGATACTTTTCTTCAAAGCATTTAAGTGCAATAATTTGTAATACCTCTGCAAGTGAAGCCATCTCCATTATAACCATAAGGACAACGACCGCACTTGACACTTCCATCCTGACTTGGCTCACAGGGCACGCCAGGAAAACAGGGTAAATCAGAACAGGTCACTGCTTTAGGGATCACTGTTCCACTCAATTCTTCAGGAAGCATTTTTGGTGGGACCGTGACTTCGACAAGAGTCAAAGGTAAATGACTCGCCTTATGCTTAGCTAATAGGTGCAGAACTCTTTGAGCATTTCCACCTTTGAATGCTTTGTTTGGCAAAGAATGTCCTTTGCTTATACTTGCTCTGCTGCTAGGGGAAGTCTTCCTGCTGCTCTCAGAATAGCTGAAGGCCTCAACTTGTGCCCTTGTTTTCTTCTCAGGTGATACAGCACGGCTCCCTGAGGATGCAGCCTCTACAGCATGTACCATGTCTTCCAGGTGGCCAAGGTGATCACTGGTGGTGCCTAGAGCATGAGCAATGTTTCCAGTAACCACAGGATGTAGGGAAGCACTTCTCCCAGAATCAGCTGTCTTCCAGGCAGTGACTGTTTTTACTGTGGAGGCTGGTGGCGTGCTGCTACTGATCAATTCTGTAGAAATAAATCTCTCTGGGACATCTGCAGATCTGGGAATATAACCTGGCATGCTTAAAACCTTCTCAAAGGATGATGGTTGAAGACCTACAGTATGTTACAAAAAAAGGGGGGAGAAGTATGTGATTACCATCAGACTTTTTTCCCTTTGAGGGTGGAGAATGTTTTCTGAACAGATAAATGTACAGGCCATTCATTTTGTGCTTCAGGAAATCTCTCCTTGTGCTATGTCAGAATGTAAGTACACAGTAAAACCTAACCGGGAGAATAACAGAAGATCAAGGTATTCTGATTACAACCTCTCCCGCCCTTACCATGGCCTTTTCTTGGCTGCAAGATAAGGATAAAGCACGATTTACAGGAGGCATAATTTATAGGAGCAGAGATTTTCCCATATTAGGTCAATAAACAGATTTACTGTCAGCAGAGTATCAGCTCCATATATTGCTTTCAACTAGGTAACTGAAAGAATTTAAAGAGAAGATATTGCATATGGTTCATCAGTGTGTCTGAACACTGGAAACAGAGATAAAACCAATGTATGTATATGCTTATACAGACTGATGCACCATGGACGGTATTCTAGGGCAATAAGCCACCAACTTTTAGCACAAGTATTACCATGTTTTACTCCTCAAACTTTTTAATCAATTTTCTTGAACCTTGTGCACAGGTCCTAGTAGTGGGATGTTACAACTGCTTAATAAACATTAAAGACTGACTCTGTCTCCTCATTTAAGAGAGCACAAAATCAATGATAAATTCTTCATGTTCTGCCCAGGCAAAGTGAGTGGTTTGTGCAAAGAAGTACAGCATTCTACCCCAACTGGTACAATGCTGTATATGGGGTTTTAGCATTGTGGGGCAGTGGAGGAATGAAAACCCAACCTATTTATAACTAGGAAAATTACCCTTTTACAAAAGGGTAATTTTATTGAATCATAATGAAGTATGGTCTCCCACTGCTGAAAAGCAAACCATTTTGCAGCTGATGAAGAATTACCCAGCACTGGCAGTGCAGTGAGAGAGTCTTCCTTCCCCCCAACAATAATTCAGAGATAAAGGGAAAAGACACACGAGACTCTCCTGCAAAGAAACCCCCAAGCAGGCACAGGCCTGCAAATGCCAGCAACAGCATTTACAGAATTTCTGAATAAAGACATTCACTTGCCATATCCTTCACCTCTCCTTTGAGTTAAAGCAGGAAAATGGCATTCAGCATAATGCCGTAAACTTTTCTTTATCTCATATAACAGATGTCCCTATCCCCATGTTACCTATTTTATATCAGTGGTTGGTCACTAAAACAAAAGGCAACTGTAAGAGTGTCATACATCACACTGTTAAAAAAATTGCTTGACTGGCCCAAGGGATTTGTTGATATTGACATTTCAGTCTCATTTTTCTGATCAGAATACAACCCCAGTAATTAATAAATTGTGTCAAACTGAAATACAAAGTGAATAGCATAAAACTGACTAGAACCTTTATTTGTCAGTTATATTCTTATCAGTATGTGAATCATTAATTTAATTTTCTTCAGGAAAAAAAATCACCTTTATTCCCTCCAATTTCTCCCATGGAATCCTTCCTTTCAACATCAGTGTCGTCAAAGCTTCCTGAAAAGATGTGAAGGGACATTAGTAGTGCACAGTTATAGTTACATTTGTTTAAATTTCAGTAAATTACACACAGAGTTAGAATTTTATTACATAAAAACAACTCAAAATTTAGAAAGTAGATAAAAGTTAAAAAAATGTTTCTTTAAAGTTTTTTAACAGAGTATTTTAAAAATACAAGTTATTCAGTAAATACATGTAAATAAATGTTTGGCAGCTGCCTTGACTTGGGCAAACAATTCTACGTTAACTAATCGAATAGAAATATATTTTTCAATAATTTATTAATAATTTATCATGTTATGAAAATAATGAAGAAAAAGTGCCAAAAATATTCCACGGTATTATTACACTTTGATGTAAAAGAATGGGGGTGTGTTTTGTATCTGTTTTTTTTCTACACTAGAAGAAATGTTTTACAGCTGTGTTGACCCAGTACAGTCTAATATTGCCATCAGCAGACACACAGCCCTGTTTTGCTGACTACTGAAAAGAGTTCTAGGTTATTGTTAGAAACATGAAACACAGTCCAAGATATTTTATCTGAATGACAATATAACAATGCTATTCTTCTAAAAAAATCAAATGATTTTACCATGACATGACTTCCCATCTCCTTGCAGATTATCTGGGCACGGACCACAATAGTAAGAACCGAAAGTATTGAAGCAAAATACTCCAGGGAAGCAAGGACTTGATGCACATTCATCTACATCCTCTTGACAATTTTTACCTGCATTGAAATACAAATTTAATTTTTTTTATAATATTGTGTCACTAGACTTTGAAGGTGTGCTTATAAAAGTACAATGTATGCAAGTGCTGAGAAAAAAAAAGGGAGCAACCAATCTTTTCAGTACATCTAATAAGAACAGCTGGTTTGCTATTTACATTTTTCATCTCATATCAAGTATTTTGCTTATTGTAGAATATGGAGAAGATGGGCTGTAGGGACTACATGCTTATCTGCAGGAAGAATCTCCTGTGTTTCCCTGTGTTGATGAATTTACCTTTGCAGAGGAAAACAATGCAAATTAGCTTTCATAATGAGCTAAAATAAACAACTATTATAGTCATGCAAGAAAAATCTTAAAGTATATCATCTATCTGTACCACAAGACCATAAAGTTTCTTCATAACACAACAGTAAGTTATTTACTGTGAAAAGCAGGACAGTAGAATTGTAGACATAAAATTAAAATCTCCTATTTATCACTAAACATGATAAATGCATAGAAATAAAGTAGCCATTTACCTTGAAGTTCATGTGGACATTCACAGTAATAGCTGTTTATTCCATCCACACATCTGCCAATACCACACTGGTTAAGTTTGCAGTCATCAGTATTCACTTGACAGAGATCACCTTCAAATCCAGCCACACACACACAAAGATATCTTCCACTTCCAGGTGGGAAATTAATATTTGTCACACACGAGCCACTATTTAGGCAATCACACGATTTTACACTGACCTGCAAGACAGGCCCAACAAGACAGTTTTCTGTTTTTCAATGAACTAGCAATGATTTCTGTAAGTAGATAACTTAGATATCTTATTAGTAAGTGTTATTTTACTGTAATATTCATTACCTCTATTTCTACCTTAGTCGTTGCATTGCAGTCATCTGTCAAAGAAAATGTTAATTTATGGACATTCATTGACACAGCTTTCCACAAAAGGAGACCTGATGGGGAAAGACTGGCACCTTCTGGACCAGAATCCAATGTGAAATGAATAGCAGAGCCCTCTGGATCTGAAGCCAAAAACTGATATAAAAAATCTTCTCCATAAAATGTCTGTAGCATACCCTGAAAAGTTTCAAGCACTGGAGGCTGGTTACCTGTAACAAAGGAGATATTTTCCTCTTCTAAGGCAAAATTGCAATATACTTATAAAAATTAAAAGGAACACATCTTTCTACTAAAGAAATCCCATGTACTTATTTCTCTTAAATTCTAATCTCATTTGAATGGCACAGGAGAAACACTTGTTGTTTTCAAAACTAGCGAGTGACTGCTGCAAGCAGGAATCCACCCACTGTGGCAAAAGCCATGAAGGAAGAAGAAGGTGTAATCAGTATCTCAGCTGCTAAACTCTGTCATTTCTAACATCATCCTCCTTGCAGAAGAGGCTGTGCTGCTTAGGTTTGGAGCACCGCCTCTGGTTTACATTCTTTTCTCATTTCTGACTTTGGCTGTAATGAATTCCAGTCCCTAACATGGCAATAACATGGAAATCCCTTGACTCCTTGTCTGCTGCACGAGTTTCTTTTCATTCCTTCCCTTCACATCTCATCCTTTTAGAACAGGTATACCTACCTTGGCTTTCGGTACAAGTTTGAACTGGGACAAGATTCACCAAGACAGGCACCAGAAGTCCCAATCAGACAGGACCTTTCCTAATCAAGGCAGAGTCTTGATTTCATGAGTCTTTCACTCATGAAGACACTGACAGGATGCTCGTATTTGTGATGTTACAGACTTGGGTTGGCAGGACAGGATGGATGGCTAATACTAAAGCTCCAAGAAACATTCCATTTGGTGAAGGGACCAAGGTGATGTGTATATCTGAATACTAGAATCTGCACCTAAACAGCTACAACTTCTATGTTGGAACTTCGTACTACAGAGAAGAAAAACAAAAAGTTTAAACTCAAGTTTTCCCTTCATAGTGAGTTTCTAACTGGACTGGAGTACAGAAGCCTTGGATGTACTTTCAAGTATTTAGGCCATGTATCCATGCCATCAATGTAAATGATGCCCAGATATTTATTAAGAGTCTAATAAATATGACATTATTTAATTTCGTTTGTGATCTCCACTTGTCTGCAATCAGAGTAATATTTTGCAAAATACGTTACACCTATATGTTGAAGACAAACACATGTGGATACAGCTGTGCTAAGTATCAAGATTCCAAAGTGCTAATTAGACTGAAAATTGTTAATTTTCAATTTGTAACGGCTACACCAGGACTGTTATGGAAAGTAAATTAAAATATTACATATATGGTCTGGAAATGATATTATAATTTTCAGAAACTAACAGAAATGGCAAAACACTTACCTAGTTAAACTTAAAACATCATTATTACCATAACTTTAAAAACTTTGCAGACTTTCAACTACTTGGTATTAAAAAAGAACTATTCAGAACTTACTTTCAACAACTGACCAAGTTAACTTTGATAAGTCAGGTCTGCAGAGTAAGCAAGGGCTGGTTGGATTTGTGTCTCCTTCACCATAACAGAGTCCATCTATGTTGCAGGTTTTCTCCTTTTAGAGAAATGAAAATGTGACTCATTAATGTTTTTTGTTATCCAACTGGTTATGAATTTGCAAGTATCAAATAAAATTAAATCACTTTGCACTTCTATTAAACAACTAAGCTTGTTTTTAAATCTAAACAACTGATATCAAGTCCGGTTTTGCTTGACAATTATATGAAGAGCTTTTGGTTTGATTTTTTACATTCAAAATTGTCTCATCCCAGCTTCTCTTTCTGTGCATTGAAAATCTTTGTTAGAAACAAGAACAGGGTAGGTTGTGCAAATTTTTCTAGATTTTTTTTCAGCCTAAAAAAATGCGTATTTTCACAATAGAGAGTAGTGAAACACATACCTTTAATGTACATAACCCAGAATCTTGTGGTTCACAGGTCTGACAGGCTCCATCATACAATATCATTGTTTTAGAGTTGCTATAAACAAATCCATCATTAGAAATCTGCAATGTGAGCAGTAAAAATGGATTAACTGATATAGGTATCAATTTACCACCAGCATGGTCTGCTAGCATGAGCTTCTACTCATTAACAGACACCCATGTGCAGGTTTCTAAATTCTCACAACACTCATCAGAAACCTGATCAAACCTGCCAAGGAGTCCAGGCAGATTTTGACCAAGCACACGTTGGTGTCTACTTCAAGGAAAATGGAATTGTGTGTAGGCTCTATTGACCTTATTGACCCCATCTGTATGAGAGCTCAGATATCTGCTCACAGGGATTTGTACATGTGGGCTGAGCCCGACTCCTACCAAAGATGGATCCAAGGTTGTTTGAAATACTCTAGGATAACTACTTAGCCCTAACTTCTGCTCCTGAAGAATGTGTGTCTCAGCAGGATCTAGGTTCTATCTACCAGTCCCCTTGCAGGAGAACACTGTCAAATCATACTTGACACTTAAGCTTAGGTGACAAGACTGAGACCCCAAGTTAAGCAAGTTGACTTCTCCCTTTAGTACCACTGAACAAAGGATAATATCTACGTGATGCATTTTCATCTTAACAGGAATATTTGTAAGTGAATATTTGAAATTTCTGAGAGTACCTTTATTTTCCATCTGGCAAGGGGTTTGTCATCAACCACATCCATGACATCAGACTGCTGGCCATCATTTGGTAACTGGCAGTCGACAGTCTTAGCATTTTGGAAGGCAGCTGGCATAGTTAGAGGTTCTCCAGGAATCCACTGTCTATCACGATACTGAATGTTAAGACAGAAAATTTGTTTTTCAATGAAATACATCACAAAAAAATTTTTACCAGAAAAAAACCCTCCCAATGTATTGCAGAGTGTTTGCACCAGTCTAATGTGTCTGGGTTAGAAAGCAGTGGCAAACATTAGATGACAGTATTTGCACACCCAGATTTTTACCTAAGCCTGCTACCGTGGAGGTGAAGGCAGAGAAGCCTTCCCTGACCACGGCCCTTTGGCACTGCACTGCCAAGGACGAGCAGCCCTTCCAGCTGGAAGGTAACGCAGGGTGAAGCAGCGGGTGACCCTCAAACACCACTGATCTGATGTGCAAGGCCCCCTGCTCCACTCCATCTCTGCTCCCATGCCAGGACAGGCTTTAGCCAAAGGAATAGATGAGGGTTTTGGCAGGGCCCAGGAGCCGTTCTGGGTGCTGTGGCACTTGGCCATTTAGCCCTCGTACGAGCCAACAGCTTGTCCAATAAACAAGACAACACTGACCCGCAGGCTTTTCTTCTAAACTTCTGTGAGCACAAGGCATCCAAGGTCCCATCTTGAGAGTTCAAGATAACAGAATAAGCATGATAATTCTGTTTGACTGAAGCATTGATGTGGAAGTAGGGACAAGCATATGGAAAATAAATAAAATGAGATGGCACTAAGAATCCAGGCAGATTAAGAATCAAGAGAACAGCAACTAAAAAGGATTTTGAGCTTGAGTAGTTTTTACTGAGCTGGCATATTTAGTTACTGAAACCAATCAAAGCATTTATTCAATCCCAATCCTCACATGAAGAGTCATCTGCTGTATAGGCCCTGTTTTTTTGTTTTTTTTTTTTTTAAACAGACATAGAAACACTTCTGCTAAAAAGACATATGTGCTACTTCTGTTCCAGCCACACATTTTTGTCTTTCACCCTATACTCATTTAAGGAATTCACAGAAAAGGTAAGTGTAAAAGCTAAATATTTCTAAATATGTAATTTTAAGTGCATTTAGTACTATAACCTTTGAAATGTGATACAGCCTACTTCTTCAGAAACCTTTTGTTACTAGCTGGAGGCAAGTTCAGACAATCTTTTCAGAAACAGTTTAGCCTTTCAAAAACCAATTAAACAGCCCTTAGATCTCTAAGCATTCCAGGTCATAAGGTTCACAGAAATTGGAGTTTAATGCAAAATAGAAGGAAACAAAACCAGACTTTTGTTTTGCAGAGATTAAACATATTCTCTTCCTTTACCTTTAAATTCTATACCTCTGTAATCGTAGACTCCTGACTATTTCCTACCCAAATCTCTATGAAGCATCTACCCTGTCTTACCCAGACAGCCCAAGAACAATAGATTTGGTTTAACATTTCAAAAGTGAAAATATTGAAAAGAAATTCTAAATTCTATCAACATGCCTCTCCTACAAATTTTGATCATTTAAGTTCAATCTCAACATATGTGCAGTTCTATACTGTTGCAAGTTGATTGACATTTCCATAAATTCACTGTTTCTCCAGCCTGAAAACTAAACAAAAAACTGTACCCCAAACTTCCTTTCTTTTGTATTCTCAAGGAAAAAATTTGCAGCTTTCTCCTCAACAGCAGCTAACAGCAGTAAAATGGCTCTTGTCAGTGAGAAGATCATCATTAAAAGTGACTATTTAGGAAGTTTTTGTGTTTGGAGCCAAATACAGCACCACCAAGAGAGATTTCAGAACATCTTGCCATCAGTTAAAACTGAGACATTTCAAACTGTGATAAGTGAACTCCCAATAACTGTCTGACTGTGAGCTTGGTCTTAAAGTCTTTTAACATAAAGGGAGTGTAAACTCACTCTCAACAATCATTTCAAGCCAACTTGACTGGAAACATGTTGAGTTTAAAAAAGTCTATAGCCAGCATTGACAAATCTGTCAAAGTAATTTCAGCATCTGCTGGAAATAGCTAAGGAACACTGCTGTCTCAGGAACAAAATTTTCCATTGAATGGTTCTCCCTTGGCCAGTTCTCACCGCCCATTATCACACCAACAGAATACAGTTTTACTTTTAGCTTTTTTTGTTCTCATGTCTAACATGACATAAAAACTTGTAATTGTTGACCATCTATTCCAGACTACAACTTGTACATTTCTAATATATTTGCCTTGAAAAATGTTTTTAAGAATAAGCAACAACAGTCTCTCTACACAAATTCCCCTTAAATTTACAACAAAACGTTTTTTAAACTCCTGTTCAAACCTGACATATATCATTAAATAGCCATGGTATTCTACTTCCGGGAAATGGACAACATATCAAAACCACTTTTATCTTTTCCTAATAGATTTATTATGTTCATAAAAGGCTATTTCAAGTACTAGATTTGAGACAAAAATCTAGTGATGGCTTTAACTTGCTGTCCTCTTTCAAAGAAGTGGTACTTCAATTCCTCTCCATAAGCACTTAAAAACACAAGGATGTACTGGTTGTTACTAATAGGGCTGCCCTTGCCCTTTTCTGATGGATAGCTGACATATGCTGTTATCTCCCTCCCAGCTGTTGAACATTCCCATTACGTTTTTTATTTCTCTTATCATGGAGGAAATGGCAATCTTGAAAAGTCTTGAGTATTTGCTGCAAAGTGCTGAGTGCCTTTGCTTCTAGCTTCCACTAAAGCATTGGGCTGTGCCCACACCAATTAATAATATGTTTGACATTTTGTCCCTTGTTCTCTAAGAAATTTAAAATGTAATTGCTGCTATTCAGGGAGACCTACTTGCAATTTGATGATTTCACATTTCAGGTTCAATGAGTCCCTGAAGCCATGTCCAAACACTCTCACTGATGTGCACTCATACTGTCGAATATCACACAGCCCAGCATTCTCCAGCTCTGTAATTTCTGGAGCCTGGTCTTGGAAGCAGAGATGAGACAATAAATGCTAGTATGAGAACTCATTCAGATGCATTTACATTATGCAACATGTTTGTCTTTCTATCCAACCATGAAAATTATGTAAACAAGAAAATCTGGGACCAGCTTAAGGGAAGCATAAGCAGAAAGGTTTTACATTGTTCAACTGAAACTTTAAATTTAAAGCTAGGCTTCTGTCTTCTCTTGGAACCTCAGTATTAAGAAGCAGAGAAATTTCAACTGATAGCAAACACTTGTGAATACATGTTTTGATTTCTCAGCTATGGTTCATTACATCAGACTTCCAGAATAAAACTGAAATGAAACTAAGGTTTTAGAAATAGGAACTGGAAAGGAAACAGTTATGCAATAATTTATATAGGGATTATTTTTTACCAAAAAGTAAAAAAAGAAAATCTCAGATGGAAGGTATTTCAGGAAATAAACTGACAGATCAGAACACTCAAAACCAGTTTTTACAAGGTAAAATCAGCTTATTTTATTCCTCTTGAAGTCAAATATTTCTTATTATTCTATTCCCTCTTCCTCTGTTTGCTCTTAAATAAGTCATTAAAGCAAAAACACCATTGCAAACCAAAATATTAACAGGTTTTAATTTGAAAGAGTTTTAACTTTGGTAGTACTGTTCATATTTTCCCAGTGTAGTTGTTCAACTGAATTTTTAGTGACTAGCTTACCTACTGAAAATGAAAGAAAAAAACCTGCCAGCTCTGTTTGCTATACCTCTTTTTTCTTCACCACCAATTCTGCTCCCATCCCATCGAACAGTCAGCTTACAGAGATGCAACATCACCGGACAAAAACATCCCACTTAGGAGTTAATAAACAGGATCACATAAACTATACAAATCTAGGGGAGGGATGAAAGTGGCATATTTCCCCTGAAGGAGACAGCAGGTGGAAACATTGCCAGTCTCTTGGGGCTACACTCTGCATTGCAAACTGACTTTTTAAATCTGACCTACTAGAAACTAAGCTCATGTTTTGTCCTTGGAAACAAGAATGCTGCATGCAAAAAAAATTATATCTGCAGTAAACTAACTGAATCATTGAGAACCCTTGTCCATGTACAAAAGCAGGAGAGAAAGGCAGCAGAACAAATACACTTTGCACAAACACTGAGAACACTATTGAAGTAAATCTCATTTTCCCCCTGCTTACCAGACAGTATGCTGCAGTCATATGAGCTGTAGCCTTGAAAACACGCACAGCCCCACTCCGTACATTCCCCATTGCCACTGCAGAGACTGGGACACTTTAAAGCAGTAAGTAGGATCTCAAGTGACTCTTCAAGCTCCTCTGGGTTGTAATTTATTTCCTCTAAAATTCTTTTCTCACATTCATTCTCCAGCAGAGCCAGGGAAGCCTCTGCCCAGCTGAGGTCATCCTTCAGCAGCAAATCTTTAACGCACATATCGACGGCATCCCCTGTCCGCCGGCCAAGGAGGGCACCACAGGATCTTCCTATGCTGGAATTAGCTATTGCCTGCTGGCACAGGAACAAAGCACTGGATTCAGTGAGGCCTGAAGGTGTGGGCCAAGAAGGAAGGAGATTTTCATCTGTCTCAGTGGCATGGTCCTCTGGGAAAAAATAACTATATCCCTCTAAATCTGTTTGGCTGAGACTTTGGAAGATGAATACTGGATGGTATTCATAATAATTCTGGCGCTTCCTTCTACTTGTAGCAGATTGACTTTTGTGAAAATGGCTGCTGTAATGGTGAGAATTTCTCCTAATGTCTAAGCTTGAACTTCCCTCTCTTTCTGTACCAGTATTTCCCACTGAGGCGGCAAAGAGATGTGAGTTTAATAGCGATGTTTTGTGAAGTTTGGTTTGATTATTCTGCCTCTGCAGAAGTGTAGACAAATCCATTTCATGTGTAGATGAACGTTTCTTTAAGCCCCTGACAAGATCAGCAGGACCAAGATACTCAGCAGTGACATCCAGTCCTGGTATCAAAGAAAGAAATCTACCATTTTCACTTTCTTTACAAGACAGAGGAGGTTCTGAATGAGTAGCTGTCTTCAGGTTTTTTGCTGGTTGATATAATCCAGTATTTTCAAGTGTACAGTCACAGAAGAATATTTTTCTGGAAGATGTTAACGAAGCAGGTGTCTTGTCAAACAAGCTCTCTCCTGGTAAAATTCTAGCGAGGAAAGGAAAAGGTGAAACTGCATCATCTGAACTATTTTCTTTGTGTTACTAAAGTACTAATGTTTTTTTGTTCTTTGTTGTTTCAGATTCCTACAGCATAAGTCTGCAGCATACAGCTATATTTAACCACCACTTAAAACCTCAAGAGTAACTTACAAAGGAATTGAGCAGATATTTTCTGTATAACATGGTACTTTGTTCTAAACCTAATCAAACTAATCTTACATCATAGTGCTTGAATACTTATTTGACAATTCTGTTTCAATTTTCTCTTTAATTAATTATAGAATGTAATTATGACATTCTAATATCAACTTAAAAACTTAAAGAGTTTTTTATAGTTTTGACAAGTTTTTAAGAGTGTGAAGGAAAGGTAGAACCAAAAATGATGACACTTGATTTACCAACAGAAGCATTTTGTTACCTCCATTCCTTAATAAAAGAAAAAGGAACATTAACATGGTTTGGGATTTCCATGCCACTCGCAGTGTGATAGTCATTCTCTGCATTTCCATCAAAGGTGCCACAGAGTCCCACTGTATGTCTGTAATCTGAGCTGGGCGCCCTAAGCGTTATGCTCATTCCCCATTCACTCACATCAGCACGAACGAAAGCTCCAGAAGAAAACAGAACCTACAAAGAGATTGAAGATAGCCTGATGAGAAAAAGGATTTTTTATTTTACCTCTTCTGTAAGGAATTATTTACCACTTACTGTTACTTTTCTTCCTAGGTAGGATTCAGTGATTTTGACATTGCCTCGTGTTGTGTCTCTGTTTATTACAGATAAGTGTGGCTGTGATTCGTGGAGCTGACCACTGCACATGTCAAATGCAATTATATCGCTTCCTTCCTTAGCAACAAAGCCACAGTTGCAGGATGCTGGGTAGTGAAGACTTCCACAGTCCCACTGGCGAACATGAACTTCAAAATCTCGAGATGTACTCTTATAAAGAACAAATGTTCCTGTTTTAAAATTGTCATAGACTCTGGAATCAAAAGAATAGCATGTGATATCACTTGGATTGTGAAATAAGTGAAATCACTACATGTCGGCAACTTTATTTTCAAGCAGATTTCTAATATTTGGTGAACACTGATACTGAAACTCATTTTCCCAAGTCAGAACAAACAGTACAGCCCACGGAGCAAAACACAGAGCTTTATCCTGAGTAAATGCTATCATATCTTCCTCTGAGCAGCTCTAAATTAAAAGAAAAAATAAAATTCTTATTTTTACAGCAGAAAAGAAGGATCTTGAGTGGACTATATGTAGACAGTGGCTGTGAATGGAAATATAAGCATGAAGCTACTGCCATTCTTTGATTTTAAAAGTGCATATGGAGGGGTACTTCTCAACCTTTGTGTTTATACAACAGTACACCTATACAGCAAGAGCAGTAAGATGCGTAGCAGTGTGCATGTGGGGGCAGCTGCTGAAAACTGCACAAGTACCCTTGACAAAATGATTTAGAAAGTCACATCCTTTTGAAAAGGTGTGTTTTATTAAGATGGAGATGGGGAGTGCTTATTCCCAATGATCATTTAAGATGAAAACCATAAACGGGAACTTGCTTTTTTTCCTTAGGGTGAGCCATCTCTCCCCTGAAGCAAGGTTAAAAGAGCCAATTTAATGATTCAAGAAAAAAAAAAAATAGAAAAAAACCAGAAAGAAAAGCCCCAAACTTTTACTGTAAGTTTAATAGCCTCTTGGCTATAAATGGCATTTGACAGTTGACGGCAGACTGTCAATTTGCTTTGTGTATAATGGGCCACAGACAAATTGCAGATGGCTGCACTACTGGGACTGCATCAGATTGTCTATAATTCGGCAGGTAATTTGTTTCCTCAGTTTGTAAAATAAAGTAGCAACATAATTTATCCTGAAAAAGAAAGTTCTTTCTCTGCAGCATTATACTTCCAAACAGATCACACTGCAGTAAAACACTGCTGCATGAGAAAGCTTGATCACAATGTATCCACGGTTACAGTGCCCAACTAAGACATCCCTAAAACTTCCACTGAAGGAGAAACTGCAAGATCACGACAAGCCCGCTGACTTTAGTAGTAGTAGTGGTCAAAGTTCTATCAGAGAACCAATCACAACTTTTATTTCCCCTTCTGTTACCACATGTGGGCTGAACATCCAAATAATGGAGACAACATATCCTCTTCTCACCCTGCCACTTGAAATGTACTTCTGCTGAACAAAGAATATAAAACTCCCAGGTGTGGAGCCTGTGTTTGTTCAGACATCCTTTGGGAATCAGAAATACCTTGTAAGAAAGAAGCAGACCAAAACCAGCTGCGGCTAAGAAAGCTGTTGTCACTTCAAAATCCTTTTTGGCCAGTGATGTGCAAGTGACAGGAGCAAATAAGTTGCTTTCAATGCCGCTAATAAATGCAGCAAAATGCTACCAGATAGCAGAGAGCTTCCAGTAATTTGATCCTTACAAGGATTCAGATACTGACACACAGAAATAGGGAACCTATGCTTTTGTTTGGAAACACCTTTGTTTACTCAGTTTTGTTTACTCAATCATTTTATTATAGTTCATATTTAATATATTAACATTTCTGGTTTTTGTAGTCAACAGACTCCACAGCCACCACTCCTCTTGTCAATTTGCTTCATTCTCTTGCCACAGCCCCAAAACTTGCCTTTAGAAATGCAAATATTACAAACCTCATCATGACTGGCAAGCTTTCACCAACCAAAGCACATTTATCCTTATTGTCAAAAAAAATTGCAAAACACTCAGTGCAATTGCAGGAAACTACAGCTTACTTGTATCACCAGCACAGATTTAGAATAAATATAGAAATAATTAAAGAAATAAAACACACTCTCCCAAAATCCACCCAAAAAACCTCCCAACACACTTAAAATTAAGAGCAGCAAGCCAGTAATTACCTTCCATCAAAAGTAATTATATGAGGGTCAGTAAATGAGTAGCAGTAGGCAGTGGGTAGATCCTTAACTGTAATCTTCAAAACAAAATAATTGTAAAACATGTCAGGTTAGCAAACAAATGGACCTGGGTACATTATTTATCTTATGATAGTAGTTTACATTCTAATAAACATACTATACTATACTTTTAATCAATCTTAGTGGTTGCTTCAATATTAAAATGTAAAAAACCAAAAATCGAATGAAAACACAGACTTTCAAGAAGAAAATAAAGCAACTAAACTAAAACCACTCACTTAGAAATCTTGGTGTGAATCATCAAGTCGCAACTGAAATAAAAGCTACACTAATACCAGACCCACTTCTGGACAGTTTACAGATCTTAACACAAATATTTTCACCTGTGTGCTTTCTGGAACATAGCCATTCCACAGGAAATTCTCACTGGATATAGGTTCAGCTGCAATTCTGGTAATCCTGTCTCCATCCTGCATGAAGTCTGTCACGGCAGTGAAATAAATTACAGCTTGACTACAGATTCCATTATTGCAGGATTTCCGAAGAAGATCCACATGGCAAGAAGAAAGAGCCAAGTTTAGACCTAACTGCTCTTTACCTGTTTTAAAGAAGATAAATCATTAGTGAGTTCCTCCTCCTATTTATAGGCCACATTCTCCATACTACTGTTAATATAGATACTAAGTTATTTACACACACTTTCATACATTAAAATAATTATACATTTTTCTTGGGCTGCGTTTGGTTTGGTCATGTAAAAATCCTCCTCTCCACCTCTTCATATACACACCTGAGACAATGTTTTTGCATTCCCCAGTTTGACAGACAAATGGAAATTGTGATAGGCTGGATAATGTGGAAAATAAATAGCTGTCTGCATAGGCAAGGCTCCCCCTGGTTCACAGGAGGGGTGCTTGAGAAAATATTCCAGAAAATGGCTATAAGAGTGAAAAATGATAACTTTGTGACTGCATATATAATACTTGCAATGCAACAGGTAAACAAAATTACCTGAATTATAAACTTTACAAGTATTACAGTATTCTGCCTATTCAAGTTAAAGAATTTGGCTCTGATATCAATGTCTACCAAAACACCTGCAAACTTCAATGAGTAACTCTTTCATATTTTCAGCAGCATCATACAAATTCTGAATACTTTGTTTTACCATTTCAGAAAGTATTTTACAGTGTAACAACTCTGAAGAAGGAAACCAACACAGTATTTATAAAAATATACAGAAATGTAATTAAATATACAAAATGTAAAGAAATCAGGGTAATACTTACCTTCATCAACACTGTTTAATGTTAGTGAGATTTTGCAGTCACTTTCTAGCTGGCTAAATTCAGGACATGGAATAGGAATGCTACTTTCTATTGTCAGTCTGTATTCCTTCCCATCTTCTGATATATCATATGTTTCTGGATGTATCTAGCACAGAAGAAATAACTGTACTTAAAATGCAATCTTTGTGAGTAAACTGCAGCACTGCTTCCAAATCAAAGCTAGGAGTGCCTATTTACATGGGCTGAGGAGCAGCAGCATATTGAGGAGACGATAAAGACACAGCAGCCATAGTCTTAAAGAGGTGGGTAAAGGGGCAAGGATAAGAAAAAGGCAAGAAAAAGGGTTAGCTAGAAAGGAGGGAGTTAGAAAACCACATCTGCAGCACAAAAATCAGTAACCCTTGGAAGCTAAGATAGAAACAGCTTTGGGTACTGTCTGGGTGGGAGGAAGGAAGTGGGAAGTTACCTACAGGTAACAATTTCAAAAAGAATTTGGAAGCACCATATTCCTCCTGGGATTCCTCTCCGCAAGCTTACAATACAGATCACGGAACACGTACAATTAAAAGCTCAATTAGAGATGAGTAACAGGAGCCTACAGCTCAGCTTGGCAGGCTGGGTGAAGTCCTGAATGCAGCTTCACAGGGAAACAAAGATCACACTGCCTCTTTGCAGGGTACACTGCAGAACTGCACTGCCACGAGAGAAATCTGGGCACTTTAACTGCCTTCTAGTCAGAGGACTGACTGCTGTAGCAAAACTGAAAAATTCCTACTACATTATGTTTTTACAAAGTTACCTTAATTCCAGCAAAAAATTCCTTGCTCTCAACTGAAGAGCTTTGTATATCTGGATTCTCCATGAAAAAAGAAGAACTGCTACAGTAGACCTGTAGGATAAAACCAGAATAACAAAATACATTTTTGGCATGAAGTAGTCACATGAAGACAAAACTTGACCACCATGGTCAGTTCAATGATTTGTCATGGCCACTCTTCTGATTGCACCAGAAGATACCAGCTGCCCGTGGTAACTGGTAAATACAGCAAAAGAAAAAAGAAACAGAAACAAACTGAGCATCCTAGGAACTCTTCCTGGAATATTCTACCAGTGGTGCAGAGACTTCTTCAACTAATTGCTGCATACATATAATATTTAATGAATACTTTAAAAATATTTTCTGGAGCATTTCTGCAACCAATGATATCTATGAAAATGTATTTTACACTTTTTTACATGTTATTTACTACTTTTTTTCCATTTCATAATTTTTGCCTCAATTTTGTTAAGTGACCATCAGATCTTTGATTATGTTCTTCCTGATGTTCTAGACCTGGATAATTATTTCAAGATGAGGAATTCAGTGTGATTTCCCTCCACTCAACTAGTTTCATGCTACTAGACACTGGGGTTTTTATTTGGTTTGGTGTTTGTTTTGGCATCTGTTTTTATTTTGCTGTATCCATTTTGAGATGTGTTGAGCACACATGCAGGATTTCTGATCCTGAAAAAAAAAAAAAGATCCATAGCAGCAGGAGGTAGATTCTGCCTTTCCTTTAGATTGTCACCAAGCCAACACTGTCAGGCAAGTCTTCACAAAGTCCCCCAATGATTTTTGGGGAGTAGCAATTGCTATTGCTGTCCAAAAGCCATCCAGGTAGCCTGGCTTTAGCTTGAACATATACACACCAACCAAATATTTTGGTTTTTATTTTGTCCAGGAAAATTTAACCTGTATTTTGGTTTATAGGTAAAAAAAAATACTGATTTTCCAATGCTTAGGCTTCTCAAAGTTACCATGAGAAGTTACAATGAAAGGTAAGAAGTGACATTGCTTTTGATGGCAGAGATTAAAACATAAATCATAGACACATAATCAGTAAGCAGCAGTGCATCCCAAGAAAAATATATATCTAATGAATCAACAACACAGCTTTTCACAACCTCTGGCTCTTACAGCCTCTCATTGAGATGCAGTTGCTCCCAGAAATCCTCTTAATTTACATTATTCTAATAAAAATTTACCTCCTGGAGGCAAAATGCACTGTATTGAGACAACCAGTCTCAAAACCTCAGAGGCAGTGGTAATTTTATTTCTGTGATATTTACACGTTCATATGGGCAGTTGGTGTAAATAATTAGAGGCAGTAGGCTTCTGCCAAGAAAAAATATACAGCAAGGTGCTGGACCTCTCTGAAAACTGTTAGTGTGTGCTGAGCCATATTTACAAATATACAAAGAAATCACGATGGTGTTTTAACATACTCTGTCTCCAAGCCTGACGTTTATCCCATCTAGCTCTAGAAGTGAGAAGGTACGAACTGCTGTTTCATGCGTGAGTTCTTCTTTGACACCTTCAGGAGAAAGTCTTGACCAAGTTACAAGGAATCCAAGAGAGCTGTTTGCAAAAGGAATGGCAAAGGTACACCTTAGGTAGATGCTGCCTTTGATCATCTCTGCTACAACTTCAGGAACAGATGGAAGCGGTGGTGACACAGATGGAGATGATGTAGGAGCCAGGTTACCTAGTCAAACAGAAGTGTGGTCTGTGCTTTTTATTCTGTGCAAGATCAGTATGGGATACAATGACATTGACATATCTTTTTCCAATTAATACACTAATATTTACCTTTTTTATATGTGCAAATACTACATAATTCCTTAAGAGAATCAAAGAAAAATGTGTATCTTCCTTCTAATAATTACTAAATGGAGAAAAAACTCTTTATGAGCTCTTGATTATATTCTAGACAATAGGAAGGTGCTAAAGAGGGGAAAAAAAACAATCCAAACAAGCCTAAACCAAAAACATAAACAAGAGAATAAAATGCAATTAACTATTTTACCAGGCAGGAGAGAGCAACATGCAAAGGAATGTGCCTTACAGAAGAAAAATTTTACTATTTATGATGAAAGAAAAAGAAAAAAGGAAAAAGAAGAAGGCTATTTAGAAAGGAACAGAATAAGCAACAATATGATTTGTAGATTCCTCTTATATTTTACTCACGAAGAATCAAAATAATCTGTCATTCAGCACCATTACAGTTACTTTTTGACATTTTAATAACTACTGAAAATATTCTGAGAAAGAACTTTTGTAATCCAAGTTTGTCTGAAATTACCTCTAAAGTGCTCTTTTTGCAACAAACCAAGCAATACTGTTGATAACATGAACACGTTTTTATTCAAGTGAGACTATCACTAAATGTTGACATTATTGGGTCACAGATGCAGAGAAAACCTGGAAAATCAAAACAAAATACTCACTGCTACAGATGCCTTCAACTTCCATTCCGTCAGGATCACAGGTCTGTGGCCTTGCATCTGAAACAACTATGAAGTGTTTTTACATTGTATATTCACACACATACAGGGTACCAACACCAGTGCTCATAGATTATAGACCTAATGCCACAAAACAATAATTGAAGTGCAGATTTTCAGAACAGAAGCAATCTTCTAATTTGATGCAGCTATGACACCAGTGAGCACAATGTCCTGTGCTGGAAATCATCAAGGAGGAAGGATACAGAACATTCTACCACCTCTGCAACTTTTACTGCTGATGTGCTCAGCCAAAACTTACACATGTTGCTAGTGAATAAAAAGGAATTATGCTAATCAATTAAATATGTATTTTGCCTCTCCAAATTCACATCCAAACACTTATTCTTTAATTGTAACCCTGGACAGCGAAATTCTGTGCAGACCTGCTTTGAAAAAAAATCACTTTTCCTACAGAAGCCTAAGAAAAAGTGCTTGTGCACTGCTATTGTTTTGTATTTTGAATGTTGCAGAAAAATACGTGGAACTTGACTTGAACATAAAATGCCAGTTAGTCACCCTACTCAAACTACAGCAGAAAGGCAGCAGCAACACTAGAAATTCGATTCACCAAAAAGAATGAAGAGCAGACTTTATCTTCCGTGCTTCAGTGGTATAATGTTTGAATTCCTTAGCATGTAGAGGACACACTGAAATTTACATCAGGTATTTACAGCCGTCAAGTGTTAAAGAGAAAACAGAGTACACATGGTAACCTAGATACCAAAAGCGGTACAACAGTACGATGTTCTTCGCATGACAACATCATCTTCAATATGTGTGTTTAAATTCTAAATGTGTAACAGATTTACGGTGTTCAGTAGAAGCAAATAGGAATTATGCTTTTTGCCTGCTTTGTTTTGAGGTAGTAAAAATTTGCTAGCTGTCTAGCAAATGTACCAGGATCCAAAGCAAATGCAAGTCCTGTTGTGCAGGAGTTCCCTGTTTAAGGCACATGCTTGCTGAAGCCTTGGAGAATGTCTTAATAATTGGATCTAAAGGTACAATGATGGGCCAACAAGGCACCAAAAAGCCCACTGAAAGATTTGCTACTAAGCTTTTGGAAGTAGTCAGCAGCAGAGATTATGACTCCAAGAAATGCAACATATTATACTTCAAAATACTGCTAGTATCTTCATAATGGTGTGTTATATGAGCTAATAAGAACTTCCTACTATACTAATTTGTCACTTTTTCACAGTATTTATAACTGTAAGGATTTAATCCTGGCTTCCTTATCTGAAAAATCTATCATGAATAATGAAATACTGAAGTTTTCGAGCTGCAAACATCAAAATGCTTTTGCAGCACAAGCACCTAAGACAATAGGAGACATTGCAGAAAGTCTCCTTTCTCACAGTACTAATAAAATGTGTATCAGTAGACCATTTATGTGTTGAATTTTCTTCTAGCAACATGTATATGCTCCAGAAAGATGGTAAGAATTACAACGAAAATATTCCAAACAGTCCTAAATAAAAATTGATATAAACACAGTTCTTAAGTTCTTAAGACAAAATTCTTCTGATGCATAATTCTATGCATGTTCAGTAATGGCTATTTGAACAGTCTGAGTGCCATGAATTACACTGAATTTTGGTACACTGAATTTTGACTTCTAGATGTGATATGAGTGTTTACCTCATTATATGGAAAATTTCAATTCTTAAATTTCTGGTCTTTGAAAATTGGTCAAATGCTACATTTAAGTTAAAAAGGGGTGAAGTGAAGCCACCTCACCATTTCAGATAATTTCTTCTATCATATCGATATTAAAAGTAAGGATTGCAAGAAATTTTAGCAAAATTATTTCCTGACATTTCCACTCCACCAATTATCGGATACAGATCAGAAAAACCCTTACTTATAAACACACCCACTTAGCTGAGTTAGAGCCTGCATTTTCTCACCTTCTGCACAATACCCCATGCATCCTTGGGTGGGCTGCAGTAAGTAAACAAAGAAATCTCCACAGTTCCTCACCCTGACAGGGATTCGGAAAAGACAGCAGTCTTTTGAAGTGCTGAAGAAAAACTGCCATGTAGCACAAGCTGTCAACTGCTTGATCTCACCAGGTCGAGGCATGGATTCTGACTCCCTCAGAGACAACCAGACAGGGGCTTGAGTCCCACAGTGATTCATCTTCAGCACAGAGAAAAACATCAGGATATGGTTAATGCTACATCGAGCTGTTGCTGCTCTTTAATGAGAGCTACACATGTAATTAATTTCTTGTGTGAGCTTTTAACGAAGTTCAGCCAGTACAACAGAGGAATTGCTGACTTGCCCCCTCAAGGCTGAATACAAATGCACACAAAAGAGACCTAAGTCCTTCACTGAACCTAGTGAATTTGTGTTTGTTTCTAAGACAGGCTATAATTTAGTCCCTGAAGAACTTGAAGCCACATATGAGTGTTTTGCTCAGAAAAGCTCAGAGCTGTTATGGCTCAGTGAGCTACTTTGCACCATTAACCTACAGTAAGTGACTGTGTGGATGCTACCACAGCACAGCAAACACACGGGGGAGCAGAAGTACACTGAGTATCAACTAAAGGTGTTAAACCTGCCACCTTTTATCTGCCCTTTGTCATCAACTAACCTCCTGACTTCTTCTCAGAGATGTGGGCAGCTGATGCATTACTATGTTTGAACTGTTTTGTATTCATTTAAAAGCGCTGAATTGATGGGATTTTAGCTTATTTTTTTTAAGAGACTGTGACAAGGAAATTTCAATTCATTAGAAAAATCGAGGCTACAATATTCTAATGACATTTTTGGGCTTTTTTAAGGAAGGAAATATTTTAAAAAGGGGAAACTGAAAAGATGTATCTCCTCAGAACATAACAAAGCTCCAAAATAAAGCTACTAATGAGCTCTGAAATAAAGAACTAGGCATCGGAAGTATTAAATATTTCAAGTAATTCTTGAGTCTGGAGGCTTGCAGATGCCAAGGCAATTAATATTCAATTAGCTCTGTTAGTTCAAGTCACTTTAAGAGTAATCTCTTTTCTGTGACACAATGACTTTAAAAGCTCTACAGTTACTGGGTTCATGTGGCTGCAAGCCTTTATACTGCTCTGACATGGCCTTCCTATCACACTGACCACCACAGCTCCAGATTTACAACATGACAGACCCGCTATGCTGCCACTGAGGAAAGTTCTTTAGCACTGAGTGGAAATTACAGTTTTTGAGTGCTCTAAAAGGGATTTAATTTATCATACTCTGCTCTTGCCCATTCAGTGTATAGTTTTCAATGCTTAAGACTTAATTTTCCAGTTAATACATTTTAATGTAATTAAGTACTTGGAGAAGATGGGAACTTTGTATTGTTTCACATCAGCCCCCATAATCATATTCTTTTTCATACCTATTCTACAGAAAAGTTCTTCACCAAAATACCTGTTTCTCAGAATGAAATTATTTATAACAATACCTCCACGCACTTGGTTGGCATCTCAGCAGGCTTATCAAAAATCATGAAGCGATACCATCCTGCTGTTAGGGAATGGTCACAGATTAAATCCTGAATAGCAGATTGCTGCAGATGGGATGAATCAAAATCCACGCTTCGGTAAGGGCTCTGCAGGATCTGATGTCCACCAGGAGAGCATTCAAGAACTGTGGAGCAAGAGTATTTTGAGTATCAAGATGGAACACCTAACAAGTATTTTAGAAAAGACGTTAAGTATTTTTAAAGGAAAATAAGGATATGTTGCAATATCACGTGAAACTGATTTTATGAAAGAATACACTGAAGTCTTAGTAACAACAACTTTGCATGCTAGCACTCCGAAATTTAATAAAATTCATCATGCCATAACTTTTCTTTCTTTTAGTGTACAATAAATGCATGAATAACCACATAGGAATTTACCCTGGATGGAAAACCAGTGGGAAGGAATACATTTGTACATTCTACCTGGATTTTGATTTTCTAGTTCCACTGATATTTATGAAACTTGCATACAAACGGGGTGTCAGATATATGAGAATATAAAAACCTTACCTCAGGAGGAGTAAGGTTTATCCAAATAAAACAGATTTCAGAAATAAAAATTCAGAATAGATTACCAGTTTACAGAACTCCTCTGCATGAAATTAACAATTCCCTCAAATGGATGAGAGATAGCTGGATAGTTGCATCTAGTTTGCATGTATACATGCAGAACATAGCAAAAGTGTGTATTAAAATGGCTAGATACTTGATTACACATTTTAAGTCAATTTGCATGAATGAAATACTAAATTATATTAGAGAAAATACAACTGCCAAACATATTTGTTGACATCTAAGTGACCTTGTGGCCTCAGAAAATCTCTCAATTTTTCTGACAGATAAAATGAAGGTTCAAAAATCTGAAGAAGTCTTTATGACTGTTTTTTTAATGCAAACTCATTCAGAAATAAAGCAGAATGCTAGAACTTCTGAACTGGATCTGGCAGCTGAGTTGACTTCTGTTGACGGCAGTGACAACAAAAGCTCTGGCTAATGGCATATTTACATGCAACGTACTAGAACAGTCATTCTTGTTCAGGAATGTGCTTGGGAAGTGAAAGAATGGAAAAATAAAGTAAGGGAACATTTATACATAACTGGTATTAAAAGTATACCTATTTCTTTACCTTGCCTTTAAACACAGATACCAACTGATGCTAACTGTGGACAGAATTCTGAGTTATACTGAATGATACAGTGAATCTTAATTTTTGCATTCATTATGCTACTATTGAATTTAAAGATTCAGCTGTAAGCAAAGCTGTTTAATGTCATGTTTTGAATATTAACGCTCTGATCTTCAACTTTCGGTCATGGATTTTTCTGCATTTGTTGCATATTCTGTGGGCATAATTGTGTCACTGATTAGAAACACTGTGGTTTATTAATATAAGATAGTTTACTATCTTCCGCATTTTTCATGTTATTCTTGATAACCACAATGACAATACAGTTTATAAATCAGGTAATTCCCCACCTTTAAATGGAGAAGATGCCCTAGTGGAAGAACAGACTTTATCTCTTCCAGCACAGTATGAGAATCCTACAGTCTTTCAGAGACTGAAGATTTAATCTGATACAGCTTTAGGCTCCCCAGGCAGGTAACAATAGCTTTATCTTCTATCCTCTAAGGGCAGCTGGGAGTCAGTGTGATTGACTTTGCCACCACTCTGTTTCTGAGTTTCTTGTAGTAGCCTATAGGCTATTCATGTCCATACAATTTAACCTTACAGGGAACTTATCCTTCACTGGAATGGTGAGAAAAGCCCTTGAAGAATCACAGGTCAGTCATGTGTGTTATTGAAATGTTTTCCAAGCAAGCTCCAGCACAAGCAGTTTACGAACCATGATCAAAGTTTCTTCCTGTCCTCTGTTTTTTACTGGAATTCTCCCTTTCATACAGCACTTTCATTAGTTTTCTTTCCTGTAACTGAATCACTCCTGAAACAATTAATATCTGTTACCTTCTCCAGTAATAAATCAGGCTAGACAGGAGACAAGTCTTTATTTTCTTTTCCTCCACAGTTTAATTGGATCATCATTTGACAGATCTTTAAAACAGCTGACTGTAGTCACTTGTAATAGGGTTATAAATTCTACTAAAGATCAAATTATAAGTTTCTTATTATTATGCATATCACTTTAAAAGGCCATATAGCTCTTTATGAATCCAGTGTATCCTTTTCTCCTTTCTAGGAGTATGCTAATATTTCCATAGTTATTGCTTGGAAATCTTATGTTGTATAACACTAGTTGATTTTAATGATTTTTTTTCCTTTTTCATTCTGCAAAACAACTGAAAATAACTGTCATCATCAATAACATAAAAAACAACTTTTTTACACACCTGAGTGTAACTAAAGCGCTGCTTAACTTCAGCAAGAGCAGAAACAAATAAAATTATCATATTTATGGAGAGACACACAAAACAATGTCACGTTCTCTGCAAAAATGTTACCCTGGCAGAACAGATCTGCTTCAGCCGGAAGCATTTAAGAGGGAGTTGGCTACATTTTCCACTGAAATAACAATTTTCTTATTCAGGATGCCTTAAATAAAAATAGACTTTGATATAAGCATTCTTTCAAGTATTATTCTTGGAATGATGAATACTAACTTTGCTGAAATTCTCCAGAAAAGCTTTGCCTGTGTCTAACACCCAGTAATTTTACAGAATCATAGAGCAGTTTGGGCCGGAAGGGACTTTAAAGATCACATTGTTCCAACTTCCATGACTCATGCAGGGACACCTTTTCCTAGACCAGGCTGCTCAGAGCTCTATTCAAGCTGACCTTGAACATTTCCATGGATGGGGCAGCCACAGCTTATCTGGGCAACCTGTGCCAGTGCCTCACCACCCTCACAGTAAGGGATATTTTTCCAATATCTAATCTAAACCTACAGTCTTTCAGTTTGAAATCACCACCACTTGCCCTGTCACTATACACCTTTGTAAACAGTGTTTCTCCATCTTCTTGTAGGTTTCCCAATGATTCAAATCTGACAAAATTTTAAGGAACTGAAAACAGGTTCTGATAGCTTGAAAGTACTAAGGAAGGTTACCTGCAGGGCAGGCTTACTCACCAGCTGTGTCCAAGATGTGAGGAACATCAAATTAGGGGAAGATTTCTGAGCTACTTGTGGCTTGACTTAATCCACAATCACAAGATATCCTAACATGTTCTGACACAAAACAGAAAACTCACGCAGTTTTAACAAAATTTAGCATTTACTCATGATTGTTCTTGACTAAAACCTTTCCATATATAAGGGAATACTGTTTTAAATTATTTTTATGGTCATTTTAATGAATTAGTGATTAAACAGCTTTCATTTTAAATATTTGCTATAGAATAGTGAAATTCCAATTATAAAATATACAAATGAATACTTAAGACCATGATACCGAGCCTCCTTTGTAGATTGTGCACCTGTGTTTTCATTTAAACCAGAGGAGATACATGCAAAAGGTTATCAATAGGTTATTAGGAAAGACTTCTTTCTAGAAAGTTGTAACTCTCCCATTCTGTTTGGAGGTGCAGATACTACACACTGCTGAAAAAAAAAGCAGTCCATCCTGAGAAAATACACAGCTATTTCCTTAGCATTTGAGTTTACTTATCATGTTTTTTTGCTTCTTCCCACAAACACCTTATATTTACTGCACATGGCTCTCTATCGTTCTTCAATTTGTGTTTCTGCACACCAGGAAGAATTTGATTCCGTATTTGCTTTTTCCTGACTGTCTTCAAGATTAGGGCAGTGAGCTTTGCTTTTATCCATCCCAGACTTCCTTGATGAAGGAAGTATACTGATGTATACTGAGAAATGTGACCCTAATCTGCAACATCTTAAACACATGGATAGCCTGGTGCTAGAGGAGGAGCCTTTTGGGAGAGATACAGATGAAATCTCTGCAAACACCTTGAGGTCTCCACCGTGGCTGCTGTAAACTGAGTCACGTAATAGATCCTCTTAGCCAAGAGTCAAAGAGGTTTCTGAAGTCAACACAGGAGCTCATTTTCCACAAAGAGATATGAAGTGGCTCCTGATGTCTATCTCTGAGGCACTCGGGTGGAAAATGAGGTCCACAAAGAAAGGGCTTTTCAACTTCCTGTTCGCGTCTCTATTCTATCCGTGTGCAAAGAGGGGTCAATGATTTTCCACCTGTCCGGAATGTTTCCAACCCAATGGAACAGTAAGGAACTGAGGACTGTTGGGTACAAACTGGAGTAGAGAAGGGATAAGGAGTCACAGCAGAGCACAGACAGACAAGGGCAGAGTGGCAGCATTGGCAATCCTCAGGTACAAATAGCTTAGGAGTGCATATGTCCTGCTGCCCAAAGGCTGAGGTCTACCAAATGACCACTGATAAACGGAGCACATTCAGTGAGTGTGAATGTGCTTTTTCTTGCACCTACTGACTGCAAAGGATGCAGCATACCAATGTCCCAAGGCAGAAATTAGAACTATGACTGAATTTAACAAAAGTATTTCTGGATCTAAACTCTTCCAAAATAACTAAAAAACAAACTAACAAACAAAAAAAACTTTCACTTTTTGGAAGAAGTTATCCTGGAACAACCTTTTACAGTAATACTTTTAAAGGAGAATTATAAAAATCACTGTAACTACCTAAAAAATACCATTTTCTTTGATGAGACCTATGAAAGAACATGGGCAAAATGTTGTAGCAGTGACAGTATTGCAATCCCACGGAACAGGAACACAGTGACGCCTATGCATGTACCAACGAAGAAAATTGAATCAGAGCACACAAATTAATACATCTTTACAAATAACCTCATTAGACTGGGTGTTTTCAACCACTTCTGTTCACACCCTACAAAGTGCTTTGCAAAGGTAGTAAATAATCGCATAACCTTTATGGAAGTGTAAAATACATGTTTACAGAACGTTTTATAGTAGTTCTCACTGCAATACGTTACTGTATCTACACTTCATGTAAGTTTTCTATCCGAAGTTTGGAACCATACAGACACGGGTTTAGCAGAGGTCCCAGGTAAGGATGCGCCAAGGCACTGCCCGCGCTCCAACACGCAGGCGAGGAGCTCCAGGAAGCGAGGGCGGGGAGACCCAGCACGCCCGGTGTTGGAGTTCCCCCGGCAGGTCTCCCCGCAAGCGCGCCGTGCCGAGGACATTTCCCGCTCTGGCAGGTACACGTTCAGCGTGTCCCGGTGAGAGCGGTGCGCGCAGTTTCCGCGGCAGGCGGAGCGCGGGCCCGGGGATCCCT